>OZ025244.1:29912967-30500467 GCA_964019155.1 Osedax fenrisi | reverse complement strand
CGGGGTGCCGGGGACTCATTCTGCGACCGTCTGAACAGTAAGTTCACGGTGTACGTGCTGATACTGTGCGGTCTACTGATAACCACACGCCACTACGTCGGCGATCAGGTGTCCTGTTGGTGTCCTTCACATTTCACAGGAAGTCATCGAGATTACACGAATCAGGTAAGCGGGGTGGGTAGCGGGTAATTGGGTGTATGGGGTGCAGACCTAAGTTTAGTGAGTCACTCTGATATATGTTATATATGTATATACATCGGAATATGCGGATCAGAGTGGTAGTGGGTTAGTGGGAATACACATACGCATCATGTTGTATACGTAGGTCCTACATCCTAGGGACACACACACACACACTCACACACACACACTCACACACACACACATACACACACACACTCACACACACACACACACACACATACACACACACACACACACATATATATATATATACATGGGCGACAACAACAACAAATATGCTATATTAGTTGGAAGCCATTTAGTAAGAAAAAGCATATTATAAACTATTTATTATTATTATTATTATTATTATATATTATATTTAATATAATATTACATAGAAACTTTTCATAATTAATTAATAATACAATAACTATATTATAAATAACAATAGGTGTTGTCAACCCTGTATACATATATAGAATACCCTAATGTATACTATAAATCTATAGATTTTGTATAGATAAATCTATAGATCATATATGATCATGTTTGATTGTTATGAATAGATTTTATAATATTTATTACAAATTTAATTATTATTTATGAATAGACTTGTAGTAATTAACGCGTATTTAATGATATACACATGATAGTATAGTAGCCAAGTACACACACACTATAGTGCTATTGTATTGTTATTCTAGAAGGTGGTCAATGTATCATATATTATTGTAGGTTCCATTACTATATATTGATATATTTATATAATCAATACACACACACATATATATATATATATATATATATATATATTGTAAGTGATATCAGGGAGTGCTATTAATAGTAGCCTATTATGCATGTAATGTACTCATACATGCCAGTATACTATATATTATATTGGCAATATATTGCATACTTACGTTTATTTAGTTCACGGAATTTCCATTATATATTACATTGAATATCGGCGGTGGTGATGTATGATGGCCGTAGCGAGTGTGGCACACTTACCATAGTATCGCGTATGTGTGTGGCTTGAGTTATCGCACACACACACACGCACACACACGCACACACGATACTATAGTAGGCGTGTTACATGCGTATCAATGAGAACTGCTATGACGATATCAGACGGAGTAATATGTTTAGTGCGGTGTGCAGTGCGCAATGCGCATGTCTAAGATGTGGTTATGTAATAGGTTATGTAACTGTATGTTAGCCCCTATCGCTCTATCTCGCTATATCTCACTCTGCCTCGTTCAATATCACGGTGAAGATCTATCGAGACGAGATAGCTTTCTCTCTGATGTGTGTGTGCGTATGTCTTACGTCATACTTCATTAGACAACCAATCGAATCACAACGAATCGATATCAGCGCGTATAGAGTCGCACACCGTGCCGCACAGTTATGCGACCACGTGTTCGTTATAACCGGATATCAGCGTCGACCGCCAGTCAATATATATCAGTGGTCAATGCCGATGTGATAATATAGCATATGACCATTATTCATGTACCAGAAAGGTATTATTGTTTTTATGTCAGATTTCAACTATTGATAGTATCAATTGGATAATAACATACGAAAAAATAGTAATTATGTATGAATGAATGAATTATTGAATAACTTCATTTTATAGTTGATTTCTATAAATGAAAAAAAAACTAAAACCAATATTTAACCTATGTTAGCATATATTATATATACATAAACATATACAATTAAATTGTGTACATTTTATCAGGGAGCTCCCTGATTTTATCTAATTTATGTTATGTAATACTAAAGATTTTTATTAATAGTTTATATTTATTTTATTATTGATTTTTAATCATTTTAATTGTTATATTGTTTTTTTGATCAGTAATTAATGTTTGAACTAATTTTGTTTATCAATTATTAAATTTGTTTGTATGAAATGATTATATAATTGATATATAATTATTAATGTTAATTTTTTTTATATAAATTAAATACTTTTTTTTAAATACTATTTTGATTAAAATACTTTTTTAGTGATTTTAATTTGTATTACTGATTTTTAAATAGTTTTATAATTGAAAATATACATGGGTGTAACATATTTATATATTTAAATATTGATATTAAAAAATAAATAATACTATTTAAAATTATTTTATTCAAATTATAATGATACTTTATTAACAATTGTATAATTATTCTAACATATACATAATATATGACAAACTTATATGCATATATGCAATAGCTGATATACATAAGATGACATGACATGAGACATGATATATAGATTATTAATATTTTAGCTATTTATATTTTTATGATTTATAAGTATTTCTTTATAGTTTAATTCTGATCATATGAAATATTAGATATTTGTATATAATTATCCTGTATATTTGATGTTTAACTATTGCAAACATATACACTCATACAAATTATAGCATTTGATATGGAAAGCAAGTATACCTTATATCTTAGAACATATATTTGTATTTTTGGTAAACTATAAAGCTATGCCCTAAAGAGATATCATTGTATTCATTGCTTATAAGGTTTATTTCTGTATAAATGAAATGAAATAACAAATAATGAACGTTAATTAACTTCTACACTAAACAAATATTCTATTCAATATATTATAAATGCATGTATCATCAGCAAAGATGCTTCGCAAAATCAGTGTCTATAGATAGTTCATAGAACTAGAGAGAAAGAGTTTATCTATGATAGAGTTGTATACAATTATAAATGTGTATTATATGAAGGCATATGTAATAAGATAAATAATTATTTATATTTATTATATATTATAAGTTATAATTTATAACTAAATAAAACTTCTAATACATAATAATAGTTATTATTATAATATATGTTATATATGTTATATCTCCCTGATTATATTATATTATACTATATAATGTATTGCATTTGTTAAATGTATACATAATATAGATATTCTGTTGGTTGATTTTTTCACTTCGCCGAGTATCACTGTCTACGTTTACATAAGGTCCGTGTGTGCGCATGTCATTCTATTTATACATGCACACGAACGCGTGCGTAGTGTGTGCATTGCACATACGCTTACACACATGTATACATACGAGCATGTGCAATGTACAGTGTATAAACTACACATACACACTATACACACTGTATACAGTGCATACACAATACACATTGACCAGTGTGCAGTGGCCAGTGTGCGGTGTGCGTGTAAGCTTACCGCACACTATGCACAGACATCCCCTATATCATCATGATTAACTATTGATTACTAGCCTATGTGTGTGCGTGTGCGCGTGTGTGTGTGCATGTGTGTGTGCGCAAGGTTGATTATTAAATAGTATTATATTATGCAATATTGTGTATGCGCACACACGCACACTCGCACACACACACTTATGTATTTATATCATATGTATATTAGATGTTGGATAAAGTTTATACATACAAGGATATACATTGTATGCATTGTATACAATATACATTTGACATCAAACTTACAGAATTGTTATAATATATACTATTATTAATAGCCTAGGATTAATAGTATTAATGTCATATCAAGATTAATTAATTAAGTGATTTATACTATATAATACATTATTATTAATAAACAAGGTATTTAAAACTAAAAGTATAATTATTAATTATTATAATAGAATCACAATTACATAATCAATTACTCCTCAATTCCCCTATTCCCATATATACATTATTTTATTAGTAGATTCATTATTTTATTACCTCTATTGAATATATTATATATTGAATATTTTATTGAATTATTTAGTGACTACATATTATTTTTTATAATTTCATTTTAATGATTAATCATAATTATTCATATTAATGATTTTCATATGTAATGAACTGTATTTTATACTGAAATCTAATACATAAAATTATTATTCACATTATTAATATACATATATACCTGGAAGCTAAAAGAGGCTATGATATAGACTATATTTATTTATTTACTGGTATTGTGTAAATAGTTATAATATAAATCCTATATATAACTGGATATAAATATACACAAAACCAATAATAATAAGTAAACATTATAATATGTTACATAACATATAGTAGCTATATTTAAAATTAATAGTCATATATAATAAATCTGTTAATAATATTTTATTATATAATATCACTTTATTACATATTTAGTACCTGTCAATAAATTAGCTTTGTAATTTATCTAGAAATATCATAAAAATTATATTTTATAACAAACCATTATACAATAAAATGTTATAGAATTAATTATATATTGTGTCTAATCTAACACCCAACTTGTATACACTTACTTATAATGTTTTATAACTTATATATTTATATAATAATTATATTACTAATTTAAAAAATATATTTTTAATTTAACATATTGTATAAACATAAAAAGTATATTTTACACCATTATAACTAATTAATTATTTATTGAGAATTATAGATGCAGTTTACTGAGAATAATTCTTCTGTTGTAGTCTACAATTTGTAGAATAACAATGTGTCTATCTATATCTATATTTATCAATATCTATATTATTATAGAGCACACTTTATAGTTATTTTAGAAAACATATTTATAAATAAAATTACTCTATAATATAGAGTCTATATTGTATATATACAAATAATTACAAATAATTGATAAAAACAATTTCTATAGCAAATACCTGCAAACATTAATTTCCATTTTTAGGTCTATAGTATATGAAATATACCATATATTATTAAAATATAGCAGATTTATAGTAGCATATAATATATCATAAATTATTTATAAAATACAAAACAAATAGTTTAATTCATTAAATAATTGTATCTAAAAGTATTGTTGAAAGGAAGTATATGTTTCCAATCTTAAATGTAAATGTGAGAAGTGAAATTTTAAATAAACACTGTTGTATATTATCTCCATTATTAATACAGTTAACAATCAATGTTAGTCTGTTAAACTTCTTATGACAAGGTACAGTATTAATAGCATGCAACTTGTGACATACTGACACTAGTGGCAGGTATCTGGGACATTGTTTCAGAACATGTCCTATAGAGCTGATGTATGTTTTGTTGTTAATGATGTTATTGTTGATTAGGAATACCTAAATCTATAGATGTTATAATCCTACAGGCTACCTATAGTCTATAGGCTATAGACTTTATTTATATATAAATATATATATATATAGTATTATTGTATACTATACTATATTATATATAGATAAGTAACATTGTTTATAATCTGATTATAGTATGCTATATACCTCAATACATATAACAAAGAGTATATTTAATAATGCAATACCAATATCATCACTATACATCAATTAGTACAATAGATAGTTCTATGAATCATAGTCTATGATGTAATGATACAATATATATATATATATATATATATATATATATTCACTTTTATCTGCTTACATTTCTGTTGAATTTCTATATGTTTTAATATAAATATAGATGATATTATATAGTAATACTTGGGAATACAAAGCCATTATCTATATATATTGGTAATAATATAGACATAATTCAATAACAAATATGCACTGGGATAATAAAGATAATAAAGATAAATTATAAAAAATACTTTATTAACATTACATAGAAATTCAACATAAGCAGTATTGCCAGATGCGTGGTACATGTACATAGATTGTTCTAAGGAGAGATGTAACACTTACTAGAAAGCTTATCATTTTACTTGGTATACAAAACACCTATAGTGCCACCTATATCAGGTTAATTTTAGTAACATATATGTGTTGTTTAAAATGTAAATTAGTATCAAACTTTTAAAATGTCAAATAATATGTTTTTAATTATTATTTATATTATGAAAACTAAGTGTTCATTGCTAATATATAACAAAGCAATATGATATGTTGGTTTTAAATGCTATACATATATACTTGGCGAGTAAAATCTAACTTATATTATGTAATAGAGAAATGAAAACATTGTCGTATAGAAAGTTTCTATTTTAAACCGCGCATAAGTCTAAATATATTTCAGAGATTTCGATGCTGCTAGCAGCGGGAGGCGTGAATATTAATCACGTTGCGTAGATAGGGAGTTTTATCACTATACATCACTGATTCGCTAAATATGTATTATATATGTATATATCTCATAGTGTATACGTGTATTGGTCATATGTATCTATAGATGGCTTACATTGTATGTACAATCGGGCATAGTGTGTCTATATATACTAAATTATGTAGTATGCATTATTATTGCATTATGTAGTATACAATTTACATAACTATATATAGCATACTGTATATAGCCTATAGGTAACACTATCAATATTAACATATATGTTAATATATGTAATATTATATATTAAATATATGCACATGTAAAGGTTAATATACTATATGTGTGTGTGTGTGTGTGTGTGTGTGTGTGTGCGTGTGTGTGTGTGTGTGTGTGTGTGTGTGTGTGTGTGTGTGTGTGTGTGTGTGTGTGTGTGTGTGTGTGTGTGTGTGTGTGTGTGTGTGTGTGTGTGTGTGTGTGTGTGTGTGTGTGTGTGTGTGTGTGTGTGTGTGTGTGTGTGTGTGTGTGTGTGTGTGTGTGTGTGTGTGTGTGTGTGTGTGTGTGTGTGTGTGTGTGTGTGTGTGTGTGTGTGTGTGTGTGTGTGTGTGTGTGTGTGTGTGTGTGTGTGTGTGTGTGTGTGTGTGTGTGTGTGTGTGTGTGTGTGTGTGTGTGTGTGTGTGTGTGCGGCATACATTGTGAGGCAAAATGTGCACAATGTGCGCATGTGTCATAGAGCTAGAGAGAAATGTCTCTATAGCTCTATGGTGTGTGTGTGTGTACGGCATACATTGTAAAGGTTAATGGTATGCAGGATAGTGACCTTGACATGCCCGCCTCGTGCAAGCGCATGTATCATATATGCCTCCTAGTAAAGGCGTGTGTTACTAATACGTCACTGTTTAGCCTAGAATCAAGGACATAGGCGAGAGTAGCGTGCATGTCCTTACTATAATATTAAACAGTAGCCTGTGAGCGTATGTTCGTTATATAAACCACGTGCGTGTGTGTGTGCGGTATACATCACGTGATGATGCGTGTGTGTATACCCACGTGATACAGTTGTATCAATCCGCACACATCTGTGTGCGGATTTAATTACAAACATTAACATGTTCATTTCATTATCATAGTAATGTGTTCCTTTTCCTATTGTACTTCTTTTTCTATGAGATATTCTAATATTTGATTATTAGTATGTGCAATACTATGTAGGTGTATTGACTGTGTGCAAGTAGGTGCGTCATAAAAGGGGGATGGTGGGATATAATATATAATATCCCCCCCACTTTTAATAACTACAAATTATTTTATTCTTTATAAATATTATATTTCATCTATTAATAGACTATAGTCTTTGTAGTATAATTATATCCAACATTGATCTGTATTGTGCAACACGATACAAGTCAATCATAGTAAGCCCTCTACAAGTGATATTATAAATTTATCTTCTTAGAAAAGTATATGGTAATAATTGATGAGTCTGATATATCCCCCCCCCACTTTTAATCACCCTGTGATGCCCCTATATGCAAGTATACTGGGTGTAAGTCATACACTTCCCATGTAAAACAGTTACTACATGTAAAACAGTTCAGTGAAATAGCTTACACAGTGCAAAAGTTCCCTCTCCACCTATGATGTTTAACACAAGAGAAGATGTTTGTGTATTTATATAGATAGGTAGAGTTTATTGTAAGTTATATAAAACAAACAAAATTACATAAAACAATAAATACATATGTCAATACAAACAATAGATCTAATGATTTATATAGGCCATGGTACAAATGCAAGTGTCAAAGATTATCTAAAAACATGAAACAATTAAAAAGAAGAAGTGAACAAATAAAAAATATATTCTGATATATTCAAACATCTAATTCAAACACATTTGTCAGTTATTGGTATATAAAAGAGGGGGATGTTAAGGTATAATATATATATATAGTCAGTGTATACATAGTGTATTACATTAAACTATTGATACCATGTTCACATAACTAATATACCATGGTATATATGTATACTGAATTATTATAAATTATTAACTTCATTATAAATATCATAATTATCAAATTAATTTTTATATATTTTCTCATTAAATATAATAATAAAAATCAATATATACACAGCCAATCCCTGAAAACTATGAACCTCCTGCACCATTATAAATGCAATAAATACCTTTAGATTAAAATACAAAATAGCAACATGGACAAATATATTTTCCATTATGACTATTTATCATCCACAGCTCTCTAACATTCAGTTATAACAAGTTATTCAATTTAATATACATATAAATTATATTGAAATTCTATGTTTAGCTTATATTTATAGATGTGTAAAATGTATACATACATTTGTATCTAGTACATATACTTGCTAATATTACTGCCAAGGTCACTGTCATTAGTGGTCTCCCTTGAGATATATATGATAATGAAGATAGAAAGCCTACATAATGTTGATTAGTGGTGAATATTGATTGTTGTATTTGTTGCAACTCTTCATTTATATAACAAATCCTTCATTATCATATAACAATGGAGCTTATAATTTCATTTATACTATAGTATATTACTTTGATATTATCCCAGTATATTATGCAATGTATTATTATTACAAACATATGCCATTGTGTTCAAATTATATTATATATATATATATATATATATATATATATTTTGATAGTATATTTATTAGTATATATATATTGTTGTTGTTATCTATATGATGCTGATGATGATGGTATACATTTATTAGGCACAAAAACAAAGTGATAAACACTCATAAGTAAAGAAGCATAAGTAAATAACAATATGTGAACAATAAATAACAAATAAAAACAAGAACATTAACAATCAAATATAACATAACAAAATTGTTATACAAATACAAATAATATAAATAATAATAATGGTTACAGAGATAACAAATATAGACAGACTATTTATTATAATATTTGTTTGGTAGTAAAGTACCTCTCTCAGTGAACCTCTCCTACAAACGATTATAGGACTCAAGCTAAAATGGTATGGACAAATATCCATACATGACGGCTAAACTGTAATGGCAAAACTATAATGCAAGGCGTGGTTGAAGGAGTATGTAAACGGGGACGCCCGAAAAAGCAATGACTAGATAATACTACAGATTGCACAAAGATGGATATTATTGATTAGGTAAATGTTGAGACGGATGGAGAAAATGTGTTTCAAAGTCAAGTGTATTAATATCCCCTACGCTTTCCGAGTTACGGGATTAAAAGTAAGTAGTAAAGGAAGGATGAATCTGGAGACGAAGGTAAAAACAAATTTTATATAACTTGAACAATAAAACATAAAATAAACAAACAAATAAAATAGACTACTTGAAATTTAATTGTTAGCCAATTAATCTATTTAAATATGGATAAATGTGTTTTTGAGATAAACGATTAATTTTAAAAATGATACTTACCTCGCATTCTGCCTATTTATTATGTTTTAATTTGATAGTCAGATAAAGAAAAAAGGAGAATATTGCAGTAATCAAAAAAAGGTAATACAAAATATAAGGCCATAGATATAGATACATTTATGGAGATGGAGTTATGGATTAGACGGAAAGAGGGAATATGAAAGTTTATAGAAAAAGAAGATTTTAGATGTGGCAATGAAACCATAGATATTTATCGAAATAAACACTAATATATTTAATATTATCAGAATATAGGATATCATGATTGTTAATCATAATACAAGGTGGAACTGTTAACGGGCGTTTGGAAGAAGGAATATGAAGAGATGTGGCTTCTGTTTTATTAGGATTCTGTGATATAGAGTTATTTGAAAGCCAATTGTGCATACAGTAATACATAAGTGATGCAGCAAAATTTAGATCAGAAGTTAATTTTACGTTAAGTTGTATATCATCTGCATATGAGTGAACTGATATTGGGGGAAATTGTGAAATTATATTAAAAATAGGAAGGATCTAAATAATGAAAATAAACTGTCCTAATACAAAGCTTTATGAGACCCGTTTAGTGTATTAGGCGAAATACCTATATTAGCTAAGTGTGTTATTAGTAAATTATATATATATATATACATATTTTGATATGTATTTGTGAGGTTAACTTTTATCTATTTTCAATCACTTTAAATATAATCTCATTCAATTAAATATATATAAATTTCTATCATATTAATACAATTATAATATATTGACATATTATCTTGTAATATATGTAAATTTTATATCAAAGTATTATGATAAAATATATTATATGGTCATCATCAATACATAAATTATATATAATGTTTATATATAATAAATATAGTGTGTCTGTAGCCTGATTATTTATATAGGTGATTATTATATATTATTGTCTATGTGTATTATATGGGTATGTGATTATATTCCATTATAAAGGAATGTTTTAGAAAAATCTAAACGAATAATTGTATTACAAACTTTTTATATAGATGTTTGTTTATATCTCTGTCTAGAATATGTTTAATCTGTCTTAATCTATCTTAATATACATCAATCATACTATTTAGTACCTTAAGTATAATAGTATACATACATACATCAATACAGTTACTTTCATGCTATTTATACGTGTGATATATACGATAGTAAACAATGCACAATTGTGCAGATTGAACCAAGGCATCTTGAATCAATGCAGCTTGAATTATGGAAGTCAATAAAAAATAAGTGGGCTGCTGTGGATAAATATCACATGACAGATGGGCGTGGCCTATTTGTGTATAGTTTACCTACAAATAGGTAGCATACTATAATGCAATAGAGTGATGCAATAATCACGTGGCTTCTGTTATGTAACTTACTGGGCTATAAATAGAAACAATAATTAATGATTGATGAGTTGAGTGTGTGCTTATGAATGGAAGGTAAACAACAGTGGTCACCTGTTTACGTTATGTAATACTTATTATGTAATCATATTGCATAATACTCTTGCATTGTAATTTAGTGGTCTATGTATTGTATAGCAAAGATTTATAATATCAATTATACTTTATTGCATTATAATAATACGGATAATGATGAATATGATTAACATGATGCTGATAGTAGTAGTATAGGTAATGTCGACAAGGTATAGAGGTTGTGGGTTGAACAATTGTTGAAATATTAATAATTTGTTGGTTTGCATATTTTTTTAAATTTTAGTGTTTAATAATTTCATTATTTTTTATTAAAATTATATCTATGCATTAATAACAATTATCTAGTGTTAAGCCTATATATCTACAATATTCACTCATTTTAAATAGTTTATGAAATTAAATGTGATTATTTGATGAGTAACTAAGCCAGATATAGCCTATTACATTACTGATGGTATTGTGAAGTCTGATCATAATTAGTAGTAGTGTTTACTTGTTCTATTAGGTGTATGTGTATGTGTGTGTGCATGTGGGTGTGTGTGTGCATGTGTGGTTAAGTGTGTATTACACCCCAGCTGTGGGTACCAGCTTCGTCAGTTTACTCTGCGTGAGGTCTGCTTCAGTATGTCATGATTTGCATGTTATTCTGTGTACACATTTAAACAGTATCTATAGTAGTAGCAGGGATAGTACTCCCTGCTACTACTTAATACCTATTACTTATAAGTAAAACTCTATAGAGTATGCTATTATATAATAATATAATTTGTATATAATATATATCCATAGAAAAATTAAATTATATATGCACCAAATGATGTTATTATTGCAGTATACGATATTGATTAATGATATAGAGTATTACGCAATACTGGGGGAGTTGCCTCTATCCTATAGATTACGCAATACATCGTTACATCATCGCGCAGTGTATTGAGAAGTGCAACGTAATGAGAAGCCGTAAGGCGCTGCTGCTGATGCTGCTAAATGTGTGGAACACGTGACGTGTCGTTATCTATAGTACATAGTGTCCACTGGACACAGTGTCCGTAGTGTACATACATGCTGACCCAGTAACGGTGGTCATCTCACTGTATCTCGTTGTATCTCACTACATCTGTATGTGTGCCGGCTATCTATACATATTAACGCTGTACCTATAGGTTTGCCTAGCCTATCACACTGTAGCATGTAATCACAGCCCGCGTGTGCTGTATACCATCGATTACACTAGTGTACACGCTTGTTAACATAAGTAATGCGTCCATACGCACACATGTCACATGTCACACAGTGTCACATGTCATACAGTATCACATGTCACACAGTGTCACATGTCACACAGTGTCACATGTCATACAGTATCACATGTCAAACACGTACTGTAATGATGATGATACCTGACTAATCTGTCAGTATTACCGACTGTTATTTATTGTACATATATTAGTTAGTAATTATCTCATCATACATGTTATTAGCAAAGCCCCTTGATATTGTACTTTTGTATTACCTACCAGATATTACTATAATAATGATAACTGTAATCTCTGAGATAGGGGTCATGTGGTCAAGTATTAAAGAAGAAGAGCTAGCTTGTATAGTATTAGCAGGGCTTTGGTATTATTATCTAATGATTCTTAATACATAGCCATACCGTATTGAAGAGTATATAGTATATATAGTATACTATATAATATATAATATAATATATATATTATATACTGTATATACTATACTATATATAATATGTGTTTTAAATTAATTAACCTAGTACTTGCATAGTGGGCATTGATAATGTTATGAAGTATGCGATAGGTCTGTATATCACTACTGACCCGTAAAACACCGCATTAATACAATACATTACTATACTAATAGTTATATAATAGAAGTTCTAAAAATAGTCTAAATAAACAATACCATTGTAAGAATAGTGTTACAAAAAGTGCTTGTCCTCCTAGAACAATAGGATTAGCGTGGTTACCTCTACTGCTGTACGAGGTGACGTAATCCACCACGTGTCAGGTGACTTAACACCACTCTTTCGTTACGTAACAATGCGACTGTAGATCTATTATTAACACGTCATTGCAGCCCCGTACCAGGTACCACCTCGCACCGTAGAGAGGCTGTCGGTTTATCTAACGGGTACTATGGGGTGATATAGGGGCGCTGGGTGAAGGGTTTAAAACGGGGAGATCTAACAGGTATACCTACGTATTCTGGGGGTGATAGGGGTAGGGTTACAAGTTGTAACTTACAACATGATATCCCCTACTGAGACCACACGCTGTGAATGTAGTAACAGTGTAACATGGTAAAGTGGTATCGTTGTGTAATGGAACATGTTCTATTATTTCGATACCACGTAAAACATAGTTTCACACGATAATAATGTTACGTATAAACACCCCCTAACAATGGGGGACTTTACTAGGGGGGAGGGTTGTTTAGTTCTAGTGACCCGCCCAACTTTGTATCTATTGTTATCATATTTATAATTGTATACGAGCTCAATATCGAAACCCGAATCTAGTTCAGTGATTGACGCTGTGTTTGATTCCGAAGAGGCGGGCGTTAGTTGATTTCGTTCTTTATAGAACATAACTCCTAGAAATAATCTAGCTACCGTTACCCGAGTCGTTGTAATTATTAAATCGATATCAAGAACAGTCAAGAACACTTCAGAAAGTTGAAGTCATCGGATATATTACATAATAGTTATGTACAGTTAACTGTAGCCACAGGCCATTGAGAACACCATCCTCTTCCTCCGTTTAACCTTCGGTGGTGTGTAACATTACCCCCTCCCGCTACCCTAAGAACTACCCCCTCCCGCTACCCTAAACACTACCCCCATCGCGAATAAGTACTACCCCCGTCGCCCCCATGGATACGCTGTTCGGTTCCCTATTGGCTTCTGCGGACTTCGGGTCTAAGAAGGATGAGGTGTCTTCCGCTGCTGATAGCTTCTCCGATAGACTTAGTAGCGTGTACACGGTTTTCTTATCTTATCTCTTTCTTATCTCTCGCGTATATCTCGCTTATCTCTCACCTTTCTAACACTGCGCCTGTTATCTAACTATGAATCATTATGCTGTGTTTATGTGCACACAAATACCTGCGTATCTATGTTACATAATGTAGTTTCCGCCTATATTTACCGCTTATAATATTATTATATTATTGCATAAACTTATAGATTATTCTATTATTCCTAGTGTTAATTATGTGATTGAGTTGATTATTATTTGAATACAACAAGTTACTAGTCAGTACATTGTGCAAACTATATGTGCATTCAAATTACACGCGGAATTATTTCTATGTAAATCGCGTTATTCAATATTATATAGTAATTATAAAACTATCCCATAAATGAAATGTAATATCCATTACGCATACCTTGATATGAACTATTAGGTATATATATATATATATATATATATATATATATAAGTAGGGAAATAGTAGGGAATGATATTCGTTCAGGATTCATTCATATTTTATAATAACATTTTCAATCATATATTATAACAACATATACAGATACCCTCTAGTACACCCTATATATTCTGCCCTACTGTATACAATACTATCGCACGGTCACGCATGGTTTCCCCCCCACCCCGAGTAGGTTTGGTTGCTGGCTATATTCGCTATACTAGTGACTACCGGTCAGTATTTCGGACATCTGGTGACGTGTTGGTGTCCGGCACACTTCACTTCCGCTCACGTGTCTTACGCTTATCAGGTGATTACGTCATAACAGGGGTACAGAAGGGGTAGGGTACTAGACCATCATTGATAGTATCATAGCTAGCATTAATAGTACTTCGCTATGTTGATAATGTGTGTAGTTATTACCGTATATATATAGTAGTGTTGTGTGTGTGTCTTAATGCATTGTGACAACAGTATACATAGCTCTCCTATCTTCCGCTTTCATACCAAGTGATATCTATCTAATGTAACAATACTACAGAACTATAGTTATGATCGCATAGTAATAAGATAATCACTATAGGGTACTACAGGCGCCTCCCCTGCACTATATGCGCCTCTACTGCACTATAGGCGCCTCCCTTGTAATAGTGTGGCCTCCCCTGAACTACTATATAAATGGGATTAATTATTTATGACATAATGATGATTTGCATAGTTATAATGTTTGCAACAAACGTAACAAAAAACTCGGTCACCCATTACTATAATGGATTATATGTATCGTATGATACAAGTACCTAGTGAATAATATATGAAGTAGTAGTAGTAGTAGTAGTAGTAGTAGTAGTAGTAGTAGTAGTAGTAGTAGTAGTAGTAGTAGTAGTAGTAGTAGTAGTAGTAGTAGTAGTAGTAGTAGTAGTAGTAGTAGTAGTAGTAGTAGTAGTAGTAGTAGTAGTAGTAGTAGTAGTAGTAGTAGTAGTAGTAGTAGTAGTAGTAGTAGTAGTAGTAGTAGTAGTAGTAGTAGTAGTAGTAGTAGTAGTAGTAGTAGTAGTAGTAGTAGTAGTAGTAGTAGTAGTAGTAGTAGTAGTAGTAGTAGTAGTAGTAGTAGTAGTAGTAGTAGTAGTAGTAGTAGTAGTAGTAGTAGTAGTAGTAGTAGTAGTAGTAGGGGTAGGGGTAGTAGTAGTAGTAGGGGTAGTAGTAGTAGTAGTAGTAGTAGTAGTAGTAGTAGTAGTAGTAGTAGTAGTAGTAGTAGTAGTAGTAGTAGTAGTAGTAGTAGTAGTAGTAGTAGTAGTAGTAGTAGTAGTAGTAGTAGTAGTAGTAGTAGTAGTAGTAGTAGTAGTAGTAGTAGTAATAGTAGTAGTAGTAGTAGTAGTAGTAGTAGTAGTAGTAGTAGTAGTAGTAGTAGTGTGAGCAGGGTAGGGCAGGGGAGGAGGAAGAGGTGGAATACTAAGTGAGGACATGATATCATTAATTATGTAATAGCTGTGGTCCAGTGAGGCAAGCTGCTACTTGACATACCGCCCCTTCCCACCCTCTTGTGTCCATTAATAACCCATTGTTCTTCTGAGTGTAATTATGATATGTAACCATATCTATATTTGTTAATATACTTCTATGTATATATATATATATATAGATATATTAATAAGTAAGTATGCTTACTATAGTTTCAATATGAATGTTATTATTACACAATACACTATTGTGTACAATGTACACATAGAGCTATAGAGAAAGCTCTATAGCTCTATGAATATACATAACAATGTATAGTGTACACATGTTTTATATTCTATTATTGGTGCAATAAATTAAACCAACTATATTTGTTATGAAATGTGTTTTTAATAATGATAATACATTCACAAATATATATATATATATATATTAGAAAATAATGAATATATAATTACATATATGTAAAACGAGCCCCATGTACCCATGTATCTAGTAAACCTATATAAGGGTTAGTGGTATGAGGCTCTAAACTTTTATAATATATGTGTATATATGTGTATGCTGAAGGTTTATTACACACTTAATATATATATATATATATATATATATATATATATATATATATGTGTATATGTGTGTGTGGGTGTGTGTATTATATTGTACATATTACCTAATTATTGGTATGACACAAATAAAACAAGCCCTAAATAATGCAAAGTGATACAAAATGTTCCTATATATCATTTCTAAATATCATATGACATTAATAATACATATGATATAAGTTGATGTAGATGTATATAAAAACTGTTGCATGCACTACTGCTGCAGCTGAATACATGAGATGTGAGCCAGCCTCTACCACTCTAGATGTACTAATGCATGCACTGAAACCTATGTGGAATTAGCTTATTAAACATGGCATAATATCATATTTGTATTTCTCCGTTTGTATGTTCAGTTTTTGTAATAAACGTACTGTTTGGCAGCAATAATATAGTGTATCGTACTTTACAATAGAACAGAGTAGAATAATAGTTAATAATATTCACACCGAATATAGACATGTTTAAATATAACTTGACCATTGGGTTTTAGTTCAACTATATATCATATATAGGATATGTCTATAGCTATATCCACTGGCTTTACTATATCATTACTAACCTTTACATTATTAATCATGTATTGATTAATATTTATTTATAATTGCTCCAGAAAACTTATATTAATATATATATAATTCTTGCCAGACATCTGCGATACACTACATTTTAAAATAGTAAGATAATATAAATATAGATACAATGAAAACATGAACAATATCCACTAGAATACTGATATACTTAAACCATTAGAACACATACATACAATGATATAATTGAAAGTTTGTAGACACTTAAATAAATCATAAATTATCTATCAAAAGTGTATGTATAGAAATACAATAATAAAAGTAGGTAATACAATTATAAAATTTAAAATAAAAATAAAATAAAATAAGCCGTACGATAATTAATAAATAAAATAATAATGACAAATAATATAAGTATTTAAGGTACCACCTGATATCAATTTTTGGATATTTTTAATTAATGTCTTATATGATTTGATGGATCTAATATAGGGTGGGAATCAATTCCATAGTTTAGGTTCAATATAACTCAGGACCCGAGAATTATTTTTTGAGAAACGGAGAATAGGGTTAGAGAGAGATGATAACCATAGTTTCTAAAATTTAGAAGAGAATATCTTTATACTAGAGAAGCAGAAATATAGGAGGGAAATTCTAAGTGTATATTGAGGAATGAACAATAGATAGTATGCGATAAGAAGAGCGGATGTTAAATAGGAACCAGGGAGGTAAGTGATCTCGAATACGTAGGTTATATGTTGTACAGATTGATGAACGAATAACTCGATTTAAGGATAGATAGAGGATAATGGAAGATTAGTGAGGAGTGAGGAGGAGTAATCTATATGTGAGAGGACAAGAAAATTAACTATAGTTCTAGTAAGAGATACAGTAATTGATTTTCTATATTTCTAATTCTAAAAAAAATGATAATTTGCAGATTTAGTGATAGCATTAATATGAGGAATGAAGGAAATAATAGAATCAAGAATGACATCTAAGTTTGATGCAGTAGAGAATGGAGAAATTAAAATCTTATCAATAAGAAAAGGAGACAGATTTGACAATGTAGCTTTGGCAGTTATGAGGCATTAATAGAAGATTATTAGAGAATTATTAGAGATTATTAGAAATAAGCTATTCTTTAATGTCATTAGCACAATTGGAGAGTTGATTATAATCAATAATTATTGAGACCTAGTGATGAATTAGTGGGAAGAAACCTATAGAGCTGTATATCATCTGCATAGAGATGCTAATAATAGATATTAGGATATTTTTATATCATGAAAAGTGGATATAAATAAACAAAAGAGAAATTGAAGGACCAAATACTGATCCCTGAATAACACAATAAGAGAAGGGAAAGAAACATAATTATATATATATTATTACAATAACATAATACCAAGAAAAGCTTGACTTTTGATATAAGTGTCAATTGTAATTAGCCAATTTACTCGCACCATTCACACCTATAGCGTATCACCTGCCAATCAATTGATCACCGTTAGAATCATCACCATCTCCACTATGACCACTCCACTTTGACCACTCCGCATTGCCCAGTCTTATATATGTTAATATGGCGCGGCTCATGTGATAATAGTATTGAATGGTATTGTCACAATACCTCATATAATATATATATATATAGAAATTATATTATATAATAATTATATATAGGCATTATAATGCCTATATAGACCAATAATTGGTATATAAATACATTTCAATTATTATAAGTTATTGTGAAACATTACATATTACCCACAAATATATATTGTATGAATTTAAATAATACAGAGATCATAGGAATAAGTTTGATACATATAATAAAATTCATATAATATATGATATATAATATATAAATATATCATATATTTACTCTATCTACTGATACTCTAAATAATGATGACATCTCTTGATACGATTACAAATCAACAATGAAATCTACAAGTTTGACTTTTGACTAATCACAAACGATGTGTATTTTCAATTTTATATTTAAAAATATAAAATAAAATATTATATTTTAACCAACTCTCGTATATAATATACATTTATTTCATTACATTACAACATATAATAATACTTTGAATTAACAATACGCCGATAAATTGTGTAATGCACGACATATAACGAAGTTTACGACTTTAAATTCGTACGAAACCTCGACCATTTTGAAAATTATTTTCATTGGACTCGAATATTCGATCGCCATCACAACAATAACAATTCATAAAAGTAGACGATATACGCCATTGTTCGCAAAAATAGCACATATAACTCGACCATTCTTCGACTTATTTCCTTATTATCATCGCTAGTAGTAGTTATCCGTTTGATCTTTAGTACGAGCGTGTTCGCCGCGCTCTCGTGTGGCAGATATCGAGATAGTTTGGATGGAACGGTTGTTATCGTTGATCTCGGACGGGGCCGATGACAGGGTAGGCGGTGCAGATTCTTTCTGCGACCGGTTGAACTGTAGGTACACCGTACTACTGTTGGTGATTTGTACGATTGTGGTGACAAGTCACATCCAGGTGGGAATGCCCGTTCAGTGCTGGGTTCCCGCTCACTTCACCGTTAGCCATAGGGAGTACGCGAATAAGGTTTCCGCGCATGCCCAGTTCACTCTTTTATGTCTATAATATATATATTATTCAAGTACAGAAACAGTAACGTTATACTGTAACACGTTTACCTGCGAAATTAATTAATTTATATTAGTAGTATTTTGGTGCCTATGATTCATACTATAGTATTACAGTAATAATTAATATTTCATTATAATTCTTATCATTAATGTTATTTAATTTTATATACTATAGTTCTTTAGTTTCTACTATTTAATTATACTCATACTCATTATCCATCATTATAATGTAGCATGAATTAATTACTATATAATATATTAGAATACATCCAACTAATTTATTTGGTTATATTATATATAATGATATTATTTGTATTAAATGCTATCAGTAATTCAGAATATAGTATTTATTTTAATTAATTTTATTTTAAATATGTATTCTTTTTTACATTTATTTTTGTATATAAGTATAATATTTATTTATTTAAATATATGATAAGAGTACTGACTTAATTTATTATTTAATAATTATAAAATATTCATTAAACATTTATTTACAAATATCAAGCATATTAACTTCTCAAGTATTATGGGATATTGAATCAATATTATTGATAAGTATTGTGAATGGATTATTATATAGTCGCTTACTAACATATTTATATATAAAGTATATTTTATTTATATATATATATATATAATTATATTTATATATAAATTAAATAAATATTTACAATATATATAACATTTATGTATATTATATATACATATATTTTTAAGTATTAATTTAAGTACATACACATACAATTATAATATGTTTAAATTATGATTATTATGTTATAATAAAATTACTCTTTATTATATGTGTTTAAAAACTATGTGAAGTATATAGTTAAGGACTACATAGTAAATATGTTATTGTTATGTATTTTATACTAAAGATATAATAATATATAAAAAAATAAAATACGAAAAAAAATATCAATTCATTTTAAGTTAGTTTTATATATTCAGATATTAACTAAACATAACCGTAATTAGTAAGTATTATAAGTAAGTAATTATGTGTTATGTGTATCACCTATGTATTTCATAATTTACTTTCATGAAATCTCAGTTTATAAGATGAATTATATATTCAATGAAATCATATGACCTATATTGTAAATATGAGTGATTACTAATTGTACTAGATGTGATTATCTTTATGTATAATATTTCATTCTATTACTAAATCAATATTACAATAAAAAATGGTAAAATATAGTTTTATATGTATTATTTATTATCACCAATTCCAGTGCAACATAAATGATATATAGTAAAACTATATTTCAAATATACATGTGCCTAAATTGAGAAGTTTGAATGCAACGAACCCGTCTAATAAATATAACAGAAGTTAAATAGTTTGAGTAGTAATTGGGCACATTAATAAAACCAGGAAGGGATTGAAATACCCCTCCCCAATTTGTTCCTACTATTCGTCCCTCCTTTACCAGTACACTACCACCCCTACACGCCCCCTCGTCCCCGTGGTACCCCCCTCACCTACCTATAACCCCTTCCCCCCTCGCTCCCTCACTCAGGTATGCTGGACTACGAACACGTACTACCTTCCGTTCTCTAACGATCAGATTCCTAAAGCTGACCAACCACACGCCTACATCGGCTACTACCAATGGGTGTCTCTGATCCTCTCCTGTCAGGTAACCTCCACCTCCTCCGTCACCGCAACATAGCCAGATATAGGCTACTTACATTATTTCTTTCAAAGTAATCACCCGTTATTTAGAACAGTTTTTAAAAAATGTGAATATACATGGATATAAAAAATCTGGCTCGATTTGTAGGAGTAAATGCGTAGTTAATAAGAATTCTAGATCTATTAGTGTAAAGCCCATGTCACACAGAACAAGTCCATCGATTTGTGAATGATATACCATTATTTGAGCACTCTTTCTCTCTCTATCGGTGTGAAGGGGTTTCAGTGTACCTATAAAACACAGCCCGTTATAGGCGACATAAAAAGCGTTCAGTTTCTGTGTGAACGGCTATACAGATATAGGGCAGGTCGACGCACACCTCACGCATAAGGCATGCGTATAGTCATAAGGCGTGCGTTTATATATAAATTACCTATTAATACTTTGATTTTCCAGATATCGGGTAATGTTTTAAAAAAAATGTATATCAGCCCGATATCGGGTTGTAGATATCAGGATGTTTTGTGTGATGTGAAACCCCGCCGATATCGTTCGAATTCATTTAGCCATGTCTTTATTTTGAATATATTTTTCGATCACATTTGTCACTGCGCATATTTTATTATAATTTTGTGTGTGTATCAAAGTGTTTATATATTATAATTATATTATTTTATATGATTGTAAACGTTTTTGTACATTCTTATAAATCTTTCAATTAAATTATTATTATTTTATAAAATTTACAATAATGCAATGGTTTATTTACATTGACTAGATATCGCTTGGAAATATTATTGCTCTAAATTTTATATTTGTGAACAATCGATAAGATATTGTCCAAAAATCGTCCGACTTTTCTATGTGACATGTGCTTTATACCTATGTAACTGTTGAGATTGTTTTTAACATTATTTATATATAAGTTGATTATTTCTCATATTATTTTTCATGATAATAAAATGTTATCATTGATAATCAAGATAATCGTTAAAACGATTAAATATTATTTGAAAATAATTTGTATTTAATTCCAGAATTAGCTATAAATAATTTGTATATATTTACTTAAAATAAACGTCCGCTAACTTTACAAGTTTACAATTGGTTATACCTACCTGACCATACATATGATCATGTTACAGGCAGTGTTGTTCTACTTACCTAGACCCATCTGGCGTCTGTTCTCTAAGAACTCGGGTATCGCTGTCAATACCATTACCGATGCTGCGATAGAGTGTCAGAGGAAGGTTAGCAACGCCACCCGGTGTGAGCTTCTAATGATTAACTTAACAATGACGACCTACTTGATATATTTATACCGACATAATATATATAGTATTACATAATATATTTGTATAAAATAATAGACTATTTTTATCGACTTATTAATCTACATTTAATAACAAATTTAATGATGTTTTATTTATATAGATATACAATATTAATGTTTCATTGCCATGATATCAAGCACAATAGAGTATAGTCTATATTCAGTATTACTCATTTACCTATCACTCTTTAATACCTTTTTTAAATGATTTGTAATTTTAGACTTGCTCTTTAATTTAAATGGTATATATCCACAACATTCAATGATGTACCTTCGTTATATTCCGTGATTTCAATGAAATAGACAATATTGTGATATAGAGTGATACAAATAGTAATATTCTGTGATTAATCTTTATTTATTTCATGATAAACCTTTACCGAATTCAGTGATTTCAATTACATGTTATATTTAGTGGTTTTAATTATACACCTTCATAATATTCATCGATACACATACCTGTAGCATATCTATATTGATATTCCTTGATAAACATGTGTACCTCTGCTTGTACAGTGATACACATCCTCGCTATATTCAATGTTACACACCCTCACTACATTCAATGTTTCACACCCTCGCTACATTCAATGTTACACACCCTCGCTACATTCAACGTTACACACCCTCACTACATTCAATGATTCACCCACTCTCTCACTTAGACTGATGCAGACAGTCGTGATAAGACCATACGCTACATGACTAAGCACATGGGCCGGTTTCTGCTCGAGATGGCGAGGAATCGACTCCTCGAGAGCAAAGTGAAACGTTAGTGTCTCGTGGAGTTCAAGCGCTGACCTCTAGTGTGTAGGGAGGCTGATTCAGTCGTGTGTTGTCGTGTGTCAATCTACTAAGATAAATAATCAACTAATTAATTGTGGATTTATCTAACTAAGTAACTGAATGTGTATGATGTATGCAGTGTATGGTGTATTATATTGCTACACGAATACACACCAGAGAGAGAGAGAGAGAGGCTTGTGAATTGAATTTTGATTGTTAGGCCTAATATTAATTAATTTTTGTACGAAACTAAATGTAAAACGCGATTTCAAGACATTAAGATTTATGACAAATGTATAAAATACCACCCGCTAACAGTATTATTCGATGTATGCATAATTAAGTTGTGGTTTCCACATAGAATAGCTAGTATTATTGAGAATACGGGCACGCTACCTTAACCTGTATACTAGCCTAATTAACGAGCATCTTCTCTCAGCGTGAGTGTGTAACCCATACGTTAAGTTGCTATCGATGCTTATATCATGGGTGTGTACATACATGTGAGTGTGATGTTGTTTATGTTGCCGTGGTTACGTGTATTCGATATTGTACCTAGCAACAGGAGCCCGGTAGTCAGGAGATTCTCCGTTAGAATACCTAGTCCGAGGTGACAGTATCGTGATATCACAGTGTTATGCTTACTCGTTAAGTTAGCGAGTGTGTGTGTGTGTGTTTAGTTTATGTTCTAGTTTATGTTTTAGGTCGCATTAATTTTTATGATTTAATTATTTTATGATTTTATGATTTAATAGGATTAATATGATTAATATGATATAGTCTCTCAATAAGTGACCAATACATTATAATGATAAATCGTTATGAGTATACTCTATATATTGACTATAGTGGCAGACATGTTTGTTGTGTGTTGATCTGCAGATGAAATCAACAATAGTTTATTCATAAATATTATTTATTTTCTTTTGGAATAACAATTCATTATGATTAATGTACAATAGAGTTGTGATTATCTATATATATTAACTTGTCACTGAAATAGAGTGAACTGTAATGCTACACACACACACACACACACACACACACACACACACACACACACATACCTAATTTGTGCTGAAGTAAAACTCTACTGTCAATGATACATCCTCAATGTTTTCTAATCCATTCTATAATTTTAATATACTTACAATGTTTGCAGTGGATTCATGTTGTGCCAACAGAGGTAATGTTACATAATACTATTCTGTTATTGCAGGTGGTGGCCGTTTGTTATAGTCAGGAATGCATAGGTCAAATACAAATATAAATACAAATACTTTTTCACAAAGAATAAAATATAAATAATTATGTAATATTTTTTTGAAATACAACTACAATTATAATATATAATAAGAACACTACATGATATGAATACAGGTAATATGTAATGAGGTGGTTAGGGATTAATAAGTGATGAATAACCAAGTACATTAGGAACACTTAATACATAAGTAATATTTAAATACCATTATTTATAGTAATACCATATCTAATAATATTAATAATATTAATAATCATGTATTCTATTAGAATTAATATACTAACTTTATATTTCATAAATATATTTTATGCGTAATTGATTAAATCTAGGTAGATATTAATATAATGAGTATACAAGATGAATAGTAAAGTTATATGAGGAGACTCATGCAATATAATTTGTAATGACTTTAAGTAATTGATTATTTACTAGTAATTACTGACTATTAATGGCATTTATTTTATTTGTACTAAATGTTATATATTAAAAAGTAAAGTTATATAAAAGTGTAGTTATAAATAATTATTTTTCCAAAAATACAGAAACCTATTTATTAATAAAATTATTACTATAAATAATGTTAGTTAATAATAATTTAAATGCATACCAAATTACTTTACTATATATCCAAAATTACCTCATCTGATATTACTTGTACCTCATAATACATTATTTTATATTTTGATATATTTGTTATCAATATTCTTATAGTTTAATAAAACATAAGATATTTCCTAAATAATTTAAATTTAAAAAAAACATTTGATTATTAAATTTCATAAATTTATTCAAATTCTTTATAAAATATTTTTTCTATTTATTTAATAATTATATATATTGTGTGTGTATTTGATGGTGTATTTAATTTCCAATCATCTCTAATTAATATTTTAAATATAAATACAAATAAACCAAATAAATGTATTTAAATACGTATTTGACCCCATCCCTGGCTATAATATGCTTGCTTTTCATAATTATTGCATAATAACCATAGTACTGTTTCAGTGATGTAATTATAGATAACAAATAATGTGTTTTTTCATTTTTTAAATATTATTTTCGGTATTTAATTTTTTAATTGAGAATTTACAAAAATATAAAATTGTAATTTTATAATAAATAATTATTGAAACAGTTCTTGCTTGATGATAATATTTTATATTTGTATATACAATTTATATATTAATATATATATATATATATATATATATATATATATATATATATATATATATTATAATGAATGTTTATGTTACTATAACTATATATAATACTATTTTTAAATTAAATATAAACAACTAAACTATTGACTTTGGCTGCAAGGTTTTGATTCTATTCTATATCTATCTATTGATATCTAAGTAAGACACTATGGATATTGTTTAACACATATTTAAAATAAAAATAAATTAAGCTTATTTTATTAATTCATTAAGTAATTTTAGTCTATATATGTATTTCTTCACCGACCCTAACTTAATGTAACCCAACTCCTGTACAATGTACAAGCATGCTACTAAATAGGCAGGCCTGCCGGCTAAGTTAGTTTAACAGATGAACATACCTCTATTTACCAGGATTAGCTTCTCTCCAAGTTAAGATCGTCAATAATGACCACAATTATCACGTTTAACTGGGCCAGTGTACATAATATATTATTGTATTTTTAAATAATTTAATAATAACACTTTTGAACTTTTCAATGCACTTACAAAGATGAATCTACGATATAACGTTATGTAATATATGCTGTACATCGGCCTATTTAAACATTTATCTACAACAATATCTCACTCTCGATGCTTCTAACTCTACTATGCATACTACTTACTATTCAGCCCACATCTCTGACATCATCTGAGATAGATTTCATCCTACATGCATGTATTACCTACAATCTATACTCCACATCTATACTCTTGATTATATTATGCAATACTTATTACATAATATTGATATGTATTCATTAGCCCACAACAACAAATTTACATCAGAATGTGAAGGTCTTTAAATAGGCAAATATATTGCATGATTTTAATTTGTATTTGGTTTATATCAACTATACAATTATAAACACAAGATTCTAATTAATGATTATCATAATTATTTGATTATGTATATATATATAGATGTTTATAATTAATTGTGTTCCTTTCGTCTATGAAGATTTACAAAATCGTAAGTATGTGTGTAAATTGGTAAACAATACATGATTTCTCCACTCAGTGATTCTACAAGCTACATCGGTGCATTCTTCTCCATATCATCTACATATCATTCTCCATATCATCAACCCCCCTATCTATATGTCCTTGGCTTCGTATTCAATGATACCCGTACAACTGAATACAGGTGACATGTCCTCCTATTCAATATGCATACGACGTGTGTGTGTCACGTGTCCTTCGTAGCTATATTCTACATGCTGGGTGTATTCATCTCACCTCAACGATCGTGATAGGGCCGGTAGTAGTGCTGTGTAACTTCTATCCCTCCTCCTCGCAAGCTTCCTACTTACCTACTTACATCATTCTATCCCTCCTTCTCCTCCTCCTCCTCATCCTCCTATGTGTCAGCTTCCTACCTACCTACTTACATCATTCTATCCCTCCTCCTCATTCTTCTCCTCTCCTCCTCCTATGTGTCAGCTTCCTACCTACCTACTTACATCATTCTATCCCTCCTCCTCCTTCTCCTTCTCCTCTCCTCCTCCTACGTGTCAGCTTCCTACTTACCTACTTACATCATTCTATCCCTCCTTCTCCTTCTCCTCATCCTCCTATGTGTCAGCTTCCTACCTACCTACCTACTTACATCATTCTATCCCTCCTCCTCATCTTCCTTCTCCTCCTCCTCCTCATCCTCCTATGTGTCAGCTTCCTACCTACCTACTTACATCATCCTATCCCTCTCCTCATCTTCCTTCTCCTTCTCCTCCTCCTTCTCCTTCTCCTCTCCTCCTCCTATGTGTCAGCTTCCTACCTACCTACTTACATCATTCTATCCCTCCTCCTCATCCTCCTTCTCCTCCTCCTCCCCATCCTCCTATGTGTCAGCTTCCTACCTACCTACTTACATCATTACTCTATCCCGCAACATATACATCTCTTGCATGCCCACTCGCGCCACTCGTGCATAACCCTCGCATTCTACCCCCTCGCCCTCGTGTGTAGAGGTCAGGTCCGCCATACAAGGCAACTACCTGATCATGCTGTACCTGATGATCAAGCTGATTTACATCTCGAACGTCATCGTGCAGATATTCCTATTGAACGTGTTCTTAGGTTAGCCAATCAGATCGCAGTAGTACCTCTAACCAATCGTAGTGTAGCGCTCAAGCATTAGGTTACCGCTTGTCTGCAGAGAACTATAGAACGATTGTACACTATTGTATTACTGACAAAATACATATATTGATTTTTTATTTACATATATTTATTATCGAAATATTTACTAATAATAATATACCTTATTGTAATAAACAAACAATAGTATGAAATAATTAATGTAAATGTTACAAATATAAAAATAATAGAAAATATAAATAAGTACATTCATTGTTTGGTTAATGAGAACATCGTAACATTTATTCACTACTTTAAGCCACCTAGCATACCTCTTACATGTGTTGTTGAAACTGGAACTATTTATGTAATTGTAATCATTTCTATCATTTGTAAATATAAAATATATTATTTAATTAGTATTCTCTCCATACATTGATAAATGTATAGCTACAAGCATCATGCATTAGATAGGTTATCTCTTAGTTATTTATCATCATAGCAAGGTAAGGGCAAGCAAAGCAAAGGCACATATTTATAATACGTAATTATTAAAAAAAATTATTAACTCATCTAAACTATTCAAGTCATCATTATATTTCATTAAATATTTATTCAACAAATATGCCATCTTTAATTATAGTTATCTTACCCCTATATTAGCTATCTCGATCCCTATCTGAACTATGTCAACCCCAACAGGTATGGACTTTCACATGTACGGCTGGTATGTGATGACCCGCATGATCAACGGAGAAGACTGGACGACCTCTGACCGGTAACGTACACATTAAGTATACAATGTACACAATTAGTATACAATGTACACAATAATAAGTATACAATGTACACAATTAGTATACAATGTACACAATAATAAGTATACAATGTACACAATTAGTATACAATGCAACATAGACTTTAGTGTTAAGTTGTTAAATTCGTTAACACCATTGTCATTAATAATTACCTCAATATATGTACAATGGTCATTAGAACGGTTCGTTCGATTCAATTTTTAATCCTTCAGGTAAAATATAATACATATCTATATTTTAGTATAATATGTATTAACAATTTTTATAAAAAAATAGTTACCTTTGGTCACGAAGCATTTAAAGTTTGAAATGTAAATTATTATTTTAAGATAAAATGTATAATATTCCATGTATAATAGTAATGACGCCATCTTATTATCTTTGATGTTTACAAATATTTAAATTAATATTTAAAATTAATTATGTATTTGTATTATATTTAATGAATTAATATAATATATGCCATTATTTATATTTATTATTAATATAATATCTATATTTCATTTTTATATATACAAATTACCAATATTAATGTCTCCTAAAACTCGAGAAAATACACCATTTTACAAAGTATTTATTTCAAAATAATTCAAAAAAATAATTAATTTTTTAAAATTAATATATATAGTTATACTTTACATAAATTTGAGTGATCAGATTGTATTGAATTGTGGATATAAGTTAGATATAAATGTCCTTTATACAAATAAAATTAAAAAATATGTAAACTTATATTGTATTTCATATTTCAAATAAAAATCCAAAAAAATTTTAAAATGATGTTAATTTTTTTTCTAAAAATAATTTTTAATTTTTTAATAATTAATTTGAATTGTATTATTATTATCTATAAATTATATATTTTAATTTTTTAAATTAAATTGTAATAATTTATTTATATTAAATTATACGATTTTTAGATATTTTTTTTGACTAAAATTATTTTATAAAATTTGGGCATCTAGATTGTTATGACAAATATTTTGTACTGTTAATACTACTTGTTATATATGTTTCTAGGATATATCCATAGTTGGCTTAAAAAAAATCATCCAATTTTATAAAAATTGAATAAAACTTATTTCTATATCTCCCCCATGTTAACTTTTGTATGTATTCAATGTTAAAATAAAAAGGTCTCGTGACATAACAATATTTAAGATAAAGGTCTACAATTTTAAACACTTATTCATCATAGCATACATAATTGTCACAGATGTGAAGGTTTTTAAAATTGCGAAAAAAAATGTAGTACGAACCGGTCTAATGTACATTGTACATGTAGAGTTAAATATCTGCGATAATGTATGTAATTCTGTTTACACGTGATTGTAGGTTTCCGAGGGTGACTTTGTGCGATTTCCAAATTCGTGAGATGGGCAACATCAATCGCTATACGGTTTGTAACACTCTCTGATACTAGCTGATGTCTAGCTATAGCTGATGTCTAACTTGCATTATTAATAGTTATATAAATATACAATTGTATGACTTCATGTTCAATTATTATTAATTAAATATATATATATATATATATATATAATGTTACAACATAGATAAATTAGTAAGTTCATTATAATGAATCACACTTTATTTTAATAATTACCTTCACTTATTCCCATCCCTAAAATTGCAATAGCCCATGTAGAGAATGCATTGTCAAATCACGCAATGGTATTATAGCAAGGCTGTGGTAAAACGCAATCAATACTATTGTTTATATACAATTGAAACTTTGTATATCAATAGTTTATTATATAAAATATATAATATACAATCTAATATTTAATATTTAACATATGTATAATGTATGCACCATCAGAATGTAAGTCATGGTACAAACAAGAAATATCACCTATTTATACAGGCAACCAATCAAAAAATCCTACATGTATATTTTAATTTAATTCACCAAACTAAAAGTAAAAACGATTATAACTGATTTAATAAATCTATAAATAATGTCACCATTGAAGCCTCTCTCTCCTTCTCCCCCAGATTCAATGTTCATTACCTACCCTATGCCCCATTTAAAACCCCCTTACCTTCCTCTCCCCCTAGGTTCAATGTTAATTAACTACCCTATACCCCATTTAAAGCCCCCTTCCCATCCACCCCCCAGGTTCAATGTTCATTACCGGTTAACTTGTTCAACGAGAAGATATTCATATTTCTGTGGTTCTGGTTTGCTTTCGTAGCGTTCGCCACTGTAGGTTTGTATATATCGAGTCAGGCTTCATCGCACATATCATTGTAGTTATCATAATCGAGTCACGCTTCATTGCATGCCCCATGGTCAGTGATGGGCACCGATTCTCTATTTATTCTCTTATGCGATCCTTTTCCCAATCACGATCCTCACTTCGTTACCCGATCCTACGTTTCTTACCCGATCCAGATATTATTTATATATTTAATTAATACGATTTTATTTCATTATTCGAAACAATATATATGTAGTTATAATAGGTAATATAAATTTTTTAAAAACCTACCTATGTAATATAAATTATTAATAATTGTAAATAATATTTATTATTAATATATTGTATTATATTTCAATAATAATTCAATTGAATTAAATGTATATCATAAAGATTATATGATATAGTCACTATAGGCTATAGTGAATTAAATATAATTTATTTATATAAATGCATTGAATTGGATACAAATTCATTGTACAAACGTTGAGTCAAAGGTGGTTTACTTATATGCTATCAATTGATTAAATTCTATTATGGTAAAAATAACAAATATTATTTAAATACTATGTAGATTTAACCTAGTCTTGCAATATTGGTATATACCTTGGAAAACATTACAAAATAATGATCAATACAATATCATATCAATGTAATAATACAATACTAAAATGTTGTTAATATTCTTATAAATTAATATAATAATATTAGAGTATCGTATATGCAATGCTGGGCACCGATCCTTTTTTATGGATCGGGATCGCCGATCCCTATAATTTTCCGATCCCGATCCTCCATTCGTTATCCGATCCTCGCTTGCGTACCCGATCCCGATCGGATCACCGATCCTGCCCATGTTATTGTAATTGTAGCTTTCACCTACCCCCGTTAACGGCTTTATTACGACACCTAAGCCACCACCGCATTCACACCAACAGATCCAACTCTGGCTCTATCATTATTATAATTTACTTCAAATTACTTGCCCGTTATTTAGTTAATATTCAAAAATGAATAATTTCAACAGCCGATATCTGGCTATGTAAATCGAGCCAGATATCAAGCTGTGTAGTGTTGGTACGAATACAGCTTTACTTTGATAATATCAATGACAATTTGTGTTATTCGTACCGGCATATATTTATATTTCAATTAATATAACAAATAATGATAACGATAAATATATAGTATACGTTGTTGGTTTATAATGGAATATTGGTTATAAATAAAAATAAAAATGATATATTTGTATGTCTAAAGGAGTTCACATTAACGTGTAATATACGCTACTGTTTAATCGCCTATATACATAGCGATGTCTGATGTGATGTCTGATGTGATATCTGATGTGATGTTGTAGGAAGTCTGGTGATGTGGCTAATGAGCTCGCTGGTAATGGGCAAACAGATTGTCTACGTAAGAACCCGTCTTATATCCATGGAGGTGATCAAGTATAGGTCAAAGTTAGTCGAATAGAGGTCGTATAGAGGTCATATTCATACCACTCGTACACTTAATTTATATGCTCATATATCTAATACTTACACACAAATACATATATATATATAGAGGCTTTGGCTTCCATGCCAATAGATGTTGCCACGATGTATATTGCCAGTAAAAAGGCATCTTTGTACTCTACTTTTAAATTATGATTATTTTAAAATGAAAATGTTGTATATAAATATAATACATATTAATATGTTAACTTTTGAATATAGTTAATTAATTATTTTAAAATATATATAAATGGGGCCTATTCATGTTTTTCATATACTCTTTGAGCTTTATATGCCCAATATATTAATATATATATATATATATTCAAATCAAGGATTCAAATAATTATTTGATTTTATTAGATTAAAATTTATTTATTAACATTTGTATAATTTATATATATATTTACAAATATATATTTTTAACTTGCTATTTTATTAATTTTTTTTACATAATATTCGAATGTATAAAAAGTTATAAATAATATTTCAACTTTAAACATAAAGAAGATATGTATATTTATTTAATTAATCGGCATTATGTGAAGCCTAAAACGTATAAGATCGATAAAATACATATGATGTATTTTATAAACTAATTTTTTGCTATTAATATAATATTATTTTAAATTAGTATTATTCTTTATATGAGTAGTAATCTATAATACGAGTTGTGTTAATATGATGAGATTATCATGTAGTAAATCGCAGATGAATGTAGATGCCCCGATATCGGGTGCTTTAAATAAACCCCGGCAACAAAAGTCTATTTATCGAGCTAAATGTTTGTCGAAATCATATATATATTTATATATTTTACTTTTCGTCTATGGATCTCTGTATGATACCACATATATGTGTGTTAATAATCCTAAAATATTATTAATATCAATTAGAAAATATTATTTGCACGTAAATTTTATAATTTTTATAAATCATTCTTTTTTAATCATACAATATTCTATATATATATATATATATATATAATATAGTCTAAATATAATCATTTATAGAGTATGAATTATGTAAATAATTATTTTTGTATTATAATTTCTTAAATTTATATTATCAAAAACTTTATTGTTTTGTAAATTTGATTAAGATTTTATTGTAATTTCGACAAAGCATTTATATAATATTTAGGCAATGTTATTAGGCATATATTCTTAGATGTCTATGTTAGATGATTTTATTAATATTGAATACAATAAATGTATGCATTTCACTGATAATAACACAAACCACCATCGAAAGAGAGGAGAAAGAAGTCAAGGAGTTTGTGAGAAGATATCTAAGACGGGATGGTCTTTTCTTAATCCGATTGGTCAGCAAGAACTCGAGTGATCTGATTGCAGCAGAACTAGTCGCTGGTCTTTGGCTACATTATCAGGTTTTTATTATTCATTTTAATAAATATATAATATATAATTATATATAATAAAATTATAACTTTTATATTACTTAATTTATTACATTTTAATGTGTCTATTATGAATACATTTTAAATTATATATTATTAAGATAATTAATTCATTTTAAATTGTAACCCCTAATTTATTATAAAAATCATTTTTATAAAATAACAATCCAATAAATATTTATAAAAATATTAAAAAAAATATATTTTGATATATAATATCAAATTAATAAAGGGTATTATCAATGTTTTATAACATTCTCTTCTATTATCATCTATTATTGAAAGTATAAATATTATTACATATAATTTCAAATTAATATGATTTTATTTAATGTAATTAAATTTTAAGTATAAATTTATTTATAATAGAATATTTAATAGAAATTTAAATTGTGCATCGTTTAAAATTAAATACCCCACGCCAACACTAAACTCTATCGTTAACATCGTAATACTATGAAACATACGTGTAATGTAAATGAATAGCTAAATAAGAATTCGACTCAATTAGTTACAAAATTATAATATTCATTTCAAATGCTCTTTGTTTAAAAATTATATTATTCATTTAAAAATTCTAATATTCGCTTCATATTCGATTGGTCTATTTTACTCTTCATTACCGAATATATTTTATTAAATAATGTAAAGCTTTAGTTATTATTATTCAAATAATTAATAAGAATAATAATTATTAAGAAGAATTACTTTGTTAGGTGTTAAAAATATTAAATTATCTACATTATCATCAGATAATCTATTACGCTTGTTTGACAACAGTTGAACATATTCTTTCACTGGCAACTTATGTTGCTTGTGCAATTAGATATGTTAAAGCAATAAATACAATACCCAATTTAAAATACACAACTACAATTTAAAATATAATATAATATAACAATTTAATTTTTAATACAAATGAATACAAATTATTCATAGTCGTTCCATGAATTATTTAATTCGTATTCGGTTTTTCATAATTTGGAAAGCTTCAATTCGGGTTCAAATTGTAAAAGCTTCGTAGGTATATCCGTTATTCGTATAAATCTCTAATGTGTATCGGTAGATTATAATTATATTAGTATATCGAAAGTAAATCATGTTTAAACTTTTATTAAGACACTGAGACGAATAAATAATTAGTATTAAAATACATGCAAGAGGTTTATTTATCTCATTATACAATTTAAAAATATAAATCGCGTAAAAATATGAAGAAAAAAATTAATAATTTTAATAAAAAATTTAATTATTCAATTGATATCAAATTTAACATTTATATTTATTTCCCATATAGTATATAAAAAATAAACAAATAATATGTTTTTTTGACATTTTTTTTAAATTAATCATCATTAAGACATTTTTTTTTCCGACATTTAAAATTTGTTTCAAAAAAAATTTGTTCTTCAAATAATGGTATAATATATTGTAGATATACATTATATATTTATGTATATGTTAACTTTGGGAAAATAATTTGTATATGGATAATAATTATAAAACTATATTTTTATTGTAAAATACATAGAAATATATATATTTCCAAGAATTTATAATTATTTACTACCCTTATGAACTTTTTTTTATTATATAATAACCTTATATAGATTAAATAATTTTATAATTTATTAAATAATTTATAGTTGCTATATTTATAATATAATATTATAATTATTAAAAAAAGTACATTTGATTTAATTTACAGCATGATTAAATTTCCTATAAATTTGATCTTAAATTTAAATTTGCTCGCGGTAAGATAATAATTAATTATTTAAAAAATGACATTTATTAAACATAAATAAAGGCGATAATATACGTTATATATATTGTATTCATAAATAGCATTCTGGTGACCCGACTAACCACACCCCCCCCCCCACAGGAACACAAATGCGCGTTGACCAAGCTAACGCAACGCCTCGCCAAGGATGAAAGTCGCGTGTTCCTCGACACCGTAACCATGGACGACGACGTCGACAGAGGTCACGCCTTCGACCGCGCCATCGCCAGTCTGCCTATGGGTGGTGGCGGTGGTGGTGGTGGTGGCGGTGGTGGTGGTGGTGGAGGCGGTAACAATGATATGTTGAGCCCTACGTCCATGCTGAGACCCAAGTCGTCGTCTTCACCTAAGTTCCCCGACTCCAGCTCCGTGAAGTTCGACCTTACCTAAACGATTGAGCTCGCATGCTTTCGACCTAAGCGATCGATTACCATTTCGAACAGAGCGTCGAATACAGCAGAACGTGGGTTGAACCCGACCCGTCGATATCAACTCTCTCGTTACCACATAAGTGTAATACTGTATAGTAATAGCGGAGTGAACCGTTCTCTCTCTCTCTCTCTCACGTGTGTGTACTATTACTACGTAAGACCCCCCTATCGTTACGTTTCCCTCATTATCATCTTCTCCTCCTCGCATGCATCCCACAGTCATCGTTATCATCCGTGCATGCGTGCGCGCGCGCATATATTTTACATACCGCAACATATATTTATATATATATTTATATACACGACGAACATCTTACGAACATCTTACGAGCATCTTAACCCACGAGAAACGAGCCTCTCCTTTAGTCCCCCGATATGTGATAGCGACCCGTCATAGTGTGAAATTTACCCCCGCATTTCCTCTGTGTATATACGTGTATATATATATATATATACACGCGCATATATATATATATATATATGTACATATTTATGTATATATACATATATATGTATATATATATATATATATTCACATTATTTTTATCTCGTCATTTTATCATACATACTTCCCAACTCGACCAATTTGTAAATAAAATAAAATTATTGAGTTGCTGCTACATTATTAAGAGAACTATCGCGCATATATAAATGGGTAAGTTTTTTAATCATATTCAATCTAAATTATAATATTCGTGTAGTTTAAAAAGCATGGATAGCATAAGTATATATATTTAGTAATTGTATTTTAATGTTGCATTTATAAAACAGGTTTATAGTTAAACTTTATTTTATATATTATTATTGAAATCATATTAATAATAATTTTTATTAAGAAACTTGTACAAAATCTAAAACCTATAATACATATTGTAGTATATTATGAGTGGGTTCACAAATTATATATATCTTCTAAAAATATTTAAATATAATATTAATTACAGTATAATAATAGCAAGAACAGGACATCAGCTCTCTGCGATGGTTACTTTTTGTACTCCAAACTAGATAGTATTCAGTGTATATTTAGTTATATTTCAATGATTTCAATCAAAACTATCTGAGATATTGATTTATTTGTCAAATAAAATCCAGTTATATTTTGTATTTCTAGATAAATAAAATATTAAAATACAAATTATTTATAAATTAGGTTTGAATTTAATGATTTTTGTTATATTATTTATGTCGACATTCTAAATAATGTAATGTGTATAATGAAATTATATTATGAATTTAATATAATCATAATGGAATCATTTATTTAAAAATGATTTTTACATTACTTTTTGTATCAAATTCAAATGTGTACTCCTAGAACATTATGCAATATGATAAAACCACTCAGGCGGAAAATTTTAATTTCACAAAATATGCGTCAGCCTTAATAATACTTATTATAATTAAATATATATTATATTAAAATAAATATATTATTTTTCTATATCAAATAAACATGTGAAATTTAATTTATATTAATCTAATTTCTATATAATATTTGATTAGTATATTTTTAAAATTGTTATTGTTAATTTGGTGGACTCCTCTAATCCCATTCAGCAACTTAGATGAAGTTTTCACTTATAATCATGTCTCTAATGTCCCTTCGAAGCCACTCTCGTGTTAAGGTATACATGGTTTTTACGAGAGCCGATCATTTATTTATACACACTTATATAAGATAACTTCTAAATATTATTTTAAGACCTATTTATTTGTGCAGATGGGGCTTGAATCCGCATTCTACTGCTTGTGTGTGTGACTCCTTAGCCAATTGAGCCATACAGACAGTTGTGTAAAACATGTAAACAGAGTGAACTATATTCCATTATAGAAATTGGGATCTACTTTTAGAAATATCTACATTGATAATCTAAAGAAGAGTTTAAATTTTGTTTTATAATAATATATTTAGTACTATATCATTTCTAGATTATATGAATTCAATAACTTAAATAACCAACCAGTACCAATACACACTCCATTAATACATTTCTACTTCAACTACCTCCTAAATATAACTTTAACTAATACTCACGCTTGGACAATATCCATCCCAAACACCTGTAATATTATCCCTACACCCATACTACTACACCATCAACTCCAAACTTAAAAAACTACTGAATACTCATTTATTTGATCTAAAACATTAACCTCAAATATATATATATATATTGAGTTTGATTGCTTTATAAGAATTTATTTTATTGCAGTCCTACAAGTGAAAAATGTTATGTATGTAATAAACAATAAATAATATTTTTTTTAAATAATTATTTGTAAATCGTAGATATTCTATATAAGTTTAAGTAATATATTTGAAATAATTATATAAAAAAAATTAAATTGTAATATGTAATTAATAATAATTGTAAATATCTATGACAAATACTAAATGAATGGCTTCATTATTATCATTAATAGAAATGCTAAAGATATAGAACTGATGATGTTTATTATCTATTGCTGGATATTACTATTTATTAGTTATAGATGAGATATATAGTAAGACAAGAATAACAAAAATAAAGTTGTAAATATTTAATAGTATAAGATTGTAATGATATATTATAAATAAATATGATATTAGTTTATTTAAAAGTACAGGTTAACAGATTATTAATTTAAGAAATATCTTGTATATGTACAAAATAAATATGCCTTATATTTTGCATTTTTTGATTTTAAAAAAGATATTCGACGTTATGGCATGTTATTCAAATGTTTAATATCAATATAAAACTTATATAACAAGGCAGAGAGCACTGTATACTTTTATGGGAAAGTTGGGGAATGATTCAAGAAAACAAAAGGAGTGAGACTAGGATGTTTGCTCTCTCCTTCGCTCATCAACATCGTGCTGGATCATGTACGAATCACTAGCGCATCATGAAGTAACAGAACATATCGGTGGAAGAGTAATCACAAACCTCAAGTTCGCTGATGATATTGATGGCCTAGTAGGTATGGAATCTGAATTAGGTGATCTTATCTACGTAATCGACCATACATCTCGAGCATATAGTTTAGAGGTTAAAGTTATGAAAACACAAATTCTAAAGGTAAATTCACATCTGAAATAATTGTCAATAACGAATCACTTAGAAAGTATTTAGTACATTAAAATACTTGGGAGCGATTATCGATGATAAAGAGACAAAAACAGAAATACTAGCTAGAAACGGGTAGATGATAGTAGCTTTAACACAACTCAATTTCATATGGTATGACAAGTCAATATCACTGAAATATAAAATCAAAGTGAAGTAATAACTAGTTAATTTAATGTTATTATATGTATGCGACTCTTGGACTCTAGATAAAGACCTTCAGATGAGAAGCATTAGATATGAGTGTCTTAGACGACTGTTATATGTAATGTATAAAGACTGAATCACTAATCTGCATGTAAGGAATAGACGCACTATGAACTATTGGTGATGGTCATTGAAAGAAAACTATGGTATAGTGATGTCTTAAGATCAAACTCAATGTCAAAGATTATTCTTAAAGGAACTGTGGACGTCACACGAAGAATATAAAGATCAAAAACTCAATGGCAAGCTAACATTGTAGAATGGTCCGGTCTAGAAATCAAAGAAGCAATGAGAGCGACGAAGATGAACTGAAGTAATGGAGAGACATTGTGATGAAGTTAACTGAACCCCTACGTCGTCCAAATACTATGGCATAGGTTAAAGGTTAAATTATATTATTATAAAGTAAATTTTAAAATATAATACCAATCATCTATTAATATATATTATATATTTCTAGGATAAATTAATTATTTTACCTCTTTATATATTAATTAACTAATTATTACAAACATTTTCAAATTAACTACTGCTGCATTGTCCACAATATTCCCATCTCATAACATGTAAAATAATAGATGTTCATTAAATACTAAATCAGTAATCACTAATCAAATATATGTGTGATATTCAACCATTAACCCCTTAATTAGGCTTATTATATAACTGTGGTTAATTGATAAATCAATTAATATGTTATTATTGAAAGTCTATAGTCTCGATATATTTATATTGCCAGAGTTGATAAATAATACAATCTAACAAGATATTGTTGGCAATTTTCCTTTAATTATGTTAATAAAAGACTTTATCTTGATGATATCATGATGTTATCATGATTACTACATTCGAATACATCATTATATTAATATCAATTGATTATTTGTGAATGTGAATATTCAATAGGTTGAAATAACTATTTAATAAATAATTATAATAAAGTATTAATAGATAGTATACATATAAGTGATGACCATATGGTCATCACTTATATGTATATGCAATATTGCACTTTATTTATTTAGATACAATTATATAATAGGTCACAATATATATAATACAATTATATAATGCCCTTAAATAATACTGAAGAGTATGATTCATGATTGCAGATCTGTGTGGGAAAGACACATAGAATAATGTTTTGATAATTTTTTATTTTAATAATGTTTTATTTTAATAATTATTGATTTGTTTACATATTTCCTTCCATTTAGAGGTGCACCTTGGTGATCACCATGGTGATCAAAATCAATAATTTTTAAATAATATCTCAAAATTTACTAAAAAAATAGATAACATTTCTCAAAAATAACTAACAGGATAATTTTAAATGCTGAATACACACAACAGAAAATACATAATGAAATACTAAATAATATAATACAACACATATTACAGTCAAGTATTATACAAAAAATCAGCAGAATAACATTATTCTAAATCATCTGATGTTGTGGTGATACATGTGCTGACACCACATGTGTTAACCTGCTGCTATCTATTGTAAGCAGGTATTTAGAGGTACATTGTTGTGTATAGTGTATAGTGTGCAGTGTACAGGTGCCATTGTTAGGAGCCTATACAAACATGATGTTTGCCTATGTCAGACATGGAATACAAGCTATAGCTGAAGAATAGAATCCCTATAGAAGCATACACCTAGGTGTATAACCTAATACATATAGTTATAACTTCATATAGGTAGCATAAGACCACCATGTGTTATGAAGTGGGTCACTGTACACTACTTGTATAGTGGACCATAGTATTATAATACTATACTATAGTATATGCATATAATAATCATATGATAATCATATAATAATGTACAATGTACATTGTATATTGTAATGATAATATATTGTAAATTGAGTGTACACTGTACAGTAGACCGGTTCGTTCGATTCAATTTTTAATCCTTCATATAAAATATAATACATATCTATATTTTAATATAATATGTATTAACAATTTTTATAAAAAAATAGTTACCTTTGGTCACGAAGCATTTAAAGTTTGAAATATAAACTATTATTTTAAGATAAAATGTATAATATTCCATGTATAATAGTAATGACGCCATCTTATTATCTTTGATGTTTACAAATTTTTAAATTAATATTTAAAATTAATGATGTATTTGTATTATATTTAATGAATTAATATAATATATACCATTATTTATATTTATTATTAATATAATATCTATATTTCATTTTTATATCTACAAATTACCAATATTAATGTCTCCTAAAACTCGAGAAAATACACCATTTTACAAAGTATTTATTTCAAAATAATTCAAAAAAATAATTAATTTTTTTAAATTAATATATATAATTATACTTTACATGAATTTTAGTGATCAGATTGTATTGAATTGTGGATATAATTTAGATATAAATGTCCTTTATACAAATAAAATTAAAAAAATAGAAAAATATGTAAAATTATTTTGTATTTCATATTTCAAATAAAAATCCAAAAATATTTACAAATGATGTTAATTTTTTTTCTAAAGATAATTTTTAATTTTTTAATAATTAATTTGAATTGTATTATTATTATCTATAAATTATATATTTTAATTTTTTAAATTAAATTGTAATAATTTATTTATATTAAATTATACGATTTTTAGACATTTTTTTTTACTAAAATTATTTTATAAAATTTGGGCATCTAGATTGTTATGAAAAATATTTTGTATTGTTTATACTACTTGTAATATATGTTTCTAGGATATATCCATAGTTGGCTTAAAAAAAATCATACAATTTTATAAAAATTGAATAAAACTTATTTCTATATCTCCCCCATGTTAAATTTTATATGTATTCAATGTTAAAATTAAAAGGTCTCGTGACATAACAATATTTAAGATATAGGTCTAAAATTTTAAACACTTATTTATCATAGCATACATAATTGTCACAGATGTGAAGGTTTATAAAATTACGAAAAAAAATTGAGTACGAACCGGTCTACTGTACAGTGTACAGTGTACACTCAATTTACGATATATTAGAATTACACGAATTCAGAAATATGTATGATATATTTAGTTTCTAAGATATCGAATTATTCTTATATTTATGTATAGGTACGTACATTTAAACAAATTAGGTACCTACAGGTACGGACAGGGAGGTAAACACCAAATTATAAACATTCTGAGTTACATGGTATCTGAAATATATATAGTCTGATATATCGAGAGTTGACTATATATATATTTAGGATCCATATAATAGTGTATATACTAATATATAAATACTATAGTATGTAATACATACATTATATTTACACAATGACAAATACATATCATATATTTATCATGGCGTTATAGGGCATATTATCCGGAATTAACACTGTATATTATACAGTGTATATATATATTATATAATATATATATATATATATATATATATATATATATATTCAACCAACATATCGACTCTAAATGATATTATGCACATATATTGGAACGGTGTATGCACCTCAAGATATTGCCTGATGTCATTAATGTCTTTGGTATTAAAGAAAGACAACAAAAGCATCCAGATGATATAAAATGTACAATGTACATCCAGAGAATGATTTGCACACTTTTTTTAATAAATAACAAAAAATTACCAAATAATGTAGACAATGTATTTTTTATTTCATATGCGCGTATCAATATTACTAACTAAAAAATAGAATATATATAATTAAATTTTATTTGCAGTTCTTTATTTTCCCCTCAGTGTGAACTCCTATTGCATGTTCTACCGTACAGCGTACAGTGTGGCTGTATTAAATTACGCGCACTATAGTGAGCACGTTGAGTTGACTATGTAAGTACACCGTACAGTTATAGGACCCGACCCTCATACTCACGTCGTTAGTAATCAACAGTACAATGATTGTAAGCCGTACACTCAGTACACACTGTACACTGTACACTGTACTCACACAGTCATTGTAATGTTGATTAATACGACGTGAGTATGACGGTTGTGTCCTATAGGACATAAGCCGTGATTTGTCTTAGCGAATATTCTGCGTATATATCGCTGCATTGTTATTAATGAGATGTTAGGGTGTAAGCTATACGGCTAACAACGTACGTCGTACGAGTAGCCTGCTTTTCTACCATTTAGTTATAGTTTATAAAATAGAAATCTGTTTTCTTCGCATGCGAATCGTGCACGATTCGAATATTAATATACAATCTCAAATAATTGTCTATATATATATATAAATATATATATATATATATATATATATAGGGGAAATATGGGTAATATAGCCAGTATGTTAATGTGGCCAGCTGACATATACGTATATGTAATGAGATATATATCATAAACTATAAGTACTATCAAAAAATGTATACATGTCATATGCGCATTAGTAAATATTTTTCAAATAAGTACAAATATTGTTTAAAACTATTAATAAAAAAAATGATGTAAAAAATAAAAAAAAATCGATTTACTTTAAAAAATATAAAATACAATTTTAGTAAAACATATATTAAATCACCAATATATAATATAAATTGAATATTGAAGATGGATATTAAATAACTATTTAATTACAACAAAGTGTGTAATCCATTTATCTTAGTGAATAATATGCATTATTATATTGTGTATATAGCATGATACCTATAAGCGGGTAATGTGGCCACCTTTTAGTGGGTAATGTGGCCACTTCTTAATGATTAAGCCTTCTTAAGCCAATCATATTATATAAAGATATGATCTGATATAAATATTTTTATATATTGATAAAATTGCGTGCGTCATTATATACGTTGATTGAATCAACATGTACTATATATACGATATATCCTAACCATACAAATACATTTCCATATATATTATAATCGTGGTATAAACTTTTAAATGTAATGTATTATATTTAATTATCTATTAACACAATTGTAAAGAAAAAACTATATATATATATATATATATATATATATATATATATATTAATACAACTTTGGATATTCGTTATATATATATTGATTGATTGATTAAGTATATATATATATATATATATATATATATATATAGTAAACTTTGTATATTCATTTCATTGGAAGTGTATTTAATATAGTGTGGACATATATGTATATACATAATAAAGCGCATGTACAATGTACATTGTACACTGTATAAACTGTACAATGTACTGAGTACAACATGTATAGTATAGAACATATACTATAGATATAGTGCATGCATGCATGAATCTATTTACAAAATAATATAACAGTAGTATAGAATTGTCTAAATCTAAATGTTAAATTAGTATTTGTAAAAACTGTTATCTCATGAAGTGAAGAAGTTCAACCACGTGGAAGCACTACTGCCACCTAATAAGGAAGTTGAAGCACTACTGCCACCTAATAAGTACGTTGAAGCACTACTGCCACCTATGAGGAAGTTGAAGCACTAATGCCACCTATGAGGAAGTTGAAGCACTACTGCCACCTAATAAGGAAGTTGAACCACTACTGCCACCTATGAGGAAGTTGAAGCACTACTGCCACCTAATAAGGAAGTTGAAGCACTACTGCCACCTATGAGGAAGTTGAAGCACTACTGCTACCTATGAGCGATCACTATAGCCACCGATAGTCACTTACTACGTCTAGTAGTCTACATTGTCTACACACGACGTATGTATGAAGCATATCACTATGACGTCACTAGTGGCGTGTCCGTATTACGTAATAACGAGTTACAACGCGAAACAAAGCAATACGTAGATAGGCGCCGTACGATGACGTCACGACGATGACGTCATAGTCTACGCGAGGTATCCGACATGTTATTATATAACCACGTGGTATTCAATTCGAGAACTTTTGTCTATACAATATAATATTATGTAATATCATTGATAACATTCAACAACATTAACAATACATATATACAGTTGTGTCGCACACACCCAGACACATACACACACCCACACACACACACCCACACACACACACACACACACACACCCGCACACACACACACACACACACACACACACACACACACACACACACACACACACACACACGTGTGTATGCATACTGTTTCACTGCACCTATACATGATCATTTATAGAACCACATCACTATACATAACACAGGAGTACACTGCATAGTGCAGTGTACTCCTGTGTTCTGTATATATATATTCACTATAGTGATGTGGTTCTATAAATGAGCATGTAAACATGATCATTGTATACTATACAATGTATGGTGTATAGGTGTTATAGCAAAAAATATGCGAAGCAACTTCGGAAAATCTTTGGTTATAGCAGGTACCTGGTTATAGTATAGTAATATATATATATATATATATATATATATATATATATATATCAAATTATTACTTACCTTATTATTCTATGAAGGAATGAATGAAATAAGTGTATAGACAATGTCCAAGGAGGATCAGTGAAAGTGATTAGCCTATATATATTAATTCGATTAAGTATATTGATGATCTCCTAACTGTATACACAGTGTATAATACACTGTAATGTAATGTCATCACTTCAATCCTCAATCTTCATTCGCATATATTACAATTAGTAGGTATTATATTACTATACAAATAACAATATTGAATAAACAATAAATACAAATATGAGATATATATTACAATTATGTATATGTGATATATATATGATACATATATAACATGTTGTAAGCTGTCACATGTCACCTATATCACTAACCAGTGGGGTGTGAATAAACTACCACTAGCCATAACAACACCATTATTAGTATCACACACTTTAGTAGAGGATCTATGCATATATAGATAGACTATAGTTAATACCAAATGGCTTTATTAATACCTAGCATATTATGTATACATATATAAGTGTATTAAGATACATACAGTTTGTTACACCATAGATCAGCCTATTATTACTGGTATGGGTTTATATATAACATATGTCATTGTTAAAACTTACTTTAAAACGTACCCTTTAACAACTGTATAAATATATATAGGTATACCAATGATTTTTCTAAGGAATTACTTCGCAAAATACTTTGGTATACTATGTGTACTTTATGTATATACTATATATATATATATATATATATATATATATATATATATATATATATATATATATATATACTATATAGTATATACTATATACCTATACAATGTATACTATACAAGTAGTTTGTAACTATTATTTACTATATACCATAAACTACTACAAACAAGTATATTTTATAAAGTAGAAATTAGATATATGTTATCATAAATGAATCGAATAATTATATGAATAGCCTACACATTATGACTCATTAATTAGGTACCGAGTGTATACGATGACTCATTAATTAGGTAGCGCGTGTATGACTCATCACAGGAAAACAGCCATATACCGTGATAACGAATCTGGCTAATCAAAGAAACCACCACCGGTGACCGCCACTACACTACTGGTCAACTGGTCAACTGGTCAACTGGTGCTAGACGAGGGCATTAGTTACGTACTATGCTAATCAAGGCCTATTGATACATAGCAGCGCGTTGGCGATATTGATGTTACATATGATCTCATCACTTGCATGTGTATGCTGAGTTTTAGTAGTTATAATTTATTTTAAAATAGCCTATATACTTATAGTATATAGTATATAGTATATACTATATATATACTATATACTACGATTTTTCTAATGCAAATATACTATATACTATATACATGGGAATATATAATAATATATATATTCTATATATAATTAGTATAAATATACATAAAGTATATGCACATATAATATTTCATATAGAGAATAGTGAATATGACCCAGTTTGTTTTGATTACGAATGACGAAGTCAAATTTAATATATTTTACATGTAGTTTCCTATGCATAGGAAACTAGCATGCTATATAATGTAAAATTATAATAAAGTCTGATTTATATATAGGTTTTTTTTAATTTATTTATATATATACCTATGTGTGTATGTGTGTGTATGTATTATAATATATACTACATTTTATTATTTATAATAGTTTATAATGTATACTAGTATGCAACTGCCGAAATGAGTATTTTAAAGTTGTCCTCGTAAATCGTAATCAAATCAAAAGTGGGTCATATTCGATACAAACCAATATAATGTAGATAGTTGTATAGATTATACCTATAGGCTATTTTAAATTATAAGGATGAATATGTTTTTCATATTTAATAATCGTGAAAATAATTACAATACATTTAGTAGTGCTATAGGATTGGTATGCCTCATATGTAGCATGTATTATAAGTACCTATTATAATATATTTAGTCAAGCTTATCAATAATTATTGATAAGCTTGACTAAATAATAGTATTATTAAAATATAGATCTAACTTTATTAGCTTACATAGGTATTAGCTTACATATTACTTACCTATATTTATGTATCCTACTTATTTTATTCGTAAATTTAAATGTTTAAATTTAAATTTAATGTTCCTTTTAGGTGTAGTGTTCCTTTTAGCCTATGCTTAAATTTTCCTATATATCATACAACTTTTATAAATTACAAATTAGCATATAATATATAATATAATATATAATTATATTATATAATATATATAATGTGATATAAGTAAGTAGTACTTACTAAGTAGGTATACCTACCTATATACAATTATAATAATAATAAACATAGTTTAAAATTCGATAAAATACCCTAACAATTATCTAGGGGAAAGTGCCCGAATACGGACACTCTCGGTATCTCATAAACCATAAATCCTACAACAAAATGTTAATGATTAAAATATTCATAATTATATAAATAGTCTAAAAAAATTATTTTTTATTTTTTAATAATCCAAAATATTGCTGATATATACAATAAAATGTATTACATTTTTAAATTATGAAAAAAAATGTCAACTTAAAACCTCTCAAGAATATACAAATGTATCGATATAAAATATAACACTATAATATTAAAAATAAAGCATTTTAAAAATTATATAATTTCTATATTTGTTATCAAATATTCATATTAAGTTATAAGTATATATCTAGAGGTAATATAAGTCCATAATACGGACAGTGTCCGTCGGACACTCTAGGTGTCTTAATACGAACACCCTATAACCAATCAGCGCGCATTGCGCAGGGTATGAACTATAGTTCATACCCTACGGGTTCATACAATAGAATATATACTATAGATTCTATAGTATATAGTATAGACTAGAATATATTCTGATTTTCATAAAAATCGCATGCGTTATAATATTAATACCACCAATAAATCTAAATCTAAAATTTTATTATTTAGATACTTAAATTGTATTATTAAAAAAATAATTAAAAAAATAATAAAAATAAATAAATTATTAACTAATTAAATTAGAATAAATTATTCATTAAATTAATTATAAATAATGTAATTGTAATTTTTCTGATTGATTCATAAATAATATATAGTTTATCTAGTGGTATATAGGATGTCCGACGAACACTGTCCGTATTCGGACACGGCCCAGCAAACAGTAATAGCAGCATAATAGCAGCATAACAGCATATGTAATAGCTTCAAATGTTTACATTGTGCTATTACATATGCTGTTATGCTGCTATTACTGTTTGCTGGGGGTACCGAATACGGATAACCTTGTTATCTATGGAACTAAAATATTAAATAACATTTTAAAATCACAATAATATCTATAATCATATAATCCTATTAATATATTGTAATTTTTGAATACAAATAATTATTCATAAAATGTTAAGAACATTTATTGATAAAGTATCTGTATTAGGTTACTTTCTCCTACATATGTAGGATATCCTATACATATCTCATTTATGTTTTATTAATATCTGTTTATTATAAAAAAAATTATAATATTATATATTGTTATGTGTTATGATCATATATATTATACATAGGTATAATCATAATTGTAACTTAATAAAAAGTGTTATGATTGAAATTTATATATATATATATATATAGGATACCTATACGAGTGTTATATATAGTATATTATTTTATTTGCAATTACTTAATTGTATACAACATTATTCTGTAAAAGTTGTACATACAGTACTCACAGATTTTCCGAATTGTTTCGCAAAATCATTGCAGTACTTATGTATTGATATTACATTGATAATATATTTAATAATATCAATGTATTTTATAATATTTCTATATATATCACAGGGCTAGAGAGAAAGCTCTATGATATATATATATATATATATATAGTATGTATATATATTATATAATATCAATGTCTTTTATAATATTTCTATATATCACAGGGCTAGAGAGAAAGCTCTATGATATATATATATATATATATATATATATATATATATATATATTATTTAATACAATATATTCATAGATATTGTGTGGCATTCTACCATATGGACCATAGACATAGGAGCGATCGCTCCTATGTCTATGATATGGACCCATAGGCCATAGACCTAGAGATAAACTTTCTCCCCCGCTCTATGCATTCTACTGCAATGGCTCTAATATATATATAAATATACTTTTAAGGATTTTAAGCATATAGCTAGAGAGAAATTTCTCTCTAGCTCTATGCTTTTAAAGTAACCAGTGAATTGAATTACTATTTAATATTAAAATACTCATTTATCCTATATTAATTTTTCAAAGTAGGCGTGTCTATTTAATTATAATTGTATAATCATTCTTCCAATTGAAATTAGTCTGATTACATGTGCTCGTTTGCTAAAAAAAATCTTAAAATATTTTTAGTAATTATTATAACGATTTTATCGTTGTTAATATAATTATTTATTATTTATTTATCGAGTATAACTAAAATGGTAAGTATATCGAATCCATCGATATAAATACAAGTTTTATTTAGATAGAATCTTGTGTGTATCGCTAATTTTAAATTTAAATTATAATAATTATAATTATAATTTTGTATTATAATTATAATACTGTGGAATAATTACATGGATTAAAGCCTGTGACTAACTTGCATTTTATTAAAAATAACATTTATTAATTTACTATTATTTCGATATATGTACTAATGATGATAGTATATATTTAATATAATATATAATTAATATACTATAATATTATAATATATATTTAATATAATATTATCATAATTATTATGATAATAGTTATATATATATATTTAATTAATAATGAAATAATGAATCATGATGTTATAATAATATAATATTATTATATTGTTTATTATATTTAAATTTATAACCATATGTAATATGATATATTATTATAATTATTATAATTATTATAATAATATATCATATTACATATGGTTATAAATTTAAATATAATAAACAATATAATAATATTATATTATTATAACATCATGATTCATTATTTCATTATTAATTAAATATATATATATAACTATTATCATAATAATTATGATAATATTATATTAAATATATATTATAATAATAATGATTATTGTAATCATATAATTATTATGATTATTTATAATAATATATATAATATTATATTTATTAAATATATATTTAATGAATAATTCATCCATATTTATATGTAATTCAATAGTTACTTATAACATATTAAATATTTTTTAAAATGTATATTTTAATAAATAAATACAAGAATATAAACCTCTATAGTATACTATATATATTGATAATTAAACTAATCTCATAGTATCATAATAGTAACTATATGATATATTTCTAGAATTAAAATAATTTTCTGAAATAAAATTGCCGTTACATCATAATAATACCATAAAGTTTGGATCAGGTAATCTCGAACCACTTTTGAAGAAATCTCAGATTACTTTTTAAAAACAAGAATATTAAGATCACTTAAAATAACTATATATTTCTATAATATAATATGCTTTAACCTACTTTCACTTTATAAAGTTTATATAATTATATTTATATTTTACTAATATATATTATATGTGCTTTAGTAGGCTCACTCAGGATGTACAGCTAAAAAAATCTGGAAATATTAAAAATAAACCCAACCGAACCAGTGAAAATAAATAAAACTATAAATTATAAAATTTATTTCATTTTTAAATTTATATTTAAAACGTATTCTTTATGTTTTTAAAAAGTTGTCATAATATTCTTTATATTTTTAAAAAGTGGTTAGATTTTTCTACAGAACTGGTAATATTACTAATATATTTATATATATTATAATATAATATAAATTTGAAAATATTATAATATGTAAGTATTGTTAATAATAGTATTATTAATAATCTGAAAATGGTTAAACAATATGAGCAGTATTTATTAAATATATATTATAGAAAAAAACCACATTTTTATATAATATTAATAATATTTTTGTTACCATGTATTTTGCGAAGCAAAGATATACATGATACAAACTCCCTATATATGCAACCTGCGGCAGGTAACCTGCCGCTGCTAGCAGTAGTATCGAATCGCTGAAATAGATTTAGGTTCAGCATGGTTTTCATACAACAATGTTTTCATTGCTCTATTAAATTACATGCAATATGAATTAGCTTTTACCACTCTAATAGATATGTATAGCTATTAAAACCTACATATCATATGGGATTGTTAAATATTAGCAATGAACACTTTTTAATGACATTTTCATTATATAAATACTAATTTTAAGCATATTAGACTAATATTATTAGTTAACATTTTAAAAGTTTATAGTTTGATACAAATTTAAATTATAAACTACACATAGTTCCTAAAATTAACCTGATATATGTGGGGCTATATGTATTTTGTATACAAAATCGGATTACATGTAAGGGTTCTATCATTCTTTAGAAAAATCTTTGATGTTACTATATAAGAATTCATTATTTTTATATTGTATAATTTTATAATATCATTTCTAATTATTATTTTAAGAGTCTTAAATTAAGACATAGTTTAATGGTCGGTACATGGCTCGAAGTTACGCCCTACTACTTGTGTTATTACGCCTTAGCCAAGAGGCAGTTAAAATATATATATGAATCACTAGCATAATGGCTCATCAGATGTGTAACATATCACTGAATATAAAGAAGTTTCATGCTAATTGTTAACACTCTTCAATTTCAAGTATCCTGTCCTTTCCGTTACATATTTGTGATAAAAATATAATTATATGATAACGAAAAAATGAATATGTTTTCTAAAATTGCGTATACATTTTATATATTAATTTATGAATAGTAAATATTATATATCAAACATTTAATATGATTTATATATTCTAGAAATTTGTGTTTTATACTTTTTTAATTACTATTTAAAAAAATATCAAACATGATAACGATATACAAAATATACGTAAAAGGTATACGGAAATTTAATTTTGCGATATAATTATTTCGTTTATAGTTCTCATGCGTTCCTTTTTTAAATATCTGCAGCTATAATATCAGCAGCTCTGATATCATCAATATTAAATATTAATATATAATCGGATACAAATTTATTAAATTTGAATTTTACATATTTTTACAAATGTGCTCTGAATAAAATCAAAAAAATTCTATGCCTGAAATATTATAGCCAATATTTGTAATTTAATACCCAATTTAGAAGTGTTTTGCAACATATATATTATTATTTTGTAATCAATAAAAAAAACTGATTCTAGATCATGCCGAAGTAATTAATTAATTCATCTATATTTAATAACATTTCAATAATAAATAGGTAGATTAATATTTGAAATATAACAAAATGAACTTTATTTAACCCTTTATTAAGACCCAGGCGTCTGGGACCGTCCTGAATAGTGATGGGAATAAACCCAATTTTAAGGTTTTGAAACAGTTTCAGTTTTAAAGAAAAGAGTTTCAAAACAGTTTCATTTAACAAAAACAAGGGTTTCGAAACGGTTTTGTTTCAAAGAAAATGATTTCAAAGTGGTAGTGTTTCAAAGACATGGATTTCGATAATACATTTTTAAATTCTGCATATATTTAATATATTAACATAGTTTCATTTTTAAATGTAAATTCTGTCTTACTCGAAACCTACTCAGAATCGTTATTTGGAAATTTTAATTACTCAAAACCGCTCAAAAATTATTCGACTCCTTCCCATCACTAGCCTTGACCCAAATAAAAACCAGACGTCGCATCGTAATTAATTAACACATATTCAATAATTCATCACTCTATTTATATTAATGAAAATGTAAAAATATTTTATTTTTTATTTTTTAGGATTTAAAAATTATCTTTATATTCTAATTTTTAAGAATTTTTATATAATACAATTATATATAGTGTTTATTTTTAAAATCAATAATTATTATTAAATAAATTAGTAAATAAATTATAAATGCAAATAGTAGTAGTATAATTATAATATATACTAGTTATAATCATTATAATAACCATTCCATTGTTTATTTCAAATAATGGAAATATTATTAAAATAATTAGTTCTAAAATAAAAATCATACATCAACATCAAATATGCACATACAAATTATGTAAATATATAAATTAAAATAACATTAAAATAACATTAATTAATTATATTATAATGATAATATTATAATTTAATCAAATAACGTTGTTTTATAAATTTTTCGGCATTTTATGAATAAAAGTCGCTTGTGTATTATTAAATTAAACAAACTATAGGTTACACTGCTATATTTTGAGGAAGTTTATTATTTATATCATTATTTATTACCCTTTTACAAATGGCCTACTCGCATAAATACTTGTTGAACAAGCTCTTGTATTATTATTGAATTTGGATACAGATGAGTCAGTTATTTTAGAAATTTGTAAAATATCTTATTAATTAATAAATAGCTTTTATATATTATTTTTAGTTTGAAATTTATATTTATTATAAATAAAAAATTACTATAATTATAATAATTAATTAAAATTTAATATTTATATTTCATTTTATTCTTCAGATTAATATAAAATAATATATACTAATAAAAATAAATATATCTTGTAATAGATAAATTTCAATACATGAGTACACATTTTCCTTTTTTTTTTAAATACATATCATTTTTTTAAATATATATAATCTCTGGGCATTTAGTGCAGTATTATTTAAAACTAGGTCTTAAACGGATTACAAAATTTTATAATTAGAGTAAAGTTGAATATAAAAATACTATATACTATATGTAAATAAATGTATTTGGTATATATATTGATATATTTGATATAAATATATATTGTAACAATAATATAATATATTTATATATAATTATATATTAGAATAATTTAAGATATAATGTATTTTATAATAGAGGGGTTAGTAATAAATTATTATTTTGTTACAATTTGTAACTATTTTTTTTATTATATTTTACTTTATTTTTATAATAAATATATTTAATAAAATAATTGTATTGAAATTAATTAATAATATATTATTGAAAATTTAATAATATATATATATATATAATTAATATATATAAATAATATTCATTAGTGTTGTATTTTATACTTAATCTATATATGTATATTTTGCAGACATTTAATAATCGATCTAGGTATATATAATATTTTCTAATTAATAATCTTAACATTTAATTATAAAAAAACCGCCAACCCTGGATTATATAATATTGTTTATTTAATTAAACACTATATTATACTTATATATATTAATGTAATATAATTATTATAATATGTTATATATAATATAATAATATATTATAAATGATAATATATATTATCAATTATATATATTTAATATAATATTATAGGTATAGCAATGAGATTTTTTTTTTGAAGCTAGAATAAAATTAATGATACCATTGGAAAGAGGATTAAAAAGTAATATACGTTTCATATTTTACTTTTTTGATATAATTAATAATAAAAAGTTATGTCGATAATAACAATTTATTTATTAAAATATCTCATGATTTAACATTTCATATACTATTTCGCCATTTAGTGTTAATGTTGTTTTTTCATTTTAAATTTACATTTTGAGGTACTAGAGATAGATAGGGAGTGCAATATCTTTCCTTTGGAAAATCTTTGGTAATACTAACTTAGTATATATATATATATATATATATATATATATATAACTTTTCTAACATATGTAACATTTATAATTATTATATAATTCAAAATTGAATGAAAAAGTTGTATTTTAATATGTATTATATTTTTATAAAATATTTCATACATCTTATATCATATTATAACATTTACATTTTTTTTTATTTTAAAGTATCAATATTAGATATTTATATATATTATTAAATATATCTATTTCTACATTTAATTATTCTGATAAAATCAATTAATAAATAAATGTATAAATGATTTTATTTATTAATATAGAAATTTAATACAATAAATGTATACTAAATTTTATTAATTATAAATGTAATGTATTGAAAATATAAAATGTTCATAATGTAATTAATGTAATATTTAAAAAAATATAATTAAAAAGTAATAACAAAGATTTTGCGAAGGAAAGATATAACATTTACGCGAAATCGTGTAATTCGAATTTGTATACAAAATACCCTGGTGCCACCTATAGCGGGTTACTTTTAGGAACTATGTGTTGTTTATAATGTAAATTCGTATTTACTATACACTTTTAAAATGTTAAATAATATGCTTTAAATTAATATTTATATGATGAAAATTAAGTGTTCATTACTAATATATAACAAACAAATATGATATTTATGTTTTAAATGCTATAAGTATATATTTAATAAGTAAAAGTTAATTTATATTGCATGTAATTTAATAGAGCAATGAAAACATTGTTGTATGCAAACAGAGCCGAACCTAAATCTATTTCAGTGATTTCGATACTACTGCTATCAGCGGTTGGGGATATTACTAAATTACGTTGCATGCATAGTGTTATATCTCTGCTTCGCAAAATCTTTGGTAATAATTTAATTAAATAGTATTGATTCACTATAAGTAATCTAATATTTTAAATTATTTATTTCTATATATATAAATAAATAACCTTTAATTATATACAAGAGTATAACCTCTGAAATTGAGAACAACAAATTGTGTTTCACATTTTTTTATATAATATTATTAACATTTTAAATATTATCTTTAAAATGTTTTAAAAAATTATGTTTTAGATAAAATATAACTATAAAATAAACACTTTTAAAAGTATAACTTTTAAATAAATTATAATAATAAGTTAACAACAATTATTTAAATTTAATATTCGTTATAATGAATATCGTTTATATTAAATATTTTCTTTTACAAAATTTAATTTTCATAGATCTATAAATATATAATATCTATCATTGTATTAAATATTGTATTTATTAAATACATTTAAAAAAAGTTACTTTTATGAACCACTAATTTTCCTATTAAATTACCATTGATTTTTTCGAAAAAAAAATTGAATTTCAAATATTTTATTAATGTAAAATTTTAATACTTTACATATTATCTTTTATGTGGTGTTTAAATTATATTCATTACATTATTCATTTTGTTCACATTATATTATTTGTACCTGTATATTCATATATTTAAATATTTATATATTTAAAACTTGATTTACTCAGAATAATTATTTGTGACCAATCATGCTGAGATAACTGGTATTAACTTTTGTACAATTGAATATTTTTTCTTCATTTTTTCAATATAACTAGATAAAACTTGTAAGATTAAAGTTATTTGTCAAAATTAAAAAATATTTATTTAAAAAATTTTAATTGGCAATTTAGTTGGAAAATTTAAATTTTAAAATTTTAAAATTTTTTATCAGATATTTCAATTATTTTTTTTAGAAACGCATAACATAAAGATGTGTAAACATCTATAAATTTCAACATATAATATAAAAATATGGAATATTATTAATAGATTAAAAAAAAAAAAAAAAGTGAATATTTTTTGAGTAAATAGATTTCTAAAAATAGCATTTTTCGTATCTTTTACATGTAAACCAAATGATGGTATAGCGTCCCCTTAAGTAAATATATTTATAGAACACATCACCTACACTTAATACAAAATATTATGTTTATGATCTGATTTATTCTATATCACAGCTATATAATTTTCATATATTTCAGATTTTTTATATTAAATTATATTTAATGTAATCATATTTTATTATAATATAAACTCTTGTGTATATACTCTAATGAAGAAGTATTGATGCAATCGAATGCACCATAAAAATCATCAGTCTCGGGCATCATTCAAATAATACTAATTAAAAAACACCAAGATCTGTAACATGTATTTATTTTATGAATGTTAAAATTTATATTAAAAATATTCTTTTATTTTAAATCACATTAAAAGGTTACCAGTGACTGTAGCCGGTGGATTCACAAGGGGTTGAACTATAGGTGTGGCTATATAAAAAATTCTATAAACGCTAATTCGATTATATAATATTTTAGATAATTTTTTTTAATGAATTATTTAATTTAATTTGAATCACTAATTCTATTATATGATAGTTAAAAATATTATAGTTATTTTAGTTGCATGCATGACTCGTGTTCTATGTATACATATATACATTTACATGTAAATAGATAGGTGGAAATAGGTGGTCTTGTAAAAAAGTTACTGGTCACTGAATATTCAATATTTTTAATTAATTTTTAGTATAATATATTAACAACATAGAGCTATAATTTATTCTTTTTGTTAACAAATCTAAACTAAACCTAATCTATATTAAAAATGAGATAAAGTAAGTTTGAATAATAATCTATTTAATTATATATACAGTCAACTCTCGGTAAGTCGGACTACTGATATGTTGGACTTCTCGATAAGTCGGACACATTTAGTTGGTTTGGTTGGATTTGTATCTAGTTCATGTTAAATTAATCGGATAAGTTGGATTGGATAAGTCGGACTTTTCTATAAGTCGGACACATATTATAGTCATTTTTATGATTTTTATACTGGATAAGTCAGACTTTTTATAAATTGTTAGAAATGTTTACTTTAAATAATGAATATCATAATTTGAGTAAGTAATATTATTGAACACAACATTTTATGTTGTTGATTGTTGCATAATTCCATATTTTGATAACCATTTAACTCGCGCTGCGCATTTTGTGTCTTATTTGCATGCTATTCTTAATCTCGGATAAGTCGGACACTTTTCCCGGTCCCTTGCGAGTCCGACTTATCGGGAGTTGACTATATATATATATATATATATATATATATATACAATATAATGAACATATTTATATAATATATAATTAAGTATTTCTATAATATATATATATATATATATATATCTATTTTATTTATATACTTATCCCTATTTATATAGGTCCTTATTTACTTAAAAAATGTATCAACTTTATTAGTTTAATATTATTCAACTATTAGTAAAATTGTCATAAATTAAATAGATTATTATTCAATCTTACTTTATCTTATTTTTAATATAGATTAGTTTCATTTTAGATTTTTTAACAAAAATAATAAATTAGATCTATATGTTGTGAATATAATATACTTAAAATTAATTAAAAATATTCAATATTCAGTGACCAGTAACTTTTTTAAAAGACCACCTATTTCCACCAATATTGTAACATTAAATAAACACGAGTCACGCATGCAAATAAAATAACTATAACATAAACTAAATAACATGATAACTATTATATAATATAAGTAGAGATTCAAATTAAATTAAATAAATCTAATCAATTAAAAAAACTATCTACAATATTATATAATCAAATTAGCGTTTATAGTATTCTTGATATAGGCACGCCTATAATCTCACCCCTTGTGAATTCGCCGGCTACAGTGCATATCCCCCACATTAAAATATGTATATGTCTATATTTTAATTATAAATATATTAGTGATTTTTTAAATATCTTATTTTACTGATATGTAAAAAACACTGTTTTTAGACTTTAATAAAAAGTAATTTTTAAAAAGTTTTTTATTTAAACTGATTATAAAAAAACTGTCCCATAAAATATTTTGATAAATAATTTAATTTGCTAAAATATATACAATATATATATCTATTTCTATTCCTTTATAAAGGATATATATATAATATAGTATCATATTGTATATAAAATTATAAACAAAATTCAATACACAATTATATATTAATATTAGTATAAATATAATATTGGTTACATATATTTTAAAGGAAACTTGTATTAATAAGTAATTATTTGAATATTTATGGTTTTGAAGTTATATATATTTTTATGTAGACATATAACATTGAAATTGACATAATTTCCGTATGATACACATAGATATATAAAAAATATGCCCATTGAAAAATGAGTTAATATGAGCAATTGAATGTAATGACACTTTTTGATAGAGGCGCATCGAAACCTACTACTAAATTTTAAATTATTATTAATTTAAACATATATATTGATAATTACTGATTAATTTTAATGTAATATCTATACTAAAAATAAACATATATATTTAAAATACAACATATCTAGTTAATGTTTTTTGTTATGAAGCTATATTTGTTGATAATTGTATACATTTTATGTACATTTTTTATTGAATTTAATTTATGTGTGAAATATCTAATCTAACTAAAGTTTTTTTGAAAAATTAATACACATCTGAATAAAATAAACAAAATATAAAAAACAAAATTGAATATCAAAATATTATTTCAGTCACAAATATATATACAGTCAAAGCTTGATAACTCAACATTGACGGAACGGAGTTTTCATGTTGAATTAGCGAGTATGTTGAGTTATCGGATGTATAAATTAATGACTTAATTAATGTTTTGTTCACATAAATGCATTCAAAATAGTACTCGTATGATAATATAATAATTGTAATTGTATTTTTACGTTTATATATTTATATCCATATATTATTAAATAAAACCATGTTGAATAATGTATGTTGAATTATATTTGTTGAGCAATGTAGTTTTATTACATGTAAAAGATACGAATCCAACAACATATGTTTGTGATATTTTGATTTTTCATAAATGTTGAGTTATCGGATGTATATTTACATGTAATATATAGGCTAGGATTATAAAAACGATGTTGAGTTATATGTATGTTGAGTTATATTTGTTGAGTAATAGGGTTTTTGTTAACATGTAAAAGATACGAATCCAACCAAATATTTTTTGGATGTTGAATTATCGGCAATGTTGAGTTATCGGCATGTTGAGTTACCGAGCTTCTACTGTATATGTATATATTTATTAGATGTTTCAAAATAAATATAAAATATAATTTTTTACAAATTTATTTACAAATTAATAACATTATAAAACTTATATATTTTTAGGAAACAAAGACGATGTCACAAGAGGAAACGAATGAAATATACTTAAATGGTTATTGTATTTTGGAATATTATATATTACATTTTTATTTCATGTACAAAATATAATTCACATTATTAAGTAATATTTATTACATACAAAATGTTAGAAGCTTATATCTCAGAATGTTTATTTATTAAATTTATAATGTTTTGAAAATTCTACTATTAGAATAATTTGAAAAACCTTTATAACAATTTTCCGAGTTAATAAATACTATATATATAAGTTTCATGTACCCAATATAATAAATATTATTATTATGAATTATTTACACAACTTATATTGTATTACATACACAACTTTAGAAGCTTATATCTCTGCATTCTACAGTTTGAACAGTTTGATAAATCTTTATATAATATTCAGAGTTTATAAATACTATATAGATGTTATAGGTACTTTATAAATATAAATATATTGCTTCGATACACTTAATAATAAAAACCATAATTTTGTTTACACTTTTTGATAAAACAATATATGGTTTTTATTATAACTTTTTCAAATTAATATATTTTATTTTAAAAGTACCTATATAACATCTTCTAAATACTTATTATTAAAAATTATATAAAGATTTATCAAACGATTTAACAGTGAAACCTTCCAAACAATAACAATTGTGTAACAAATTGTGTATTTCTAATTTATATTACATAATAATGTGTATTATATATTGCACAAGAGTATATTTAAATAATTCACATATAATATTTGTGAACAACAATTTATTCATCATTTTAAAGATAATATATTTTATTTTAATATAGTAAAGTAAAAAAATTGTTGATAACAAATTAAAATGAATGTTTCCCCTTTAACATTCATTACATATATATTAATACCATTATATATATATAATTTAGATAACATTTATAAGTGATTATAATATAAGATGTGTTAAATCTATGTTATCACTTTCTATATATTATGTTTAGTATTATAGTTAGTAATATATTCAATACAATTAACCTTATCAATATTTTATAATGAAATATTTAAGAATTTCTTAATTGTATCAATGTTATTACAAATATATTTAATAATTTATTAATTTACAGTTACATTTAATTAATTTGTTATAAAAATGTAAATATAATTATAATTATTAAAAATAATTAATATTTATAGTTATTTTAATAACAAATTATTATATAAATTGTAATTCTTTCAGATAAAGACAATGAAAATCTATATAATTTACATGAAACAATTGATCAAGTGCCTGATATACCAGATACAATCCATGGAGAATTGTCATTCTCATCTATTCCAATGTTCGTAATATATTCATAACTAAATATATATATATAGGTGTAATCTCACATCTCAACTTTTAGTATACCTAAAGTGTTAAAGGGAATATACCAAATGGGGTACAATTCTCCTTCTAAGATCCAGGAATGTGTACTTCCCATAATGCTTTCTGAACCGTTAGTGTGATTGGTGCACATACACTATATAGTCTTTACTTGATAACAACAACAACACCACCTATACACCACAGTTATGTGAATGTGATTGCTCAATCACAGAGTGGCACCGGTAAGACTGCAGCATTTACCATATGTATGCTGAACAGGGTTAAACCGGAATTAAAGTACCCACAGGTTAACTAGTAAGCATATTTATCTAATTTCCTTCTCAATATTTTTAATTAAATAAACATTAATATTATTATTATTGAAATTAATATTTATAAATTTTGATTTATAACTAACATAGATAAATAACCTTAATTATAATATTATTATACATAATATTTATCAATGTATAGAAATAATTTAGAATATATATTGCTCAGGGTTGGCGGTTTTTTTGGTTTATTTTAAAAAAACCAAAAAAACCGATTTTTATGTGTTTTTTTATGGTTTTTTTGGTTTTTTTATAATTAAATGTTACGATTATTAATTAGAAAATATTATATATACCTAGATCGATTATTAAATGTCTGTGCAAAACATACATATATATAAAGTAAGTATAAAATATACAATACTAATGAATATTATTTATATATATTAATTATATATATATATATATATATATTAAATTTTCAATAATATATTATTAATATTAAATGTATAATACATTTATTTCTATAACGTATGTTATCGTTAGCAAATATCTATACTTTATACTTTCGATTATATTTTCGGCTATGTATTTGCTTAAATAAATTATCAATCAATAAAATTATTTCATTAAAATATATTTATTATAAAAATAAAGTAAAATATAATAAAAAAATAGTTACAAATTATAACAAAATAATAATTAAAAAAAATAACTACAGTAATTAGAAATATAATCAATATAATTCTCGCAATAAAATAACAAGTTAAAAATTGTAACAATATAATAAATTAAAAAATAATAATAATAATAATTAGATGATTTCTAATAGAAATATAAATATAAAAATAATCAATATGTTTTTTCGAAATAAAAAAACAAGTTTTGCAGCTTTATCATTGCCTAATCGATTCCTTATTTTTTATTAAACGCTTTTATATTGTTAAAAAAACCAAAAAAAACAAATAAACCAATGGTTTTTTTGATCAAAAAAACCGAACCAAAAAAACCGACCAACCCTGATATTGCTATATATATTCTATAGTTATATATATATATATATAGATCTTATTTACATATAAACATAAAACATTTAATATAATACATATATAATGTATTATTATATTTACATTATTAACTTAGAAATTAATTTTTCTAGTAAATAATTTTAGTAATTTATTATTTATTGTATCGTTATAATATTTTACATATTTATATTAAAGATTTTTCTAAGGAAAGATATAACACTCACCCGAAATCTTGTAATTCCATTTTGTATACAAAAACCAACAGCGCCACCTATACAGGGTCAATTTTCGGAACTATGTGTTGTATATAATGTAAATTCGTATCAAACTATGCACTTTTAAAATGAAAAATGATATACTTTAAATTATTATTTTTATTATGAAAACTAAATCTTCATTACTAATATATATATAAAAAAGAAATATGATATATTGGTTTTAAATGCTATACATTTCTAAGTGGTGAGTAAAATCTAATTTACATTGCATGTAATTTAAGGGAAATTAATAGAGAAATGAAAACATTGTAATATGCAAATCACGGCAAACCTAAATCGATTTCGAATCTGCTGCTAGCAGCGGGATGTATGAATACTTATCACGTTGAGTAGATAGATAGTGTTATATCTTTGCTTCGCAAAATCTTTGTTTATATTGTAAGAATTATTAAAAATACTTATTCATAATATAATATATCAATTAAAAAAATATTAAACATTTTACAATTTTCAATATATAAAGTTATCAAAAAATATGATATTTTTAAAAAATATATTAAATATTAAAAAATAAGTTTTTTAATTTTAATTCACTGATTATTACTAATCAAACTAATTGTTTAATTTTAAAAAAATTATATATTTTATTCTTTTTTGATAATTCAATAGTTACCTAAAATTCATAATAAAAGTATCTTGTATTAATTTATCTCCTAATATAACTTATATAAATCTATCTAATCGTAATAGTTACGAATATTAATAAACGAATACAGGTGTTTATATTTATGAAATATATTTTAATATCTGCTATTTGTATTGTATATCATATATATATATATATATATATCGGGGCTCTATTTTGGGGGGGTGCAATCGCAAGGGTCCTCTGGGGGAAATGGATTCCAACATTTAGAAAATGAATACCTTATAATTTTATATAATTACTTTATATTAAATCAAATAGTATCAAACATGTATATAAACATTTATTTGAAAAAATATTTCGTAATTATGTTCATATATAATCAAAAAGTTATTGATTTGGGGACTCCATGTTTTATTTTGCACGCCTAGACATTTTATCTTAACGTGGCCATAATATATATTTATATATCATTTTTTATAAACAAATATTATTATGTACAATCATATAATATTACATTATGAACTATATAAATATGAAAATAATTTACAGTGTTTATGCATTGCTCCTACATACGAATTGGCTTTTCAAATAGGTAGTGTGATTGAACAAATGAGTAAATATGTAGATATTAAAGTGAAATATGCATTGAGAGGAGAACCCTGTTAGTATGCATATTAGCATGTATGGTGATTATTATGAATTAGTTTAAAAATAATAATTTAAGAATTGTATTACAATTATACTTTAGATATATAATATATAGATATATTTAATATTATTATAATTATTTACCAAATAACTATTAAATGTATGATATTATTATTAATACATCATTATTAATACATATTATAATACATATATATTTTGACCAAAGTAATTTTAAAGTAACAGTATATAACTAATTATTTAAAAATTATATTTTGCTGATAAAACTGAATTCTAACATATTTAAGGTTTTCTTTAAATTTATATTTTTATATTAAAATTGAAAGGTGGTATTGAAGGACAATTATTGGAGGAACAAATTGTTGTCGGAACACCTGGAAAAGTTCTCGATTTTTGCACAAAGGTTTGTAACAATTAATATTTCATAATTCAATAATAATTAGTATAAAGCATAATATTTATTTTGAATAAAGCTGCATTCACACAAAAAAATACAGCCATATATAGGCCCTTTTTTATAGCCAGATATCAGCTGCTTTGAATTATTGTTTGTACAAATTTACTAGATATCTGGAAATTCAAATATTTATGGTTTGATAATAGGTAATTTAAATATAAATGTACGAAGTAGGTGGGATATTCATTATATCCGGCGATTTCAAATATTTCAAATATATATATAATAATTTAATAATATTTATTTTGAATACAATAGTAATTATGATTTAATTTAATGAAATGTTATATATAATTTATAAATATTCACTATTTTGGTATATTTTAATTAATTTAACAATTCGTTATTTAAGGGTATGTGACACCTTGTTTTGGTGAAAATAATGATGTATTTCATAATATCGTTCTATGATATGTTTATTATTATCTGTGAAACAACTATTCATTAAAACAGTTTAGAAATGACATAAAATGTAGTTTTTTTGGATACATAATAAAATAAAAAATATTTAATGTTTCATATTTTAGATGCCTAACTAATTTCATTTTACATTATTTTATCAATTATGATCAATGATATAGCAGTTACAAATAATAGCTATATATAATATAAATTATAATATTGTATTTTTATTGTTGACAAATGATGTTTTCTTGAAATAATGAATTAACACTAACAGTGCATATATAAAAATTTATATAAAAACTATTATATCTATATTATTATACAAAGAACATCTTTTTATATATTACAAATTGTAATTTACAATAGAGATATACTAAATATTATTTTCTAATAATAGTAAACATACAATTTCTATTGAATGACAATAAGTAACAATTTAAAATGGTAATTTATATATATTCATAATAGGCTATATATAATAAATACATGTATATAAATACAATACAAAAAAAAAAGATAGATTTAATAGAATAGAATATTGCCAGACTATTAATAGACCATATACTGCCTATTTATTTATATGGTAAACTGTGACATTGCTCATCATATCTCAGTGACATCCCCTTAATATTTTCAAAATACTTACTTTTTATAAGATTATCTAAATAAATTTGTAACTTCTAATTTTTGTTACTTGAAAATATTAAATATATATATTTCATATCAAAATAATACTATTATTAGCTATATACTTCATATTAAGGATTAGCTATATATAGGTTTGTGAATTTTTCACATGTATTAATGTATTTATAATATAAATTTAATATATTTTCATTAATTCTATATCTAAAAAATAATTAATTGTCCATAATATAAAGTTAATAACTTAAATATTTAATTGTTACACTATACCATATTAACTTATTGTTTAATCATATATAATATGTAGTATAGAACATATATCAACAGTTTCCAAATGTATCAATTTCAATATTAATATTTTATTTATGTTGAACATTTTTATTTTAAATATATATATATATATATATATATATTATATAAATATATATATATATATAAATATTTATATTGGTACATTTATTAAAATAAAGTTATTAACTTAAATATTTAATTGTTACACTATACCATATTAACTTATTGTTTAATCATATATAATATGTAGTATAGAACATATATCAACAGTTTCCAAATGTATCAATTTCAATATTAATATTTTATTTATGTTGAACATTTTTATTTTAAATATATATATATATATATATATTATATAAATATATATATATATATAAATATTTATATTGGTACATTTATTAAAATTATATAAGATAATTATAATACAATATCATTTAGGTATTTATTTAACTTTTAAGATTCGTGGCCTATTATTTACATTAAAAAGTGTTAATACTCAGTTGTAACATTGTAATGGCAAGGATAGGTGACGTGAATTCTATTTTGTAGAACTTCTCCTTAGGTATATAGATCAGTTATACTGTATAACTTATACATAAACAGGTTTTTTTTCTTCAAGAGTTATTATGGAATATACATGATATATATATATATATAATTCTATATCTATGAATTTATTACAAGGCCGGATTGTCATAAACTATTTGTAAACTATCACAAACTTTTTTTATATTTAATATAAATTATTTATAATGAGAAATTCTAAATATGAATAATTTTATAATTTAATACTAAATATTATTTTAATCATAGCTGGGCAATAAAGCAAAATAGCTGCCAAACAAAAGTACAAATAATGTTTATAATTTAATACTAAATATTATTGGTGATTCATACTCTTTTAATAATATATTTTTATTATAATAAACAATTTTTAAATCTTAAACCTAATTAACAATGAATAAAAACAGTAATCATATTAATATTGTAATATATATTTGATTTATGTAATAACATTATTAATATATTTTTATAATTAAGTTATTAATTAGTAATTAATAATTACTGTTATTAATATATTATTTTATATTTTTATATACATTTTCATTTCCAATAATATTTGCATTTCATAATCATTTTATATATAATATTTACATTTGACATATTATAGTTATTTCTCAAGTAAGCCAGTTTTAATTCAGATCTAATATATGGTTATAACAATCTGGTTATAACAATCTGAATCTATCAAATAATAAATAATTTTTATTTTAGTTTTATGTAACAATAATTATGACATTATACTGTAAATAATACTCTCATTGTTAATTATATTGATGAGGCGTTTAATTATACAGTCAAAAGTCATCGATCTTAGTAAGTTGATTGTATTCGTGTTGGATGAAGCTGATGTGATGATATCTATGCAAGGACATCAAGTAACCAGCATCCGATTGAAGAAGTTAGTTAATCAACTTACATATCATATCATTAGGTCAACTCTTTAATCCAAAGGTATGTGTTTACACAATAAATATTGCCAACATTGTATTTTTTAAAGGCATATTTCAATAACCCATTGAAAAGTTCCATGTTGATCATCATAGATTTTATTGAGTCAAGATATTTGTGTACATGTGTAAAGTTAATATATATAACTATAAAAAATACTATATTTAAAACTTTAAATTAATAAGTAAATTTAATTGCATTTAAAAAAATCATAGTAAAATTAATAAATATTTGTTATTTGTTCAATAGACAGAAATTCATAATGCATGAAATGTTGACTATATTTAGTCGAAAGTATAAATTTTAAATATATTCAAACGATAACATATGTTATTAAAATAAACTTATGAAAATGAGGAAAGTTTTAAAGTTATTGTAAATTAAATTAACAATATTCTAAAATAGAAATACGATACATAGTTTCAAATAAGAGCATAACAATTAATACATTTTTTAATATATTGATATTTCTTAACTTTGTAATATGTAATGATAATACATTATTTATTATATATTTTAATATTAAAATAATAAATTGTTAATATATATTATAAATATAATATGAAATAAATAATATACACCAATATGAATGCAAAAGAAACATGTAATATTTAAAATATTAATTATATAATACATTATTATATTAAAATATATAATAATACTTTTTTTTTATATTTTAATAATACTTTAGTAAATCGTAGAAGTTATTTTTCAAAACAATTATTTTATTTTTAAAAGATGAAATAGAAAGAATATTTATTATTTCATTATTTAATTAATTCCAATTATTAACTGATCTATTATTAATATGAGTGTGTAATTATATATTACATTAAATTTTTACAATTATCTCTATTCTTCTATAATTATTTATTATATTCATTTATTATATCCATATATTAACTAAGATCTATTATTAATATTATTGTGTAATATATATTACATTTAATTTTTACAATTATCTCTATTGTTCTATAATTATTTATTAATTTATTATATAATAATTATTTATTTAAAAAATAAATACTATATGTAAAAATATATACTGTAAATGAAAATTCTCAATATATTTTTGGATAACTTTATTTAAATCCTATAATAAAAAAAACATATCATATATTTATGCATTTTCATTTATAATCTTATAAAGCGCTGTTCACTTGAGCAATTTCGCAATGGAATTCTTAAGAATTCCAGTTTCAAAACCCCCTAGCGGTATCAATTTTAGGGTGTTCACATGAGCAATCTATTTTTTCAGTAGAATTCTTAATAATATATACATTTGATGAACTTATGAACTTAAGTTTATTATATTATCATAAAGTGGTAATATATATATATCTAGATATATATATTCATAATTTAATAATTATATAAGGAATTATAATTATTAATTATTACTAATTAATTATTATTAATTATTTATTAAGCGATCGTTAACTATTAAACAACATAATTTTAATCAATTATAATCATAAACGATTATAAATTGATTAACCCCTAGAAGGGTAATTGTGTATGCATTAATACTCGTCAATATACTTGTGCGTGCGTTTATTTACCAATTGCATAATTGTCACAAAATTAGAATAAATTCGGATTAGAACATTTATAAATAATCGCATAAAAAACACACACTGTCATATTTTGGCAATTCTTAAGAATTCCATTGCGAAATTGCTGAAATAGATTGCTCATGTGAACAGCGCTTAAGACTGTTGAATTATTCAATAATATATGATAATAAAGTAAACGACCGTCCGAGATTATGACGGATTCTGAGAGTCAAGAATTTTAATTTTTTTTTCATATTGCAATCTAGTTACAAGTGAAAGAATTTGGAGTATTGATGAATCACTAAATAATACTGAATAAGACATAATATTAATAAGATATAATATTTACCATTTTAAATTAAAAATATTCTTTTATTTTCAATCACATTTAAATATGTATATATATCATTTAATCATATGTTTTAATTAAAGATTTATCAATTAAGTTTAAATTTTCACTAATGTTTTCATATATGTTAATTAATAGAGATTACATCAGGATAACATATTTTTATATCGACAAATATTCTGAATACAAGTTTTAAATAAGTCTATTCTATATACATGTTGTTTAAACAAAGATTAATTAAATTTTAGATTACTTTCACCTGAATGTCAAACTCTGTTATTCTCTGCTACATACAGCGAAGCAATTGCAGAGTTTGCTAAATCTATTGTTGATAATCCTAAAGTATTCCGATTACGCAATGAGCAGGTTACTATACTACATATATAACATTGATGTAACCATTATCATGTGACTATCTACCAATAATTAAATAAACTTATATAGTTGTCGCTGTCTTCAATTGGTCAATATTATTTTAATTGTGATGGCGAGGAGGATAAACTCAATATTTTGATGAGTATTTACGCAACTATAACAATTGGCCAATCAATTATCTTCTGTTACGTGAGTATAGCGAACATCAATACATCTCAATATCGACCCGATTAGCTTACAATTGGATATAGGAGGCTTCGAATCATTTTATTTAGAATATATATTAGATATCGGGTAAATCGAATATTTAACATTTCCCTAAGCGTTTGTTTCATTTTGTATTCAACAATTATTTTACTTTAAAATATACTTTATTACCTTTAAAATGATATATAATATTTCGTTCAAGATTAATTACAAGTGCATTATTATGCATTATAACATACACCTGTACAACATATAATACATATTATTGTGTAACACACTAAACTTTAGAAGGTTATAGCCCTGTATTTTTATTTATACAATTGATGATGTTTGGATGTTCCATCTTTAATACATTTTTATAAATTTTTTTAGAGTTTTAAATATACTGTACTTTTGAAAATATAAATATATTGCTAGTGGATCAAAGCAATTTATATAACATTATCTATATATTATTTAAAACTCTGACAAAATTTATAAAAATGTATTAAACGGTGGAACATCCAAACATCATCAATTGTATAAATAAAAATACAGGGCTATAAGCTTATAAAGTTTGTAATAATATTACACAATAATATGCACTTATAATTAATCTTGAATGGCATATAATATACAACATTTTAAAGATAATTAATTATATTTTAAAGTAAAATAATATTTGAAAACAAAATAAACTAACCCCCATAAATCAATAATATAATTGTAAACATTGTATATATATATAGAATATTTACATAGCAACAATCATGTGATTATTTTGTAATAGAGGTTAAGATATACAATATCATGATATATTGCAATAAAGAATATCGGCCTGAAATTATAACAATTCACACTTAACTGCCCAATTTTTATGTTGTACAGTATCTAGTTATAAAAATTGAGCTGTATTATGTCGGTGTGAAAGTAAATTAACTTCTTATTTTATATTTCTATAGTGTAGTTAACATTTCTAAGTCATCATTTTTATCAATTAATTAAATCATATTATATAATTATGTTTAGTAAATATATTTTGTTGACATCTAAAGCATTATTAGTTTTATTTATTATTTGATATTAAAGCAATAATTAACACATACTAATACCATGCATAATAGACTAGAAAGTGTGCTGTTTGGTTGACGAAGATGATTACAAAGAGAGGAATTCCTTGCGATATGTTATCAGGAGAATTAGATATTAAAGATCGCATTAAGGTGATCACAGACTTTCGTAAGAGCAGGGTACGGGCCTTGGTGACTACCAATCTATCTGCGAGAGGTCTTGACATCGAACAAGTTACTATGGTTGTGAACTTTGACATGCCAACCATTCATGGTACTGACGATGCTGATACTGATACATATATACACAGGATTGGACGAACCGGAAGATTTGGTTTTTACTTTATATATATAATAATAATAATAATAATAATATTTATATATATATGAAATAATTACTGAATATAATAAATCTTAATATAAATACAAAAATTAATTAATACTAATTTAAATTAATATTAATTTATACACATTATACACATGCTTTATAATACCAGAAAGTATTATAATGATGAAATAGATTTTTACATATGGATAATCATAAAAGTATGTTATCATTGTAAACAAAATGTATAGGACCTGTTTAATGTTATCAATAATTTATATAATTGAAATGTAAAATTCATATTTATGGTATTCAATATTCTAGTTATTTTTTATGTGTGTTTTTAATGCAAATATATAAGAACTTTAAATAATAGTACAAATAATAATGATAATAAATTTAAAATACATAATTATATTTATTAAATTATTATTATTTAAAAATCTATGAATATTTTATAATTTAATTTTTTTTAATTTCAATATAATTATAATGATAGTGTAATAGGGTGTGAACACCAATTCCGTTTTCTTACGTTATGTGAAAATCCTAACAGAAAATGAATCATTTACAGAAAATTTTCTGTAAATGTATGAAATGAGTCATATTCCTATTTTTCTGTACAGAAAAATAAAATACTTATCGGAATGAACCTTTTTATTAATAATAGGTTGCGCATTATATGATTTAATATTTCTAAATATAATATTATATTTCCGGCAAATTACCTGAAATATTATAACTTTATAGGGTTCCCATTACAACTTGATAGAAAATGGTTTTAAAGTTACAATATTTCCGGCAAGTTACTTGAAAATCTTGTAGTGGGATACCTTTAATAAACATTGATTTAATTTTGTTTATAATATAGATATTATAAAGAGTATTCATAAATATTATATATTTTACATTGATAATGTATTTTAATATCTAGACTTAATCAATTCTTAATGTATTTTTTTCCTTAAAAATAAATTATATAATCATCTAATATATATACAAATTTCTGAGATACCTTTGATCTATTTTATAAATGTATATTCTTTATAAATTATATTATATAATATTATTATAAATATATTGTTTATATATTTATATAATTTATTTTTCAATGTCAATAAACTAGATCATAGCAGTTATATGTTATTTTGAATTATAATTTAAAATATAATTTAAAATATGATAATAAATATGTAATAAAGATGTTATATTTTCACCATTGATATATGTATCTATTATTTTACAATATATAATATTATAAATATTATTCAAATCCTATATTAAATTCATTTAATAATTGATTTGATATCGTTTATTCTTATGAAAATACTCTGTAGTAGACTATAATATAATCTATAAAATAATAAATACAATAATAAATTGATGTCAGGAAGAATATGTCTAAAAAATAACAATATTTAATTTTTTAAATATTTGCAATTATTTCATAATTTAATAAAAAATCCGAACAAATCAAATAAAGCGATTTTTTTGATTTTTAAAAAAAATCGGATTTTAATCCAACCCTGACTTTATTATATATTAGTAATGAACATTTCATTTTCTATAAATAATAATTTAAAAAATTATTTTACATTTTAAAAGTGTAGTTTGATATAAATTTACATTATAAACAACACATTTTTCAGAAAACTGAATCTATATAGGTGCGGTATATATTTTTTACATATTTTGTGTACAAAATTGAATTACAGTATATGTGTTTCATCTTTCCTTAGAAAAATCTTTGCTTTTATTCTAATTCTAAATGTATATTCAATTATCTAATTAATACGTATTAATTTAATTTACAATATTTTCCATAATTAATAAATTTAATTTTAATATAAATTATAATATACTAGAGTGTGTATATATATATAGTGTAACATTAATGTAATACTTCCCGGAATTGTGTGATTAATTATTGTGTATAAAAGTATGTATATAGATAGGGAAAGTAGCCCAGTGTCCTATTGAAATGTTACTTATTTGAGATTTGTTACCTATCAATATTAGCACTCATAGAATTTAAATTCATATTTACTGCATTATAATAGAATATAATCACATTATAAATTAAATAATTAGTGATATATATTAATTTTTTTATTATTCAAATTGCATTTTCCTTTCCAAAATTTCAAAATACACTTAAATTGCTACTTATATATTGATTATTTGTTAATAATTTGTTAAATAAATAGCCTATTTAAAATAGGTAATAAAGAGGTTAATGACCTTTATATTTATCCGACTATACCTACATTTCAGATATTCATTTATAAATTGTTTCAAAATTATTAATCCGAATTGAATTAATTTATTGTATTCATATGTAATATTATTCACTATATTGAATTAATATAAATACTTATAATGTGAATAACATTTATTTATTTCAATATTCATAATAAATGAATTATTTTTAACAAATTTTTAATATAATTATAAAATAAATAAATATCACAAAAATTAATTCTAGTTTATCGTTTAAAATACATTTTCCATTGCCAATAGAGTAACATTTATATATATTTCTAATTAATGAATATATCATGGTATTATAATCTATTATAATGTAAATATGAATTTAAATACTATGAGCGATACTATGAATAGGTCAAAGTTGAATTTGTAAAAATTCTCAAATTGGTAATATCTAATATGGACCCGACATTACACGATTATTATTTTGTATTTGATTTCAAGTATATATATATATATATATATATATATAGATAGGTGGTTGGCCTAGTTATTGATTGTATTTATTTATATAAATATTAAATTATAATTATTAAATTTTTTTAATCATACCATGGTACTAAAATATTTATTTATATGAATAAATATTAATAAATTTGTAATAATCTATAATTAAAAAAAATTAATATTTAATATTAAATTAATTATATCTGATTTTTTTAATAACTATTAATTAATTGGCCGATTGATTTATAAGTACAGTTTACAGTCAGAAAAATGTAAATGAGTACGTAATTAACAAATTTAATATATTTATATTAAATAAATCATAATATATATTATCACTCGTCTAGTATTATTTTATATCATCTGTAAAGTATACATTTTTAAATATTTTAAATTTTTGTTTTTATAAATAATTAATCTTATTTTATTTATTTTAATTTGCGATTTTATTCGAAAGATTTTGTTACTAATATAAATAATCTGGCTATTAAATATAATATTAAAATAATGTTAATTATTTAATTTAAATGAAATATATTACAGGTAAAATAGGGATTGCCGTAAATCTCATAGCTTCAGACAGAGATTTAGATATTCTACATCAAATTGAAAAATATTTTAGTTAGTTGTACTATATAGTATCTTATAGGAAATATATTAATATAAATGTGTTATAATTTATACTATACTATACTAATGCACAATAAATACAATTTAATAAAATTAGATAAATATCATAACAAATACTATTATATATTTTGAATTCCACAGAAGTAAAAATCGCAATGTTAAGTCCTGATACCGAAGACATACAAAGGATAGAACCAAATGTAAAGGGGGACGGGATGATTAGTTTTGATCACAGATGGTCTGATGAAACTGTCACTGTATAACCATATTAATAACCTATAACATATTATATAATTTATATATCAACATTAATATATAATTTCTTTTATTATAAATAAATTGTAACCTATATATTTTTAAAAACAATTATTTCAATATAAATAAATTGACAATTTTGTAGTATTACCAAAGATTTTGCGAAGCAAAGCTATAACATTCCATATATGAAACATAATTAATAACTACTCCCTGCCGTTGCTAGCAGTAGTATCGAATCACTGAAATTGATTTAGGTTCGACATCGTGGTTTCCATATAACAATGTTAAAGTGTACATAATTTATGGATTAAATTTATGACATTAAATTAAAAACATAAGTTATATATTTATTAATTTAACAATTTAGGTAATGACGTATATACGATAATAAACGTATAATAAACAAGAATAATAAGATGCAATAATAATACAAATCTGAGATGATGACAACTGATAAAAAGGATTAATATAATACTGATTTTTTAATAACAATATCTCATTACTTAATCATAAGATATTAATATTTTAATATATAAATTATAACTATTTCAAATAAAAATGTTATAAAACAATTTTTCCAGAAGTTAAATTATTTTTATAAGAATTATTTATCGTATGTTTAAATATTAATAATACGAACAAACGATGTGTAGGTTTGTTAATAAGGGATGAGGCGTAGATAACGATGACTTTTATATAAACTGAGGTCGGATAAAGTGAATGCATGTAAGTCGAAACAAACCCCTCGATAATGTTGATTAGGTAGATGTAATACAGTGAGTGTGTATTACTTAGTGTGTGGGTGGGTGTTACTGAGTAACGCACGACTCGGTATTCTCGATCAGGCTATCGGCGTACTTTGATGCGATGTCCTGCTGTATATTCTCCATAGTTCTTCTAACCTTGCGTAACGATTCCAGTCTCTTCCTCAAGTCAGTGATGTCTATAGATAACGTGGCTGATTAATCGCTACTTCCTCTACATGTAATACGACTAGGGTAGCGACAAACTAATATGTATAATGTGAATGGGGAATCGTAATATATTTCTTTATTTAATATTTTTTATTATATATACACATTTAAACAAATTTTCAGATTGAATTGAACAAAATATTTTATATATTTCTTAAAAATTAATTTATAATTCAAACTAATAATTACTACCTTAATTACTTACTGATAACTTATAATTTTGATATATAATTTAAAAAGCATATTAAATATAATGAGTTAAGATTAGATTTAACAAAATTAAATAATATTGTAAATATATTCAAATTAGTTTTAAATTATATATATATATTTGAGTTCAAATATTAAATAATTATTTATAATTATATGTAGCATGCACTTACTATTAATTTGAGAATTATCATCACTATCATCTGTTTCCTCGTCTAAAAGAATAGATTAAATATAGTATTGAGGTTATGTATAGAGTATTAATGCAACCTTTCATAGCGAGAAGAGATGATATGTCAACTTCTTCGTGGTGTATGATATTTGTAAACTGTAATGCTAGATTCTCCAATAATCTAAATATAATAATAATAATAAATATATATTTTAAATATTTTATAATAAAAAGTTTTAAATTGTAAATTTGTTATCGTATGAAATATATAATTATTTATGTTATTATTTCCTCTAAAGGGTTTCAGATTAAGATCAATATCTTTTCTATGCTGTCGTCCAATATATATGAATCACACATTTAATTATAATAAATCATTGTTAAGCTTGCTTATAATTAATATATGGGCTTATTAGAAAATAAAATTCTCAATTAGATGAATGTTAGATTATTTTAATAAGTATAATATTTATATGATTTTAGTATATAAAAGTAAATATTAGGGAAATTAATATTATAAATTATAAATAAAAACTTTATAGATGTTTTTAATTCTTTTTCAATTAAATTTTCCATATTTTTTTCTTCATCTGTTAATGTCCGTTTTTCTGAAGTCTAAGAATTATTAATATTATATTAATACAAATATTATATTTAATAGATAACTGTTTATAAAATTAATCTTTTTATAAAATAGATATTAAATTACATAAGAATTTTGATATACCACAAGAATACTAAGATATATAATTACAATTTATTTTAATTAGGTATTTAAAAAAATAAAAATATATATAATTATATTTCTTTATTTAAACACACAAATATAATTAATTTTCATTTTGTATATCAAATTATATTTTTTCTATTTCATTATGATAATAATAATCGTTATATTAAAAAAATAGAGATAGTAATAGCAGGGAGGTGATCCCCGGTAATAAATATAACTGTTATCTACATAGTACGAATATTACTATTTCAAACTCAATCGCAGTAGTTATCCACTTTTTAGTATACCCATTTTTTATATATAATTCAGTACAGTAGATATTAGCTTATACTTGATATATGAGAATCGTCAGAGCCTAATAGTAATATATATATATATATATATATATATTAAAGTTATCTTCATAATAAACAATATACACAATCTCAAAAGCTATCCATATTCTAGTGCCTATACCTTAATTCCCTCTATTGTATATGTAAGCCACAGACCTAACGGTGGGCCTTAATACAATACAATACAAATGTGTATATTAAAATGAGTAAAATGGTAATATTTTGAAAAATTCAATATTATAATTCGATATAAGATATATATATTATAGCACATAGGTGAAGGAAGTAATTTGGCCGATTTTGTATGTGTGTTACTAGAAGTACTCTTAATCAAAATATACATATTTTTAAATAACCATCATATACTATGTAACTAAAATTATATTAATGTATGATATGTATATTTTAATTATTTATATTTTTGTATATTTTGCAAATAAAATTTATATTATAAGCTATATAAAAAATCGGGAAATACATAAAAAAAAGAAAAAATCGGGTAATTTGGCCGATAGTACAACTTTACTCAATAGGTGAAATTTTAATGTTATAAAATATATAAATTAAATTTCTGGATTAAAATGATGAATAATTATAATTATAGGCACACACTAAATATCACCGCCAAATTAGATTATATTTTCAAAAGTATTGCAAAATTATATTATTTCTTTATTGAACTTCGTATTACGCACTTTATTATATTGTATTAATAATGTTATACTATCAAATCAAATATGTCTAAGAATATTATATACCAGAGATGGTATAGTGCAGACATGGTGAAAGCTATATATATGGTTAGCCATCAATTTTTATATCAATTCTATCATTTTAAAATATGATATCTGATTGGTTAATGATCGGCCAAATAACTCGACTTTCATTGGCAAAATTACTCATTTTGACGTACGTTATTATATTAGCAATATCTTTGTATCATATTGACACATAATTAAGATATTATCATATATAATCAAGAACATATTATTTTTTATATGGGTATACAAAATATCATAATCCAACATGTATTAGTGAAATGACAAGCAGATTAACAAACACCTATTTTGTAGAAATTCCGCATTTTTATAAATATTAATAATTATTGATTATTTATTAAAATAAATTGTAACCATTCTTAAAGATATGAAATACTATAAATTGTATATAGAATTTTTTTTATATTATAAATAGTTTCTGAGATATTAGAGTCGACCAAATTACCCTTCCTTCCCCTATATAACACATATAATATATTCAAAGTGTAATATTAATAAATAATTCAAAAAGTAAACTTTAATAAGATAATACTATATTGTAATTTCATAAGTACCTCTATTTTTTTTAAAGCCTTCATATGTTGTTCTAATAAGTACTGATTTTCTGTTCCTAACTAAAACATTAAATATATTGAATAGATTAAATAGAATATAATATATATATATATATAATGAAGATATATAAAGCTAAAGATATATAATGCTAACATATTTAATATATTGATATTTATTCAATACGCAATTTGTAAGTACATTCTTCTATAGAATTTTAAAGATATCTATAATTATTTGATAATAAAATACAATATATATATATATATATAATACACATATATATTATATAAATATATTTACATAATTGAATATATATATATATATATATATACAAATATATATGTATAAAAACATAAATTAATATATTAAATATATAGTTGAATGATATTAAATTGCATCGGAAATCAAACTACATGAATAATGATTCATCACAGATATCATATAATTAAGTGAGTGAGTTAGTAAATTAGTTAGTTAGTAAGTAACTATGTAAGTAAGTAATGAGGTAAGTAATTAGGTTAGTAAGTAATTAACTAGCTAAGTAGGTAAGATGGGAAGTAACTAAATAAGTAAGTAATGAGGTACGTAATTAGGTAAGTAAGTAACTAACTAACTAAGTAAGGAAGTAACTAACTAAGTAAGTAAGTAACAAAGTAGGTACATAAGTAAGTACAAACATTTTTAAGTTGACAAACACGTTGATTATCAGCGAGGTCTCGTGCGTCGATGTCACATTGTACCGTCTTCATCATGTCGCTCTGGGTAACTAGTTCTTCTTCTAGTCTTCGATTCGATTCGTGAACCTTCTTCAGCGTTTCTTGTAAAGTGCTAACACACTAAGTGGTAGGTTATGTGTACTAGCAATTCAATGAAAGGAAACACATTTATTTCTGATAATATACGGTTGATTATGATATTAACGACGGATATTTAATGTAATTAAGCATCTTTCTGATTAGAATGTAAATATAGAACGTGCTTGAAAGTTAATAGAAACCTTTTTAGATAATTCACAATTAGCCACAAGTTTTTGATATTGATGTTTGCACGCTTCAACGTTATGTTCATTGGCTTGAGTGTTATGTAAGCTCTTTTGTTCTTGAAGGTCGGTCTAAGTTATCAAGATTAGTGGTTGTGAACGTAACATCTCAACGAGAACACTTCTCATTCTCGCACTCATGCGTTATTCTCAACTAATATTATATTATAATGTTTAATGAAGTCATCATTAGTTATCTAATACTCGTCTATCTATTTAGATTACACACATAAATTACACACTAATATATACACACAAACACATATTCATACACACAAACACATACTCATACATACACTCATACACACACAAGATGAATCACAAGATGAATCACTATACCTCAACATGTGTGATGTGTGTATAATGTGAAGTTCTTATAAGTGAAATGTGTATCTTAAGAACGCGTCGACTGATATCAAACATTGCGCATTATTTCTAACAAGGAGTATTTGTCAGCTTCTCATATTGGGTGATATCAATAATAATAATAAAAAACTGTCTTGATATTATGATTGTATCCACTTAACACTGTATACAGTACACTGTACAGTGTACACTGTTGTTATCTATAGACAAGAGGGTTGCGAGTGTGACTGTGAGTGTGACTGTGACTATGTGTGTGTGACTGTGTATGAGTGTGACTGAGAATGTAACTATGTTCTGATACTGAGATACACAAAGGGTTCGATGATGTAATCAATAGTTCATAACATTACATAACACACACACACCTACAGCAATAGTTACATAACACTTCTGACTATTGTAACCTGAAGAGATAAGATCACATTCTCCCTTAGGTTCAACATACATCTCTGTTCAGTTATCGTGTTCTCTAGCTTGGCTATCAGCGAGTGCTTCTCTTTAGCTTCCGAGGTAGGTGCTTTTTCACTGACTTTAGTATTTTCAATATATCTATAGCACGGATGATGATTCTTTAATTATTATGTAATCATTGTAACATTCCGTAACATGTATAGATACATATAATCATGTGATCACATATACATCAGTATATATATCTTATTTAATAACATCATTATCATCAATATCATTATCATCAATATCATTATCTTCAATATCATTATCATTAATATCATTATCATCAATATCATTATCATCAATATCATTATCATCAATATCATTATCTTCAATATCATTATCATCAATATCATTATCATCAATATCATTATCTTCAATATCATTATCATCAATATCATTATCATCAATATCATTATCTTCAATATCATTATCATTAATATCATTATCATCAATATCATTATCATCAATATCATTATCATCAATATCATTATCTTCAATATCATTATCATTAATATCATTATCATCAATATCATTATCATCAATATCATTATCATCAATATCATTATCTTCAATATCATTATCATCAATATCATTATCATCAATATCATTATCATCAATATCATTATCATCAATATCATTATCATCAATATCATCATCATCATCATCATCACCACCACCATCGTCATCACCACCACCACCACCACCATCATGATTATTGAGGTAAACCTGCGTACTTCAGAAGACAATGTGTAATGAGAGGTTTCATCAGAGGGACACAGCGGAGGACTAACGTTACATTCACTGTTAAGCAGGCAGTTATAGTCTTCGTGTTTACACTGTTCAGGTTGCATATGTAGGCAAGTTAATCGCATGTACATAGGTTTAAATTGATAGCTATATTGATGCTAATATTATTTAGTATATAAATATTTATATCTATTATTAACATTAATAAATATATAATTTAATAATTATAAATTATAAATAAGTATAAAAATTTTATTATAATAATTAACATGTTTATAATAATTTGGAAATGATATTTCATCATTGATAAAATATAGATGAAATAATCTTTGATACTAGGTTACTTTTTTCCCGGATCAAGGGCTAACGCTCCTTGTAGAGTGGTTACTTTTTTACTAAAGCAACTAAACTTTATTACTAAAACGTAACTACTTTATTACTAAAAAAACTACAATTTATTACTAAAAAAACTACAATTTATTACTAAAAAAATAAACTTTATTACTAAAAGAACTAAATTTATTCTAAAAAGTAACTACTTTATTACTAAAGAGTAACTACTTTATTACTAAAAGTAGTTACATTATTACTAAAAAGTAACTAATTTATTACTAAAAAGTAAATACTTAATACTTAAGAGTAACTACTTTATTACTAAAGAGTAACTACTTTATTAATAATAAAAAGTAACTACTTTATTTATAAAATGTAACTACTTTATTATTATTAAAAGTAACATCTTTATTACTAAAAAGTAGTTACTTTATTACAAAAGAACTAATACATTATTACTAAAAAGTAACTACTTTATTACTAAAATGTAACTACTTTATTACTAAAATGTAACTACTTTATGACTAAAAAGTAACTACTTTATTACTAAAATGTAACTACTATATTACTAAAAAGTAACTACTTTATTAATAATAAAAAGTATCTACTTTATTTATAAAATGTAACTACTTTATTATTACTAAAAGTAACCTCTTTATTACTAAAAAGTAACTACTTTATTACTAAAAGTAAATACTTTATTACTAAAATATAATTACTTAATTACTAAAATGTAACTACTTTATTATTACCAAAAGTAACTTCTTTATTACTAAAAAGTAACTACTTTATTACTAAATATTAATTTATTAATGAAAGTAAGCTTAATAAATGTTAATTAATCTATTATAACCTACAAAAAAACCTGAAAATCTACTTTTATAGGCTCACTCGGGAATTAATGCAGCTAAAAAAAACCACCAAAAATTAAAAATTAACCCAACCTAACCACAACCGTGAAAATCAACTTTTATAGGCAAACTCGGGAAGTAATGCAGCTAAAAAAAACCTCCACAATTTAAAACTTAACCCAACCTAACCACAACAGTGAAAATATACTTTTATAGGCAAACTGGGGAAGTAATGCAGCTAAAAAAAACCTCGAAAAATTAAAACTTAACCCAACCTAACCACAACCGTGAAAATATACTTTTATAGGTTCACTCGGGAAGTAATGCAGCTAAAAAAAACCTACCAAAATTAAAACTTAACCCAACCCAAACCCAACCTAACCCAAACCCAACCCAACCCAACCCAACCAAACCCAACCCAACCAAACCCAAACCCAACCCAAACCCAACCCAAACCCAAACCCAACCCAAGTACCCAAGTCACCTAGCTAAGTAGTTATATATATACATATATATATATATATATATATATATATATATATATATATATATATATATATATATATATATATATATATATATATATATATATTTATATATATATATATATATTTACATCAATATTTATATACTATAGACACTATAATAGTGACCAAAAAACCACCAAAAATTAAAACTTAACCCAACCTAACCACAACCTTGACAATATACTTTTATAGGTTCACTCGGGAAATAATGCATCTAAAAAAAACCTCCAAAAATTAAAACTTAACCCAACCTAACCACAACCGTCAAATATACTTGTATAGGTTCACTCGGGAAGTAATGTAGCTAAAAAAAACCTACCAAAATTAAAACTTAACCCAACCCAAACCCAACCACACCCACCTAAATCCAAATACAAACCCAAACCCAAACCAAAACCCAAACCCAAACCCAAACCCAACCCAAACCCAAACCAAACCCAAACCCAAACCAAACCAAAACCAAACCCAAGTGCCCAAGTTACCTTTTATAATTTATTCGATACAGTTAAAATTATTAAAATCGAATTATTAATATAGATTTTGATTTTGTACATGTTAAAATTATTATAAATTCAAATTTTTACATGGTGGAGATAGGAAATGTACTTTTGTAAAGTCATTCATGAGGTAAATAATCATAGTAACCTCACCGCGATTGGTTACATGTATATCTACTCATCACTCTTAACATTATAGATTGCAAATTTTTTTTTTTGACCATTTGTATGATGAAATTTGGTGAAAAATTGAAACCGAGCTGGTCCCCAATTATTCATATATTAATGGTTTTTATCAATTTGATATAGGTACTTTGGTACACCGCATCCGATGAATCCTTAATCGAGACGAACGCGTTACCGGAAGTTGTTCAAATTTACCACTCTAAAATCACGTATTTTTCACTATTTCGGCCATAACTCAAAGAATATTAAATATTAAATATCACAATTTATACCATGATATTATATTTTAATTACCTATGTAATAAATTTAAAATTATTAAAATCGAATCATTATTGTGGATTTTGATTTTTTACATCACCTACTAATTTTAAGAATTTATTTTTACATGGCGGAGATAGGAAATAATTATTATAAACTCGTTAAACCGAATAACTGAAATCTAGTACGTATGATTTATATTTATAATAGTTATTAATCTTATTTTTGTAAGTATATCTATTTTATAAAGATATATTTTTTTTTGTAAAATTTTAAAATATAATTAATTAATATAAATATAATAATTAATACCGATTAATCTAATGACTTATTCGATAATACTAATATTAATTTATTAATTAGATAGTATAGTAATAATAAAATAAGTAAAATAAACTATATGATACTGTTATGTAATAAGTTATTAGAATTTCATATTTTATAAATATATAATTTGTGTTATAAAATTATAAAAATATAAATATAATTATATATATTTGTAAATAATAGTTACGCTAATGAATTATTCGTATATATTTATAGTATTTTATTATATAGATAGTATAATAATAATAAAATAAGTAAATAATGCTTATATAATATATTTATTATCACATCGAATGAATATACATATTAATAAATTTCTAATTGTTGTTATAAATTTATAAATTTATAATATAATTAAATGTATTAGTTCATAATATTTACACTACTATACTTTTCGATAATATTTAAATTATTTTAGTATCTAGATATTATATTATTATTAAAATAAGTAAAAAATAATGAAATTATATTAATTATACTATAAATTATAAAGTTACAAATATGGAAATCCAATGATTATTATAGATTATCTATGTTTTACATGATACAAATATTATAAATTCAAATTTTTACATGGTGGAGATAGGAAATGTACTTTTTAAAGCCATTTATGTGGCGAATAATCATAGTAAATGCATATCGGATGGCTACATTTATATTTACTCATTACCATTAACATTATAGAATAGAAATTAGATTTTTTTTTTTTTTTTATAAATTGCAATTTTTTTTCTTGACCATTTGTATGATGAAATTTGGTGAAAAATTGAAACCGATCTGTACCTTAAATTATTCATATATTAACGGTTTTTCTCAAAATATTATAGGTACTTTCGTACTCCGCATCCGTTGAAATTATAATCGAAGCGAACGCATTACCGGAAGTCGATCAAATTTACCCCTCTAAAATCACGTATTGTTCACTATTTCGGCTGTAGCTCGAAGAATATTAAATATTAGATATCACAATTTACACCACGATATTATATTTTAATTATCTATTTAATAAAGTTAAAATTATTGAAATCGAATCATTATCGTGGATTTTGATTTTTTACATCACCTAATAATTTTAAGAATATATTTTTACATGGCGGAGATAGGAAATAATTATTATAAACTCGTTAAACCGAATAACTGAAATCTAGTACGTACGATATATATTAATACTCGTCATAAATGTTATTTTTATAATTACATCTATATATTATAGATTTTTTTACGCGATACGAATATTATAAATTTAAATTTTTACACGGTAGAGATAGGACATTTTTTTTTATAAACTCGAAATTTAAATTTAACGAAATCTAGTATCGTAGGGGTTCGAGTAATATTAGTATCTGGCGAAAAAATTGCGTATATAACGTATTTTATGTCGTCCGTATACGCGATATAAGATCGCCCGTAGAATTTTTACAGTAACGAAAATATTTCGTAAATTTTTTTTTAACGGCTGAGATAGGACATTTTTTTTTATAAACTCGAAATTTAAATTTAACGAAATCTAGTATCGTAGGGGTTCGAGTAATATTAGTATCGGGCGAAACAAATTCGTATATAACGTATTTTATGTCGTCCGTATAAGCGATATAGACTTTCTACCTATCTCCGCCATAGAGAATAGAGAGAACAATATAATGCCTCGATCGATTAATAGAATATTTATAAATAGAATAAATATATAAATATATAAATATAGTACGTATAGTATATATTACTCGTTTACTAATTATATCGTAATTATATCGTAATATTATTACTAATTTAGTATCTATATAGTATAGATTTAATATATCGCGAAAAAAATGCGTATATAACGTATTTTATAACGCCCGTATACGCGCTATAAGATCGCCAGTAGAATTTTTACGTTAACGAAAATATTTCGTACATTTTTTTTTAACGGCGGAGATAGGAAAAAAAAATTTATAATCTCGAAATTTAACTTTAACGAAATCTAGTATTATTGGAGTCGAAGTATTAATAGTATTTGTCGAAAAAAATGCGTATATAACGTATTTTATGTCGTCCGTATACGCGATATAAGATCGCCCGTAGAATTTGTACGTTAACGAAAATATTTCGTAATTTTTTTTTTAACGGCGGAGATAGGACATTTTTTTTTATAAACTCGAAAATTAAATTTATCTAAATCTAGTATTATTAGGGTTCGAGTAATATTAGTAACCGGTGAAAAAATTTCGTATATAACGTATTTTATGTCGTCCGTATACGCGATATAGAGATTTTTACCTATCTCCGCCATAGAGAATAGAGAAAACAATATAATGCCTCGATCGATGAATAGAATATTTATAAATAGAATACATATATAAATATATAAAATTATATGTAAATCGCGTATACTAACCGTGTCCTAATTATATAATCGATATATGTAAATATTATCGACGATTTATTATCTATAGATTATTGAATTAGTATATCGCGAAAAAATTGTGCCGAGCGAGATTCGCTTCGCTCGTAGAAGGTCCGTTAGCTCGCTTCGCTCGCTAGCGTCGTACGACGACGATTAAGAGAAATAATATATATGTAGATTAAATAAACCTCTCTTTTTAGTTCTTTTATTTTCAATTCCAACTCTTTTATTTTATTATCCTTTGTCTCTTTTATTTCAAATAATTCATATTCACAAGTGCTAAAGAACAATTATATTTATATTATATTATATACAATTTGATAAATTATTAGTTTTACATAACATATATAATACATCAAATAAATGATATGGTGTTTATACTTTTATAATTTTAGCATGGTTTCATTATTTTACTATTTAACGTTAATTCTAATTGGTTATGATTAGATATAAATTAGTATATTTGTATTATTTTAGTGAAATCATAAACATATATATTATAAATGATAAGTAATATTGAAAAATTAAAAAACAATAATATATGTATTGTATTTTGTGTAATCAAATTTATTTTACTCCACAGATTAAGATATTATTTTTGAGTTTATATTTTTTAAATAGAAATTAAATAAAACATAAATATGAATTATTCTTCTTATAAAAACGATCATTACAGATTTTAAATTAACAAACATTAAATTATTATTGGTTTCATTGATTTTTAACAAGTTTTGTTTTTTATATATATTTAAAAATGTATTACTTAAATATTAAACTATATAATTAATTAAGTATTAGCACAGGTTACAAAGTTAAGAACTTACTTTATTTAAAGTTACGAATAAAGTTTCAGAATATTGTGATGCTCTCATTTATCAACAAATATATTTTATTTCTAATTTAGATTATTTCTATGATATGTATAATTTTATATTATAATTTATTTCTGTTGTCAATAATTTGTGTGTATTGTTATGGTTATAGGTTTTATATATCATTCTAATATCGTATTATTTTGTCATTATTTCAATAGCGTAAATTATTTGCAAATATTTAGACTATATATTTCGACTATTGCTTAAATAACACCAATCATTTATTAAATATATTTATATTTATATGTAAGTTGTTAATAGTTAGTTTTAATGATGTAAATTCACTTCATAATTATTATAAAATATAATTAGATAAACACTATTATTTCTCTATTAAGTATATAAAGATACTATACTAATATATGAACTAGTATCAAGATGGACACCTACAATGACTTCATACTACTATTAACCCTATAGTAGGTTAACCCTATAGCAAACCTTAACTTAAGTTGAAGTTTCTCAAAGTTAGAGTTGCTAAACATATGCTGGTTCAGTTCGTGTATCGTAAACTGTTGTCTATGGGATACGTGGTGATTAGATAATGAACATTATGCCAACTTAGATAGTAATCTAATGTGAATATAAAAATTACATACTTTTCGATAATTTTATCTTTCTCTCGAATAATGGCGTCAGCAGATCTCTTGATGTTGCCGTTGTTGAAGTGTTGCGTCTGGTACTCGTCAAAGCTCTACAGAGATGATGAATGGTGAACACTACGTATGAATAATCTCTAAACAATGGTAAAGTAAATAATTTGTATTACTAAATAACATATTTAAATAAAAATAATATAATATAATATAATTTTTTAATTTTTTAATCATCATTTTTAAATATATATTCTTTAAATTCTTTAATCAAATCACACATATTAGTAATTGTAGAGAGGTTGGATAGGTTATTAACGACGTTGGGTAATTAGGCGGTACTATATAGTTCTGTGAATACAGGTGCTAATTGATTTTAAAGCGTGAGAGCTGTCATCAATACGGCTGAATGTGTACGAATACGATTAAATGTCACAGTACAAGTACAAGTGCTAGTGCTATTTATAGAGAATATAAAGAGCTAGTGCAAGTGCAATTGCTATTTATAGAGTATATAAAGAGCTAGTGCAAGTGCTAGTGCTATTTATAGAGAATATAAAGAGCTAGTGTAAGTGCAAGTGCTATTTATAAAGTATATAAAGAGCTAGTACAAGTGCAAGTGATATTTATAGAGAATATAAAGAGCTAGTGCAAGTGCTATTGCTATTTATAGAGTATATAAAGAGCTAGTGTAAGTGCAAGTGCTATTTATAGAGTATATAAAGAGCTAGTACAAGTGCAAGTGATATTTATAGAGAATATAAAGAGCTAGTGCAAGTGCTATTGCTATTTATAGAGTATATAAAGAGCTAGTACAAGTGCAAGTGCTATTTATAGAGAATATAAAAAGCTAGTGCAAGTGCTATTGCTATTTATAGAGTATATAAAGAACTAGTACAAGAGTAGAATATATTGTTAATAGCTACCCCCCAACACTGGCCATTATCAATATAGAGATACTTCACTAGATACTACTTAGGATGGAGAGGCTGGGATATGAACCTGGGATGCGAGCAGATGCTGAAGCTGAAGACTACTTCTATGATGCAAGTTCCATTCATCAATACTGAAGGTCATTTCATCTAAACAAGGTCATCGTTGTTTGTATTATACGTACCATCGTGAGTATTAGCAATTTTAAATGATCAACAGTGATACAGCACATATATAGCTATAGATATAGAGATACATAGAGATATATATTACATATAGAGATTTATAGAATCATAATACAAAATATTTATATGTAAAAACACAATATAAATAAATGAATTAGATATGTTTGGAATTGCATCATTACTATAAAATAACCTATTATAAGGAAATCGTATATAACAAATGTGTTTATAAATAAATTATTATAAATTATTAGTTTATTTTGAGGAAATAACCCCTCTATAATGAATAATAAAATGCAATTATAATTTATTATAAAGATGTACATTATAATTATACAAATAAACTAAAGTAATTCATGATAAATATTTTAAATAATGTTATTAACTAAAAAATATGCCAAATATAATAAGTTTTTTCTACAATCAAAATTAAAGTTATATAAACAAAGCTCATAATTAAAGTTAATTCTATTTACATTTATAAGGGTAACTAAGAGAATGGGCAATGTGTATTCATGTTTGTGAATTTATAAATATAACAATGAAATGTAAAAAAAATACATAGTGTTTTTTTATTTTATTTAAACTTACTTATTTTTAAAATCCAAGTATAATTTGTATTATTAAATAACAAATCTAAATATATATAATCTAATATAATTAAAATCATATCAACAAATATTAGTAAAATTATTATATTTTCTATATGTAATAAATGCATTTATAATAAATACATGTATAATTATTTATAAAATATAGGTATCTGATGTTATATTAGAATATTGTAAATAATGAAGACCTTAAGATGTATTCATGATTTATAAGATATGAACAAATTAAAATCATTAATCGTTGTCAGTAAACATATCTATTAGGATTCTCTGTCAATAAAAACATTCATTATATAGAGGTTTTACTGTATACGTGCATGCTCTAATATTAAGTAGTAGTATATGCTTATTCAGATTTATCTGATAATTAAATATATCATTTTATTTAAATTTTACAAATTATATCATACTGTTTTATCATATTAATTATGTTCATCGATAATATATATTAATGATAATGTTATGTATATTAATATATAAATGATATTACATTATAGTATAGCTATGCTTATAAACATAAATAGTAGTAAATAATACTAATACGCTTAGTTAGAAATATGGAGTAATCAATAGGTTATCAGTAACAAACCGTCAGTAAGTGATAGGGCTTGACGAGAGATGGGACCTTGCAAAGACTCCGCTAAACGCTGTACAAATAATCAATGTTAACTTATATAAATCTGATCTAATATATATATATAAATCTAATACATCATATAGATTAAAATATAGGAATTAATTCAAATAAGTCAAGTAAAGATGTACATTAATTTATATATATATAAATCTAAATCTAATACATCATATAGATTAAAATATAGGATTTAATTCAAATAAGTCAAGTAAAGATGTATACATCTAAGTATACTTACATAACAATTATATACTTCATAATATTGTAAGTTGATCACATACATTTATTTACTATTTTAACAATGAAAATATGTTTATAAATAATAATTAATAATAAATAACTAATTCTTATAATTAATATAATTATTGTGATTTATTTTAAATTATAACCTCGTTATTTCTACTTTGATTTCGTAGATTCTGTTTGTTAATATCATATATTAACACTTTATCACACAAGAATATACTATATTTATTTATATAGTATCGAAAACAAATAATAATGTTTCATAAAAGAGATAAGAATTATAATTATTAATATTATCTATAGTAATCATCTCTCTGGTAACCTGTGCTCATATCTCTAATAGTATATCTAGTCATGTATCTAGTTATACTTCTAATATAATATGTATTTAATATTGAATAGTACCCATATGAGACAGAGTATCGATTATAACTGAGGTAGTATATTAGGGTAGTATATTTACTAACCGATGGTGAAGGGTGAGTACTCGAGGTTTGGAATGGGTTGATAGTCGCAACATTTGTTTTCAGCATTACACCATCTGTAGGTAATCATGAAGCATTTAAATATAAGTACCATTAATTATCTTAATTTCAACTAAATTTGAAAGAGATATAAAAATAGATAACATCTTTGATTTTACTAATACCTAGTAATATTTGCCCACAACAAACAGTAATAAATGATTACTAATAATGCAGTAAGATGAGGAAAACCTAGACAATAAAAGTATCTAATAATAATAAGAACAGAATATAATTAGTATAGCCACACTAGTGTATACTATGTACCCTTATATATTCATATATGCATATCATATACAAGAGGCATAATATTATAATAATGTCATAGTTTTGCACGCATTTTACGTTTGTTTTATACGTGAGATATATTTAAACAATTTTGCTATTAATTCATTCACATAAATATTGATATCTCTTCAGTGAATATTAAATCAAGTGACAGTATTATTCACATACACACACACACACACATGGTTAATATCCACATGCTTTTCTAATGCCTGGAACTATTAAAATTACTTGCGATATTGAAATAGGTATTATAAAAGTTTACATTATAACGCGAGAACTCTCTGCGTGTTACGTCAATAATGAACGCTATAACATATATTTGTATAGAAATATGATATCTTCATGATTCAATTATCATACTAAATTAAAATATCGATATTACGCAATATTCTATAATTGATATTGGCAGGTAACCAATCCGCAACGTAACTAATAAATGACTAACATCCATAATATCATATTACAGAATTAAATACCACACTAAAATACATACACACAAAACCTTAGTATATGTGAAATGAAATATCTATATTTTACAAATTAACTCTTACATACGATATTACTTACTTTAATTTTAGTTAACTCATAAAAATTGACGTAGAACGTAATTTACCACTATGTAAATACACTTGTACATATATTCACATATGTAGTATAGTGTATTATAAGTATATGATATACTATGTAAATACACTTCTCTACGAGTATATCGTAAATATTATAATATCGTATAAGTGAAACGAGAACAGCATTAACGTGTAAACGTATTATTTTATGTCCTTAAAGTTACATAACTTCTGCGTAATTCGTAGGGTATTCATAGGATTTATCAATTATTCAATTAATTTATCAATCTAGATGATTTATGTAACATATGGATTATGTTAGGGAAAACAACGTTCAACGTTTCCGTAAACTATATATATATATATAGTGAACATTATACAATTAACATAATAATTCTATGGTATATTTTCCTACAGATTTTATATATTTTCTAATTCAACGTATAAATGAATCTATTTTAATTCATCCATTGATCATAATGTTCACTTTATTTGTTCATAAATTAATGAATCTATGGATATTATTAAATTAATGTTAATTTAATTTATATATAATATTTTATTATAAAACTGATATAAAATATTATATATATAAAAATGTGATGTAATGTTTTCAATTTATTAAATTTTAACATATTAAAATAAAAATATATATACATTGATTAGAAAATCCTGAATAATATATTGGATTGATTGTATTTTTTTTATAAAATCACTAATATATAAAGTAGATACAAATTGGAAGTGTTGTTAGAAATAGTGTCTAAATAATAATAATAATGATAACCGTAATAATAATAGAAATTATAATAACTAATAAGTATGATAATAATAGAGATTAAATAGTTGGATTGTATAGCAAGTGACTTTTAATTAATTTATTTTAATAAACATATCATAACTGGTGTACAATTAAAATTTTACAAATAAAATTTAAAATTTTGATTTATTAGATTGTTTCACAGTTTAATAAAGTGTATTGTGAAGTGAAAATTCTCACATTGCACATAATGATACTCTGGTGGTTTATCAGAGGGAGAATGGCAGAACATAGTCGAAAGTGTGTTTGGGGATAAACGTATAATGAGAAAGTAAGGTGAATTGGTTGTGAGCATTTTATATAATTGAAGTAGGGTTTTATAGTCAACATAATAATATAAACCAATATAATAAATTATGAAAGTTTATTGTATGCATAATTAATAACAATTCATAGACAGTATTATACTATTATACTGAGTATATAAGAATGGTTTATGGACATTACGCGGTATTTGATTACGCGGTATACCAATGCGCGGTATTAAAAATACGTTTCTTAATTACGCGGTATACACATCCGCGGTATTATAAATGCATTTTACCAATTCGCGGTATTTTTATAATATAAAATATGTGAATAATCTATACATTATATTTAAGCAAATTTACACAATATTATAATGTATAGAATAGATCTTAATTACTTAAATATAATACTATTACCAAACATATCAAATGCGTACTTATATATTAATATTATCAATGATAATGTAAATAAACAGTAAATACGTTTTAAAATTTGAATTATTTGTATTCTATTTATATATTTAGATAATACATATAACATTGATATCATGATTGTAACGTTATTCAATTATTGTAATACTATATTATATTCTACAAATGCGTACTTATATATTAAGATTATCAATGATAATGTAAATAAACATTAATAAATACGTTTTTAAATTACAATTTTCATTATTTTCATTCTATTTAGATAAGTAATATAACATTGATATTATGATTGTAACGGTATTAACTTATTTAAATATGTATGCTATATTATACAAATGCGTACGTATGTTATAATATTATCATTAATACTGTAAATAAATAAGGTGAATTTAAAATATAGCATCACAGATTATTTGTAGGAGGGGGTTGATGCATGAGTTGGAACGGTTTTCAAAATGTTACTAGCAATTGAGGCGGGCGGCGAGCTCGCATAAGGTATAGATTTACAAATAGATTTTATGTTTATATTCAGTGAATATTATTCACACATCAATATGTATCATACACCATATGAATCATACAGTGTATGATACATATATTGATAAAATGAATTTACTAATTAGAATAAGCACACATATATATACAACACCCATGTGTATACACTGTGTATACACACACACATATATATATATATATATATATATATATATATATATATATATATATATATATATACGTGTGTGTATGCATGTGTGCACACATGTGTGTATATATATGTATGTATGTATGTATGTGTGTGTGTGTGTGTGTGTGTGTGTGTGTATGTGTGTGTGTGTGTGTATGTGTGTGTGTGTGTGTGTGTGTGTGTGTGTGTGTGGTGTTATAAATATCGGTTGTTTCTATGCGCGATCGCCAACTGCCTCAAATGCTGGTAACATTTTAAAAACCGTTCCCAACTCATGCAGCAACCTTGTAGGATCTTATAGCATTATGATTATTACAATTTTAAATAATTAATATTTTTATTTGATTATAATAATAATTATTTTAATATCGTTACGATAATCGTATTATATTATCTTAATATAACTTATTAACTATTTGTAAACTTTAATTATTTATTTTATTATTATAAATAATATTTAATATATTGGTTATAAATAAGTATACTAATATGTGTAATTATATTATACACAAATATTTAGTTTACATTTAATTTAAAATTATAATTATTATTATAATACTATTTTGTATTTACTAATAATTACTGAAATAATCCATTTTACACTAAATTAGTTTGATTATTTAATATTCATTTGCCAACTCATTTTATACAGTAGTACTTATTGTGTACAGTGTCAAACTGTATATGAAATGTTCACTATAGTTATTTTATAATTATATGTATATATATATATATACATATATTTGTTAATTAAAAACAACTATTATTTATTAACTAATGCATTCTAAGAATACATTATAAGCTTTAGTGCATTTATTGTTATATATACACAATTAATATTACCAAATCAAACTACAATAGAAATACATTACATAACTAAAAAATACACTAGTCTAATATTAAATACTTGATCAAACATAGACCTATTATTGATTGCAATTAGCTCTACTTGAATAATAAATGAAAGAGATAATAAATGCATTTCTGTAATTGGTAGGTGTATAAATGCTTTATTCCTATTGGTTTATTTTCCATTCCATGACAGTGGGATAGTGTATATAAAGACAGTAATGATCACATTAGTTTATACATTAAATTAGTAATTTAATTTCAATCTGATGTCAACTTGTATACATTGTAAATTGTACGTGAAATCGAGACAGGAAGCACTCAGTTGTGATGGTTGTAATAGATGGCAGCATAGAAAATGTAATACAGGGGTTAGTAGAGTTATGTATAGAGAGGCCGTACGTAAGAGGGAAGAAATATATTGGAAATGTATAAATTGTTGTGAGGTAGAAGTAGAGTTAGAAGTAGAGCATGATGTAGAAGGTGATAATTGTGTAGAGGTAGAAGTAGAGAATGATGTTGAGGTAGAAGTAGAGAATGATGTAGAGGTAGAAGTAGAGAATGATGTAGAGGTAGAAGTAGAAAATTATATAGAAGTAGAGAATGATGTAGATGTAGAAGTAGAGAATGATGTAGAGGTAGAAGTAGAAAATTATTTAGAGGTAGAAGGTGAGAATTATATAGAAGTAGAGAATGATATAGAGGTAGAAGTAGAAAATTATATAGAAGTAGAGAATGATGTAGAGGTAGAAGTAGAGAATGATGTAGAGGTAGAAGTAGAGAATGATGTAGAGGTAGAAGTAGAGAATGATGTAGAGGTAGAAGTAGAAAATTATGTAGATGTAGAAGGTGATAGTTATGTAGAGGTAGATAATGATGTAGATGTAGAATAGGAGCATGATGTAGAGGTTGAAGTAGAGAATTATGTAGATGTAGAAATAGAGAATGATATAAAGGAAGAAGGAAGATTTACAGAGTTGAATTCAGGAAAACATATAGTATCCGACATAGGGACAAAGTATTCTTTTGTGGTTAGTAAAATACTTTTTATATATATAATTTTATATTTAAATATCCTACATTTTTTACTAAACTACAAATTATGTTTTTAATCATATATCATATTTCAATATATCTTGTATATATATATATATAAAGAAATATTCTTCAGTGTGAATATTCATTTAAATTATATTTTTAAACAGAGAGAAAATTCTAATGGTATATTGTTTTATACATGTACACTTAGAAATAGAAGATTTCGCTGCAATGCAAAACTATATAAAATGGGAGGTATATATTATAGATACCATCCTCTACTAAAATCAAAAAGTATTGTTGAACATATATGCCAATCAAACATTTCAACATATATAAAGAATATAGTGACTGAAAAAGTAAGTCTATATATATATATATATATATATATAAAAATACATTTTTAAATTGTACTATAGGCGGTGCATGCTCCCAACCACAAGAGTACTGCTGATGAAGTGGATTGTGTTTTACTAGAAATTCATAATAAAAATACTATTTTACCTAGTAGAAGCAATATGATTAGAAATATTAATAGGAAAAGAGCTTCAACTAGAAAGCCTATACCAAAAAAAAATGTTCCCAATTTTATGGTTTGTATTAATAATTTATTAATATATATATATATTATATGATATATATCTTTATAATTAAATATTAATATTATTTATAATTAAGTATTGTATTATATAGTTAAGCGACGAGCATATATCTGCTAGTTTTCTCATCGGTGATCATTATGGTGAAGATGCTGGAAGAGTTATATTATTTTCCACGCATGAGCAGTTAAGAATTCTAAGCACTATTACAGAAATATACGTTGACGGAACTTTTAATGTTAGATCTTTATACATATAGGTAGCTTAATAAAAATATATATAATATTTCTATCATAGATATGTCGGGATCCATTTTATCAATTATTTAGTATACATGGATTTATAGAAGAAGGTACTAATATTAAGCAAGTCCCTCTCGTCTATGCATTTTTGACTAAAAAAAAACAAAGCTCATACCAGATGGTTTAGTTTGATATAATATTGCCTTTAATACTTAATTTATATATATATATATATATATATATATTCAGGTTTTTGAATTACTAAAATGTGAATTATCAAGATTGGACTTGGTTAACTGTAAAAGTAGTAATTTCAGATTTTGAAAAAGGTTTTTTTTATTTTATATATATATAATTGATGATATATGTTAATATTAATATACTTATATTAGCTATTTGGTGTGCAATACGTATGGAATTAACGGCGGACATATTTGGTTGCGCTTTCCACATGAACCAGGCTATTTTGAGGAAGATCGGTGAAATTGGTCTTAAAATATCATACCAACAAGATGCAGGTTATTTTAAAATATTTATGTATATAGGTTATTAAGGTTACTATTAATGTTACTATGTATTAATATATGGTTGATTTACGCAGATTTTCGTAAAATGGTAAAAATGATGTTTGCTCTCGCCTATCTACCAAATGACCGCATCATTTTAGGATATCAATATATTGTAAATTCTTATTCTGTATCAACGAATAACAAAGTTAAAGAGTTATTTAAGTTAGTAATATTTTTTCTACAAATTATTAAATATTTATACTTAAATAATATTTTAGTTATTTTGAAAACACATGGATAAATTCCATATATTTCGGACATTGGTCAGTATATCGAAGGATGATAAGGACGAATAATGATTTAGAGGGATGGCATTATAGAATGAATACTAAGTTTGTATTTATTTATATATGTAATTAAGTATAAAACTATTTTAATATAATAATATATATAATGACATATATATATTTTTTTTATAATTTGTATCTTACATGTTACTAGTACTATATTTAGATGGTACATTATATATATATATATATATATATATATATATAATACTATTTACTTTCAGAATAACCAAACGAGATGGATTATATGACATTATTGGATATCTAAAAGAGGAAGCTGATCGTATAGATATACAGGTAATTAAATGGAACTAAATTAACATTTTGTTGTAACTAATAATGTATTTATATTAAGGTAGCGTTGTTATTGGAAGGCCCGATAAGAATAAGAAGAAAGAAGTGCGAACTACGGGACACGCGAATACAGAAACTATGGGATTCTCTAGACCAAAATAATGTGACATTATCACAATTTCTTATAGATTGTTCAAGAATTACGTAATTATTAATATTAATATGTATTCCATGTACATAATAATTGTTAACAATAATAAAATATTATTAAATTGGTAAATACTTCTTATTTATTTAACTATTTGAGATCACTTCATAAAAATATCCTATAAATATATCATGTTATGCATTCTTCCCACTGTTGAAATGGAAAATATTGGCTATGCTATATCGACTGTCTTATTTAAATAATACAACTTTCTTTATATAAACTCTTCCTGGTGGCTTATATTAATACAAAATGTCAACATTCTTATGAAATAGACTAGTATAATTAATAATAATTATTAAATACTATCTTATACAATTTATAAATAAATATTAAGTAATAAAGAAAACTCTTCCTGGTGGCTTATATTAATACAAAATGTCAATATTCTTTAGAAATAGACTAGTATAATTAATAATAATTATTAAATACTATCTTATACAATTTATAAATAAATAGTAAGATATATTAAAATCCGGATTAAAATATGATAATTATCATTAATAATAAAATAAAAATTATTTAATAATGCTATATTTTAAATTCACCTTATTTATTTACAGTATTAATGATAATATTATAACATACGTACGCATTTGTATAATATAGCATACATATTTAAATAAGTTAATACCGTTACAATCATAATATCAATGTTATATTACTTATCTAAATAGAATGAAAATAATGCAAATTGTAATTTAAAAACGTATTTATTAATGTTTATTTACATTATCATTGATAATCTTAATATATAAGTACGCATTTGTATAATATAATATAGTATTACAATAATTTAATAACGTTACAATCATGATATCAGTGTTATATGTATTATCTAAATATATAAATAAAATACAAATAATTCAAATTTTAAAACGTATTTACTGTTTATTTACATTATCATTGATAATATTAATATATAAGTACGCATTTGATATGTTTGGTAATAGTATTATATTTAAGTAATTAAGATCTATTCTATACATTATAATATTGTGTAAATTTGCTTAAATATAATGTATAGATTATTCACATATTTTATATTATAAAAATACCGCGAATTGGTAAAATGCATTTATAATACCGCGGATGTGTATACCGCGTAATTAAGAAACGTATTTTTAATACCGCGCATTGGTATACCGCGTAATCAAATACCGCGTAATGTCCTGACACCTATAAGAATATATATATATATATATATATATATATATATATATATATATACGACTTTATATGTATATAATAATTTATATCAGTTTAAATTATAAGTGTAGTTGGTATTTTCATGGATGTAATCGATCGATGGATACATACAGTGAACAATACATCCAAAAGATAAAGTTGGCGGATTTAAAATCTATATATTAGTATTTTGAAAAATCGACAGATAAATAAGTATGCAAATATATCCGTTAATAGTAATGTTAACCTATTACAATATCATATTGAATATATGTACATAACATTGCTAGTTATTTTTAATATCATAACTAATAATTAATTAAATTAACCATTTATAAGAATTGTCAATTATGTAGAAAGACTCAATCTTAGATTATATTTCTTCGGTTAAATATTTATTAAATACATTAATAAAAATTAATAATAGCAATACATGCAATTATTATAGTATACTGTATAATTCTATTAATATCATTATGATGATTATAGTATTATTATTATCATTCTTAAGTTAATTTATAAGGATGATTAACTCATGTAATCATTAATAAATAATTATTATTTAATATTATATTATATATATTAAATATACAATTTTTATAACAAAATCATTTTTAAAATGTTAATTTAGTATATATTTGTAGTTTAATTTAATCTACTATACTTATTATAATAGGTTAATGGATTATAGATTCATTATATGTTATGGAATATGTACATTGAATATTTCACATGTAATTTATTGATATAATTATATTGACTTTATTTAGTTATATATATCTTGGCGAATAACCAATAATTCATATATTTCATATTTGTTTATTATGACAACTCTATGGGTCAAATGTCAAATAAATAGTGGGATGTACTAAAATCCAGAACTTTTCCAGAACTTTTCCAGAACTTTTCCAGAACTAATCCAGAACTTTTCCAAACTAATCCAGAACTAACCCATAACCTACGTAGAATTAAATCATTTATAATCCAGAACTAACCCAGAACTAACCCAGAATTAAATCATTAATAATCCAGAACTAACCCAGAACCTACGTAGAATTAAATCATTAATAATCCAGAACTAACCCATAACTAACCCAGAACCTACGTAGAATTAAATCATTAATAATCCAGAACTAACCTAGAACTAACACAGAATCTACGTAGAATTAAATCATAACTTATCCAGAACTTTTCCAGAACTAAATAATAACATTTCCATAACTAAATCACAACTAATCAAAAAATAATATTCTCATATGTACGATTTATAATTCATATAGTATATTTTTGTGTAGCTGAAGATGTGTTTGGATGATTTTTATGTAATAAGAAATAAATTTATTATTTCTTTATGTTTACATTAGAATAACACATTTTAATGCTATTTATACAACATTCTGAACTTTTCCGTTTTGGGTTAGTTCTGGATTATTAATGATTTAAATCTACGTAGGTTCTGGGTTAGTTCTGGATTAGTTCTGGAAAAGTTCTGGAAAAGTTCTGGATTAGTTCTGGAAAAGTTATGGATTTTAGTACATCCCTTAAAAAGTGTTTATAATTGGTGATATAAAACCAGATATAAACACATAGAGCCATAGATTTATAGATTTAAACTATAAATCTATGCATAGATCTCGAGCTCATGAGAAAGTATATTTCTCTCTAGCTCTGTGTATAAACAGGATATAAAATAGACACAAGAATAATTAATTAACATTATCATAATCATAAGATCTATTTTTATAACTAAGGCAAATATTTTGCCATATAGGGTACGTATATGCCTACAAGATAATTTACTAAGATATATAGTTAATATTTAAAATTTATTTATTTTTTAAAATATAACTCCGGATATAACTTATATTATGTATTATATAGGGTATTATATTTTATATGTATTATATCTTATGGGGTTTTAGCATAGAGCTACAGAGAGAAATTTCTCTCTAGATATATGGGTTATAGGGTTATTTTTATAATAACTTATATAATATATATTTGAAACACGAGAACACGTAGGTATATTTCTTGTAAATTTGTTAATATTTAATAATGTATATAGAACTTTAGTTCTAACATGCATACATACGCAGGAAATACATATACTCGCGTACTAAGTTGACATGCAGTGTATCCTTAAATGTACTTAAATACTCAAGTTTCAAGTGTATTGTATACAATATATAATATATGTAATATATACATATGTATTATATTGCATATACAATCATTATGTTGTAAATATATATATATATATATATATATATATATATATATATATATACATACACAAACATATACACACACACACATAGATACACACACACACATACACACACCACTACAAACACATACACACAACCACACACACACAAATACACACACACAAACACACACTCACAAACATACACACACACACACACCACTACACCACTGTTAACCACACCGAGTTGTTTACTACCTATATCCTACTTACACACGTCAATCAACATTCTATGTTATCTAGCACATGTCCGTACGGGATAACATATGCTGAGTAACAGTAGATTATTGCGTAACACATAAGTTACACTTAGGTTACACATAGGTTACACTTATAATAGCGTGCCTATAGAGTGCCCTCGTAATCTATAACAATAACAAAGCATGCTTGTATCATATATGTGAACCTATATAGGAAAAAGTTATGAATATATATATATATATATATATATATAGTGATATTATCGTACACACACTAATTATAAAACACATACATATCAATACCTCCTAATAGGATAACCTCCCCGAGGTTATAGTAGGTATTGCTGATATACACATATACACTGGTAATAAAACATAACGCTATAATTTAGTAACTACATTTTAGTACCTTCAAGATAGGATATACCCTGGGGATATCCTATAGGATATCAAAACAATATTTACACTATAACCTTCTATAACCATACTTATAGTGAAGTGAAATAATTAAATATTATTACTATTTATAATAGAGTATATAACTATTAGATAACCCTATACAGCTGTATGCTAGCATACAAAATACATAAATCAATATATATATATATAAATATATATGTATATATATACATATATATATAGATAGATATATCCAGTATACAATCATTAATATCTAAAAAAAAAATGTACATGTAGAAACATCCATAAACACATTATAAGCACATAAGAATGTTAACTATATCTATATAGATATACGTGTGTAAATAGATAATACACCGTAACACATACGATGTATACATGTAATCTACAATAATTGTGCGTACAACTTTATTTTTTATAAACACCCATTTATATATATATATATATATATCCTATATATATATAGGAGAGATAATAATTTGATTATATTTAATATAGATGTATAAATACTATTATTATAAAATGATAATAACAATACACACATATAACGTAATATTTATATGATAGAAATACACACATTATATGTTACAGTATTATTTGATATAGACGAATTTCACCATTCATCGCCTACATACATATAAATTCATAAATAGTATTTATTAAATATATATAAGTAAATATATATATATATATGATATTTTATTAAATAAAGACATAGACATATACCATAGAGCTAGAGAGAAAGCTTTCTCTTTAGCTCTGTGACATATAAACACACATAAATGAGCACACATAAATATACATACGCACATATGATGATGATATACATTATTAAACACACGAGAACAAAGTGATAAATACTCCTCGAATGCACTGTATGAACACTAATGAACTATAAATAAAGTTTAAAAAACAAGAACAATAATAATAACAATAATATATAACCCATGATAAGAATTAACCCTGATAAGAATTAACCCTGATAAGAAGTAACCCATGATAAGAATTAACCCTGATAAGAAGTAACCCTGATAAGAATTAACCCTGATAAGAAGTAACCCTGATAAGAATTAACCCTGATAAGAAGTAACCCTGATAAGAATTAACCCATGATAAGAATTAACCCATGATAAGAATTAACCCTGATAAGAATTAACCCTGATAAGAAGTAACCCCTGATAAGAATTAACCCTGATAAGAAGTGATAACCATGATACTATGATACCATGTAACCATAGTAACCATAGTAACCATAGTAACCATAGTAACCATAGTAACCATAGTAACCATAGTAACCATAATAACCATATTAACCATAGTAACCATAGTAACCATAGTAACCATAGTAACCATAGTAACCATAGTAACCATAGTAACCATAGTAACCATAGTAACCATAGTAACCATAGTAACCATAGTAACCATGTAACCATACCTGTTACCTGTTACCTAATTGGTTTAGGCACTTCCATCAACTTCTTTATTGAAGTTTTCGGACGTGCTTTCAATATTATTGGGCAAAAAGGTATGTTTTTAGCTTTGATTTGAATGTTACAGTTGAGTCAATTGATCGGATATGGTGAGGTAGATCATTCCAGATTTTTGGAGCATGGATGGAGAAAGATTTATGTTGGGAAGATGTTAAATGTAATAGAACTGGAGTTTTTAATTTGAATTTGTTTATGTGTCTTTGTTCGTAAATAGTTGTGTTGGGAGTTAGTAAGTTGGCAAGATAGTCTGGTGTGTTATGATGTGTAGCTAAATGTATGGTGAGTGCAATTTTGTAAATTATACGGGATTTTATTGGCAGCCAATGTAATTTGGTTCTCAAAGGGGATATATGTTGTCTGGAATATTTAGTTATGTTGAATATAAATCTGATGGCTGAGTTCTGAAGGCGTTGGAGTTTATTTATTATAGATTGTGAGGAGGCATATAGACAGGAATTACAGTAATCAAGGCGGGGAAGAATGAGGGATGTAGCGAGGAGTTTTGCAGTATTAAAATTAATGAAGGGTCTTATTGTTCGTAAGTTGTGTAGTATGTAGTTAATTGACTGTGATAGTGATTTAGTCTGGATGTTGAATTGTAGTGTTGGGTCGATTAATATACCAATATTTTTTATTTTATTAGCATAAGAAATACTCAGATTGTTAATGGTAATTTGTGGTGGAATGAATATAGTGGTAGATGTTTTAATATGCATTGATTCAGTTTTAAGACAGTTTAGTGATAATGAGTTGTTGGTGAGCCAGTTATGTATATCAGTAATGCAGTTGTTAAGTAAATTTATGTCATTGTTAGGGTCTATCAATCTACAGTGTAACTGTATGTCATCAGCATACGAGTGATAGTCTATAGTGGGGTATTTGTCAATAATTTTAAATAAGGGAAGTAGGTAGATATTGAACAGGAGTGGACCAAGGACAGATCCTTGAGGTACTCCATGAGTAACTTTACGAGGTTTAGAGATTAGAGAGTTTATACTAATTTGGTAAAAACGATCAGTTAGGTATGAGATGAACCAATCGAGTGCGGTATCAGAGATTCCGATAGAAGTTAGTCGATTTATAAGGATATTATGGTCAAGGGTGTCGAAGGCAGCTGATAAATCAAGGAGAATGACCACTGAACCATGTGGTGATGCATCAGATAAGTGAATGTGATTAAGGATATGTATTATTGCAGTTTCAGTACTTTTGTGCTTGGTATAGGCACTCTGATATGGGTTTAATATATGATTTTCATGGAGATAAGAATTTAATTGACGAGCAACAACTCGTTCTAGGGTTTTGGAGAGTGTTGATAAGTTGGAGATTGGTCGGTAGTTGGAGAGGATTGCTTTGTCAAGGTTTGGTTTTTTTATGATGGGTGTAACATATGCTGTTTTCATATAGATTGGAAAAATGCCTGAGGTAAGTGAGTTTTCTATTATTTCTTGGTAATAAGATGCTAGATAAATGTGGTACTTATTTAATATAGAATGAGGAATTGGATCTAGTTCGGAAGATGTATTTACTGCACTGAGGAGTTTTTCAATGGTAGTAGTTGATGGTAATGTAAAGGAGGAAAGAGAATATAGAGGTAGATTATATGGTTCATTGAGTGGTGTAGGGAGTGATTTAATTATATTCATGACTTTAGTATTGAAATATTGGTAAAATGTATCTATTAGCGTTGTTATGGGTTCATTTGGTAGAACACGTAGTGATATTCTACCAAGTAGCTGGTTAGAAATGGAGAAAAGTTTCTTAGAATTAGTTGATGCTTCTTTTAATAGATTATTGTAGTATGATTTCTTAGACTTCTTGAGTAGGGTTCTATATAGGCTACGTTGTTTGATAAATATATTGTAATTATTGGGAGATTTAGATTTTCTCCAATAATTTTCATATAGTCGTAATTTGCGTTTTGATGATGAAAGTTCAGAATTAAACCATTTTCAATTTGGACGTTGTGTTATATATTTATATTTGATGGGGGCAAGTTCGTCAAGGGTTCTTGATAGAGATGTTTCTAATTTGGATACTGAGTTTGAAAATTGTGTGTTATTAAATTTTTTAGAGAATTCAGTGATGAAAGTATTGGTGTCAATATTGTTATATTTTCTATATTTAATATTTATAATGGGTCGAGTTGGTCTTGGTGAGCTAATATGGAAGAATACTAAATGATGATCAGAAAATAGATTCTTTATTGAATGGGAATTGGTGAGGTTAGAATGTGCATGGGAAATTATAAGGTCAAGTGTATTGCCTGCTATGTGAGTTGGGGATGTTATATGTTGGACAAAGTTAAATGAGTCTATTAATATATTGAATTGCCTGGTATAATTAGTGTCAAGATTAATTGGGATATTTAGGTCTCCGAGAATGATAGTATGGTCAGTGGATGTAGTCAGGAGGTGTTCTAATTCAAGGAGAAACTTAGGAATTGACTTATGAGGTGGACGATAGATAACTATGATGGTGAATTGACGTGAATTAGCCGGGTGAAATGTACAAGAAAATGATTCTGAGTTTTCTAGTGCAAGATCAGTACTGTTTATTAGATTAATATTTGTCTTATATATGATGCCAACACCACCACCAAGATGGGGGCCGAGTCTATTAAGTTGTGAAAAACTTAGATTATTAATATTAAGGGATGCAGATATTGCAATATCATTATCCTTAAGCCACGTTTCTGTGAGACAAATAAGATCAAGGTGAAGGTCATTAAATAAGTCAAGTGTGTGATCAACTTTATTGCGTATGGAGGAAACATTAAGGATGGCTGCATTAATCTGAGATTGTGATGTGTTGTGAATAAATGGTGGAATTGATAGTGCGGTATCTATTGAGGTGCTACGAATTGAGATTGTTCTGAGATAATTAGGTCGAGTGGTTGAAGGTCATTGTGCAGATTGGTGTGATGATTGAGAATCACTGATTGATGAATTCAGTGATTTAATATGTAATTTATATGTATTGTAGGATGTAGACCATGTATTGTATGTATCATTTGATATATAAACTGGGTTATTATTCCAGTCTATATTAGAGTTGGTAAAATAGCGAAGTTCAAATGAGTTAGTAAAGTTATTGAAGGTACATTTGACATTAGATGGGGCTAGGTTAGATTTTGTTGCATGGAAAAGAACTCTACCACGTGTTCGCTCAGTGTTAGATCATTCAGCACGAATGTATAGGTGATTGTATATTGAGTTACTGCGGATGAATGGAATTTTTGAGTAAAAGTAGGAACACTGACTTGGTGTATTAAAGAAAATAATAACAGTTGCATTAGAAAAATTATATGATTTTAGAGCATGTGTAGGTATATTGATGTAAGTGAGTAATTCTAGAAGAAATTCACTAGATTTTTCAGATGGTTTAATATGCTCAATAACTACAGAAAAGGGGGATGGGTGGTTAGGTGAGTAATGGTTGGTAGTGGAAGATGGATTAGGGACTGGTCTAAAATGCATATTGATGGGTAATTCTAAGAGGCTAGGGATATGTGTAGGTGGTGGGGGAGGGGGAGGAAGGGGGATTGAAGAAGGAGGGAGAGGTGGGGAAGGAGGAAGAAGGGGTATCGAGTGAGAGACAGGAATGTTGGGTGAGTACTTGTAGTTTGGTTTATTGTTTTTTAATTGTGATGATATATTGAGTAGGGATAGGTCCTGTTGGTCAAGACGGGTTGATATATCTTTAATAAGGAAGGGAATAGTATTTAGTAAGTCAGTCATTGTAGTAGATAGTGGGGGGATTGTAGGTGATGGGATGAGGGAATGTTTTTGGAGGCAAGTATGACATGAGAATATGAATGAAGGAGATTTCAATACGCTCACAACATGCTTAAGTACCGCACTACTTGTTATCCAATTATAAGGCAAGCTGTTGTGAGCATTGAGACATTTAAAATGTATAGCTAATTTACATGAACAGGTGACAAAGTTTGTACATGTAATTATGGAATTACATTGACTGCATATATTGGACATATTGATGTTTAATTTAATTAAATATATTGAAATTAAAAGTAAAAAGTTATAAATAGCTAAATGTAATGAATACAGAAATGTAAACAAAATATTATAGAAAAAGTGTAACGGTTCAGTGATTTTGTAAATTTATTATATATAAATGATATAAATGTAAATAAGTGGAGAAGTTATGAATGAAAATTATAAATAATAAGTAGAGAACAAAGAGTATAAGTTCATAAACAATATATGTGATAGTTGGATTATGATGACTTATCTTATTATTCATTGATGGGATAATATTGTAAGATAAGTTTATTAATGTTGACAGGTTGTAATCAGGAAGTAAAACGTTGACCACTAGTAACCATAGTAACCATAGTAACCATAGTAACCATAGTAACCATGTAACCATAGTAACCATAGTAACCATGGTAACCATGATAACTATAGTAACCATAGTAACCATAGTAACCATAGTAACCATAGTAACCATAGTAACCATAGTAACCATGGTAACCATAGTAACCGAACAATAATGTACTACAAATATAAATATAATTTAGAATAAATATATACCAAATATACATATATGTGAACGGGTTAGGGTTTAAGTTTGGTTGTAAAAGAAGGGTACACGGGGATATATCCTCTATAGGGCGGGTGGATATGAAAGGGAATTCAATAATAGTGGGATAATATATGATGGATAATGCTTTTTTCTGGAATTTAGTGGAATATCCATAACTCCATCAAGGTACCTAGATAAGCAGACAAGGGTGAAGTTAGTGGGTGGGGTATGCCATAACTATACTTACCACTCCCATACAAAGGAATAGAAGAATGAATAGTTTTATGGGGAGCGGGAACCTAAATATAGAGAGGGTGTACCCATATATATATATATATATATATATGAAAGTTAGGTGGCGTTTGTAGGGGGTCAGTAGAGGAATGATTACAAACACGAATATTAAACACCTAACGAGTGTAATAATGAATTGTTCTATTTAGATTATCCTCTAAATCTGTAATCCTTCTATCTGACTTTCTCGATAGTGTGCTGTATCATCATCGAGGTGTCAGCCAATAGAGGAGCAGTAGGAGAGATATAACAGTGGTCAGTGGCCACTGGCCAGTGATATGACATAATTGACATAATTTGACAAAATACAAATATTACATGTATATAAAAATACTATAGTGTTCTATTTATCTAACTTAATGGCTAATTTGAGATATAACTTTAACCCCTCAAGAAACATGTTTGGAGAAGATATTATAGTCGAATGATACATTAACAATGATGAAGGGGGGACGAATAGGTTACTATAAATATAACATACAGGACATATAACGATATTGTAGGTATATCAAGAAGTTCTTTGATGTATCTAAAAGAATGTTATTAGCTCTACTTACTGAAGTGTAACATATACATTAGCGGCATATCAATATTGTTTATTTATAGATTGAGATCAGTTTCCCCGTATAACTATATATATATATATATACGTATATACGTATATATATATATATATATATATATATATATATATATATATATATATATGTACAATAAGTATTTCGTTATAATCTGATAAGGCATACTTCGCTCTACGAACTTGCACACTATGCAATGAACACTGCAATACACCCTGTAACATACACGAATGTCGATGTTTATGCGTATATCCGGTATATTATCACAGTGGGTGAAATAGCATGACTCACCCGTGGGGTAATTGCTTATTTACTCTACCCCGAACACGCTGGGAAAGCCTACGTTCTTAACGATACGATAACCCTATAGCTTATACACAACTCTTATACACCTAGGTCGCGTTCATCGCTGTTAACCCCACGGGGTTGTTTACTACGGATACGTCAATCAACCACGTGATAAGTGCATACGGGCAGGCACATACCGGGTAACATATGCCGAGTAGGCATCAGTTATTGCGTAATACATAGGCTTTTAATTATAATATATATGTATATATATATATTATATAACTAACATTATACTTATTATAAACTATTAATATTATATAACTATAATATAGTTACGATATATATATAATATATCTTATTTATACCTAATAAATATTATATATATATATTAAATATTATATATAATCCATAATTAAATGTGATACATATGATGTGTACACGAATGTCGACATCTATAGACTCATATATGATGAGTGTTCACGTATGATTTATATTTACATATGTAAAAAATATATTGATATATCACATTATAATATTAGAAAAACAATGAACTACGAAATTATGAACCACTGAAATGTGTATATGAGAAATCAAATATGTAAATATATACATATAGCATATAGTCGCCATTTTGCGCTTGCGTTTGACTATAGGCAAATATAGGAAAATAATATATATATATATTCGCCTATATTCGCCTATATATGATCCCATATATGCGTCTATATTTATACCAGATATATTACCAGCCCACAGGCAATGCACATGTATATTTGCATATTATCAAGTGCGATAAACTCGAATATTTTGCGAATCACAAAATAACCTATTACAAAGTAACGTTAAACTGTACAGTGTACAGTGTACAGTGTACAGTGTACAGTGTACCCTGTACTGTGTTGTGTGTTCCGGTGTGATGATCACAACCCCCATCCACCGGCTCCCCAGGTTGCGGATAGGGGTACCGCCCCCAGATATGTAGGTTCCTGCGAATAACCAATAAGTGGTGTCGGGTAAATACAGGTTGCCCTTGGCAACACACAGTACCCGTTAGCCACCCTATACGGGTTACGTGAACACATCGGTAACAGGGTGTTGGATGTGGTTTGGCGATCACCACTATATGTAGTTAGCACCTATAGGTGTACTACATAGTACACGATATCGTGTATACATTATAGTACGTTTCGGCGAGGCACATTAACCCTGAAATAGTGTCAGAATACACGTTTACTTGCTCTGCCTGGACAAACAGCATAATCGCTATACTCGGCGATGTAGGATTACGTATAGGCGTGCTACTTGTTGGTATTTATTGGTATTTGTTGGTACTTATTGGGTACTTGTTTGTACTTGTTGGTACTTGTTGGTACTTATTGATACAAATTCATATACATCTCTTTCAAACGTTAACAATATATCACCAAGAATATAATAAACACATTTCAAGGGAACCCGGTAACCACAATAATCTCGAGCTATAGCCCGACACATGTTAGCGAAGAACAAAAAGTTGAAAGTTTTTACTATGATTCATCATTTCTCTTATGACAAATACCGAAGCATATTCTGCTATTAATAGGTGGTGTTTTCAATGCATATATGGTATACCTTGGAAAGCTTGATAAATTCATATTTTCTTATCACAACGAAACAAACAGTAATGGTAGGATTACAGATTGTATAACTGAACATAACTTACTCAGTCTAAATATGCACTTTCAAATACAGAAAAAATCTCACAGTTATGAACAAATAAATTATAAAATGATTATTTATCACAACTTGACTACATCCTCATACAAAAATGGATAAACGCTGTTTATTAAACAGTTCAACATGTTGTAGACCTTTAAATGCATTTATCAGTGTCTCATCAGATCACCGTATTGTTACAGCTCGTATTCGTCTAACTCACCGGGCTAACAACAATAACATATCAATTAAAATATAAAATATATATTACATACTATAGGATACCAGACTCTGGTATTGGGTAAGTATCCCCAGCAAACACCGCACACATCCTCAGTAAATCATTAATATATTTAATGTATACATTATACATCATTCACTATTATTCATACATGATGATTTAATGATTAACTTTGATGTACAAAATGATGCATTCGATTTCTATTGATGATGTTTTGATGATATTCTGAATATGTTATTTATAAAATATTGTTTTTATGATGCCAGTATTTGATAGGTAACTATAGTTATATATCGTATACGATATATATATATATATATATATATATATATATATATATATATGTATAGTTTTGAGAAAATGTATTATATATAATACATTTGCTATAACACTTGCTATAATATATACGAATTTCTACATTATATTACATCCAGAATATCGCATGTCGATATTATATCAGGGATTACTGCCCGATTATCAAGGCCAACATGTCCTCATTGTTATTATATAACGCGGGATGTATTATAGGGTGGTCCGTGTTTGCAGACAACTCTGATTTATAAGTGTGATACAGATAACAATTCGTGTAATGCTATTACATTTAAACACATAACATATACACACAGACAAGCACACATACACAAACACATACACGTACACTCACACACACAGTCACACACACATATCTATATAATGATAATGATACTATTATATAAAAAAAGAAAATAATGAGATTGATAAGAAAGCTATATATATATATATACGACGACGAGATAAATTAGTTAGAGTAAGTTTGTATACAACGTAACACTACATATAATAGTACACCTATACCGTATCACCCGTGGGTATAACACTCCCTTGTAGTACACTATAGTGTATACATGTAGACATTGTATACGTATTAGGCCTACATCAATATATTGATATTAACATATATCATTTGTTACTAGCGTATTATCTTCATACGGGTGCTATATCATTCTATAGGAAGGTTTCTATTTATAAAATGGTATTCGTACTGCAGTGAATATATTTTTTAAATTGATTTTCTAGCCATTATTGGATAAATACATATATAATATTATATACAACATGCACGCATAACATATGGGCATTTTATTTATGCACACACCCACATATATATGTTATATATAGATCTGTATATATTCATACATATTTTATATGTATACATATACAATATATATTATATTACTCTCATATCTCCATTGAGAACTATATACATATATAAGCCCTGTTATTTATATTAAATATTATTATTTGGTGCATTTATATTTATCATAATATATCTGTCATAAGTGGTAATTATAGTTATATTTAGCGTATGGTATTATGGCTCATTGTCGTTAATATATATATGCTTGCATAATAGAAACCTTTTGATTTTTGTAGCAGTACGCATGTTCTAGCCCGAGGTAATATGGTATCTTCGCTAACTCGAGCGCCGCTCCCTGATTGGCCAGAATCAGCGGACTGTTTGTATCGTGGCGTCGAGGTGTCGTGAATAACATCCGCGTCGCTGTCGTCTAGGCTACTGGACGTACTCCAGCGAAGGTCGTACGAAGGTCGTCGAGTCCTAAGCTTAGCCGTACGTCGTATACTCCTCTTCAGCAGGGTATCGGACCAGGGTAGGTCTACGTGGTGCGGGGCCGGGGGAGGGGTTGGACTGTGTACTACGTGAGGAGAGTGTACGAGGTAGCGGTGGGGTATACTGTCGCTAGGGGTAGTGGGGCTGGTGGGGGGCTCTTGGTGATGGGTGCTCGTGTACCCAGTAGAGCAAGCCCTACCCGGTAGACATTTCGGACGAATAGCTGGCTGCTTGGACGAAGTAGTTATCTGTGTAGAAATAGCTCCCGTACTTCTAGTACACGCGTTACCTTTAGTAATTGCGTTACTTTTAGTACCGCAGCTACTAGGAATAGAGAATACTTTGCGTTTAGGTAGAGTATTGTGAACGTTTGTTTCCTTGTTCGGGTTAATTTTAACTGATGAGTTTAGAGGACTTTTAATTAATGAATTCAGACTTTTAACTCTTGGATTCAAATTACTTTGAATTGGTGATTTCAGATTACTTTTAACTGGTGATTTCAGAGTACTTTTGAGTGCTGGATTCAGAATACTTTTAACTGACGAATTCAGGGTATTTTTAACTGATAAATTTGAAGTACTTTTAACAGCTGGATTCTTAATCCTTCTAACTGCTGGATTTAGAGTACCCTTTACTGGTGATTTAAGAGTACTTTTAACTGCTGGATTCGTAATATTTGTAACTGGTGATTTCAGATTACTTTTAACCGGTGATTTCAAAGTACCCTTGCATAATGTATTCAGAGTACTTTTAACTGGCGTATTCAGAGTACTTTTAACTGGTGATTTTAGATTACTTTTAATTGGTGATTTCAAATTACTTTTAATTGGTGGATTCAGAGTACTTTTAACCGTCGGTAGACCAGAAGTGGATACTCGAGTACGTACTTTAGAGATAGAGGCTATTCTAGTGGGGGTCGCGATACCGGGTACCGGGGGTGATGTTCCTATAGATGCGCGTGCGCATGACAGAGAACGACGCAGTAGGGGCGACGGGTTCACGGGTTCACAACCGTTTTTCTGCTGACCTATTGACCTAGTCACGGACGACTGCGTATCGTACGGTTGTACTATTGGTGTACTCGCCGCGGCTTCATTTACTTCCGGTAGTGATTGGTCGATATCAGTGTCACTTGATGAGTGTTCGCCTTGTTTAGAGGTAGTATTAGCGGTAACCGAGCCGGAACAGATACCGGAAGTGTTCAAGCTGCCGCTCATCCTCGTGATAGACGAGGTCTGATGGTGAGGTATAGGCAGACCGGATACATCGGGAGAACAGATACCGGATCTGGTTCTAGTTCTGATCATAGCGGAGGTGTTGCTACGACGAGGTAGTCGTGTGTGAGGTCCACTGTGGCTGTGTGTGTGGTCCACTGTCACGCTGTGTGTGTGGTATGATGCGTGTGTAGAAGTGGTTAGAGATGATGTATCGTGTTGCGGCAGTACGAGAGGTACCGCATGCGCACTGAACGGTTATCAGCTGACAGCAACAATGGCTTACGTTGAATCACCGAGATTGCCTATAACAATGGTCGGGTGCTATGCTCGTGTGCGGCAGGAAACTGATGATACATACCCCTATATCTGTGTGTGCGTGTGCGTTGAATGTAGTGACTACACTCGCTATTACAATATATAACTATTTGTATACGCTAGGTGGCTATACTTCAGATGGTAACATAAAGTTTAATGAACGCTTTCGATGTGATCCACTGATATGTGTTCGATTCTTACGTGGCGGGCGGGGAAAGCGGCCATGGGGGACTATAGTATATCGACACCGTCTCCGATAACTGGATCACATAATTAGATACGGGTGAGAAGTTAGAGGAAACCGACGTGTCAGCTTTAGTTCATGAAGTATAATCATGATATATCATCATGATTGATTACTTCTGTAATGGGTGGAGTTAAATACATGTATTTCATTTTAATATATTTCACTCCATACAAATTAATCATTTATTAAATTTAATGAATGGCTCTAAATATATATTGCCAATGTATTACATATATTGCCAGTGTATACATATAGGGGTAAGGTTTAACTATATATATATATATATATATATATATATATATATATATATATATATATATATATATTACCAACATTGTAGGTACTACATTATACATATATTTACCATCGATATAAATAAAAGTTGTATTTACATCTATGATATTTACCCTGGTAAATACCCTGATATCTATGATTAATATGTATTTACTTGATTAATTATTATATTTAAAAGATATATTAATAAAAAATTAATAGCGATAATAATAATTTAACATATAAGTTATATATAGGTTATATAAGTTATACACATATATATATATATATATATATATATATATATATATATATATATATATATATAACTTATAGGTGTAAAACCTATGTATACAATTTATATTTTCTTGGTGTTACTTTGCATTTTTGAAATATATATTTATAGATATATATTTTATTTATACATATGTTATATAATATTACATATATGTAATATAATATTATAATTAACCTTAACACTCACATACATCCTTCCATACATACGCATATCAAATATATAGTATAATATATATATATATATATATATATATATATATATGTATATATATATATAGTATACTCTATTAATAATAGACTATTATAGTATATTATTATTATATATATATATATACTATATAGTTGACTCTACGTGTATGCGTGTGCATGTATGCGTTTGTATGAGTATTGGGAGTGTTACAGCCAATTATAATATTATAATATACTATTTGTTATCTTATATTATAATATATAGTTGTTTCGTGCCTTGCATGCCGATTACACAACACAATACACGTATATACTATATATATATATATATATATATATATATATATATATATATATATATATATATATATATATATACTATAGTATAAGTAATGTATGAACATATTATTTTATTGATGAAGAATACATTATATTCAAGAATAAAATTGTAATGATGAAGAAAATAGCGATAACCATTAACACTAAATACACAAATACTTAATTTATGCATTATATATATATATATATATATATATATATATATATATATGTATATTATATGTATTCCATTGTTTATATGAAAACAAAGTTTATTACTATTGCGTACCTAATATGAGGATGTATTTCAAATTATTTTCCTTTTTATTCATATTATCTATTTATAATTACTATTTTATTTTTAGTATTTTTATTTTATCTTATCATATATGATAAACTATAGTTATATCAAAGCCCAACTCCCAGGGCTTTGGTTATATATAGTTTATTTATTCTTAATTTTCACTATTCGAAATTGTATTTATTAGAACACTTATTTATAATATATTAACTATATATATAAATATATATTATCTATCTATTGTTGTCTATCTATTTTTGTCTATATACATTCGAAACCAGCACACATGTATTATATAATCTGATTACGATGTTTTATTTATTTGATACATATTATAATCTATAGATTATAGTGCACTATTAGAATATGTATCAAATAAATAACATGTTATGTGCACATCATAATCATATTATATAAAAACTAGCAGTATATATCCGGAATAGATCCGGAATATATACTAATCATTAAATATAATACACGTATACGTGTTATATACGCCTTACGTCGTGCGTAGGTCCTATTAGATTTTCCATTACTGGTAAATTTCCTTCTGGTAAATCATTCAAATGCTGGGATAGTATCATGATTAGTTATTTTATAATGTTTAATATAATATATAATAGTATACTATAGTATACTATTTCTATAGCAACACAATGCTTCTTTTTCACTACATCAATGAATCCATTTCAATTTTTTTTACCAGTTTTTCTGGAATAATAAAGTTTGATCTTTTCTATTACAACTATAGAAATATTTTGTAATACATCTTATATCTGACTGGAAGGGTTTATCAAATTGTGTATATCATTATATAATGTATTGTTAATATTGTGACTAAAAATCAAATATTATAATATAAATTTTACTAATATTTACTAACATTAAAATTTCTTTAAATTATTAACAAATTATTAAATTATATTAAAAATTGGCACAATAATAGGGGGGTCCAAATATATACGGACCCTCTTATTTATAAATGGAGGGGATCCGGACACCCACGACACCCTGTTCCTACGTATATAGAGGCGCCCAATGGGAGCCGCCCATGATCATTCTGATTACTAACCGGATCTATAAATGATATATTATTATAGACTAGCATATGTAGGTAATATGCCTAATAACAGTTTATCATCGCAGTATTAACTAACCTATTTATATTATAGTATAATATTGTGAAGATGGGGAGGAGGATGAGGAGGAGGAGGGTATATAAGAGCTTTGTTAACACGTGACACGACTATTCATGTCACGTGATAAGATTACTTATGTCATGTGACCGTTAAAGTTTCATAATTATCTTATGTATGTTATGTTCATCACTCCATTATACTGGCGTACGTCGTGCGTCGCACGTATGTCAATGGAAGCGGAGAATAGAAATAGTATTAAAGATATAATGACTAGGTATACATAGGAGCGCTGGACGATTTTGTATGTAGGGGGGACACCAATACAAATAAATGTTGTGGTAAAACTTGTGGGGGACCAATAAATAGGAGGTCCCCTTAGATTTTAAAGTGGACATGTCCCCCCCCCGTCCCCCCTGTTGCAGCGCCCCTTGGTATAACTAATAAGAATGATATACAAAAGAATAATATCGTTCTGCTATATTTGCTTCTATAAGATACATAGCCCACTTAGGTTTTAGAGGTATAGAACAGGTATAGAAAATTTTTTAGGGTCAATTCCTTAAACTATTAACGGCTAATTAGCCCTTAAATTAGATAAAATGAAATTCTCAATTAGACTCATGGTTAAATAGGGTAACTGAAAATAATAAGAACCTTATACATCTATTAGTATTTAATAATATAATATATTACAAAACTGTTCAGGAAACAAACAAAAATCGATATGTATTCTGCATATCAAAGTAAACATTGAAGTTACAGAAATATGTGTACACTGTTAGAAAAAAGAGTTTTATAACACTGCAAAATAGTATTATGAGTGTCCTTGTATTAGTACTTATTTAGATAAATAAGTAATAGAATACCCTTTTGTAAAAGCGTATTTTAGTTATTAATAAATATAAGGTTATTTATTAAAAGAGTATTCTAGCTATTAATAAGTTAAGTTGTTTATTTGTTGATGTCCTACATTGAATGTAAGTTTAAATGTAAAATAAAATATTAAAATAAATAGTAGTATATTATGGTAATAAGTATTATAAGTAGCACAGTATTAACCCCTTAAGCGTAACCCTTTAACTCCTATATTACAATATAAAATATATATAATTTCATTTAAGTTATAACTTATCTTAATCTATAGATTTAAGACTTGCATTCAATATTCATAATATTTTAATATTGTATACAATATCTAACCAATATTCAATTGCTATATATATTCAACATTGAGAAATTATTCAACATGATTTATAATTGTATTATCAATATAATTATGATTAAAATTGTAGTTGATAATTTAGAAAAATCCATAGGATACTTAAATAATTTTAGTTTTTAAAATAAATATTTTATTTATTAAATCAGTATATTAACTTAAATATAATATAATAATTAATAATTAATTTGCTTAAATAACAATTTAATAAATATATAAATAAAAGTTATAATATTGTATTTTTTCTATATTAAAAAAATAATAATAATAACTATAACTTAATATTTACATCAATTCTACAGAAAATATAATTCTACATTTGATAAAAATAGTATTCTACTATATATAAAAAGCGTATTCTACATTATATAACAAAGATTATTCTACATTTAATAAAAAGAGATTTTGAAATAGAACTTGTATGTATATTATATTAAATACTATTTTTGTGTAGCTTTATATCTAGTTTTATACCTATTATGATATGGAATACTATTGGGTAGAGTATTTGTACATATTATAAGATGGAAAACTGAATTTAAATAAAGAGTATTCTAAACTTTAATATAAGCTGAAGTACTTTTTTTTCTAACAGTGTAGGTAAATACGAAATAGCTAATTAGCTATGTCGTGTATATATATACATGTATAAACTATAGACAATATAAATTGTCTAAAATATACATTGATAAGATTATGTTTGCTGCTAGAGAATTTACGAGGTAATTCATATGATGGAGTAAGTAATATGTCAGGAACAACCGCTGATATATTATACCAACTGCATAGCTCATCGAGTAGGGGAAAGTCTCCGATTACCGACCCCTAAATAATTATTTGTAATAACTTATTCAATATTAAATATATTTATATGAAATTTTGTAATTAAGGTAATATTATGGCATTGAATAATGTGGCTATTTTAAATTGTTGATATAATTATATTTACAAGAATAAACAGGGGTGTCGGTAATCGGATACTTGTGCCTAATACCGACCCCATCTCCTATTACCGACCCCATCTCCTATTACCGACCCCCTACAATAATCGTGTTATAAATAATTGTAGTATTATAATATCCAATAAAAATAATAGATATACATAAATATAATTAATTATAACATGCACGCAATTATTTTTCATTGAATTTATGTTCTAATAGTAATATTAAATTTAAATTTAAACTTTATAGTAATTATATTAAAATAGTGTATATTATTATTTAATATTTATTTATTAATCAATATGTATATAAATAACTGGAATCATGATTCCTAAATCTATGTCAATGATACACAAACAAGTTATAACATAATTTAAAGTAAAATACGGATCTATTTTTATTGGATATTATAAATCACATGGGGTCGGTATTAGGGTAATTTAGGTGGTCATTTAAGTAATAGGAAAATCATATGGGTTGCTATAATTAATATATATTGGTTAATAGTTATTAAAATTAAATTATTTGTATTATAGTTATAAACATTTTATTGATCTATAATATTATGCACAACATTAAGTTTTCTTTTAATTAATAAAGTATTTACAATGTTTAAAAAAGTTATTATTCAAATATTTAAAAAGTAAAAACAGAATATTACATTTTATCAAATAAAAATTTTAGGATTAAATATTTTTTTAAACAAAATACTTATTCATATTTATCATTAAATTACTAACAGTTCATGTATATATAATGTTTTGATAACTCTTATATTTACTGAGATACGAGAGGGGTCAGTATTAGGAGAGGGTCGGTAATCGGGGAATTTCCCCTACATATAGTTGTTCAATATGTTAGCGAATATGACTATATTATTTCTATATTAACTAAAGTTAATGAAATAAGATAATTGTACTATTATTCTATACACTTTGGAAATACATAAAAATCTTATAAATGTAAGACATTATGTCTAACCCGCTGGATAATAATAAAGTTGGCTATAACAGATACACTATAGTGTATTCTATAGAATATTACAAAGAAATGCGTTCGTGTTTAGATTTATCTGATAAATTCATATAAATTATGAATAAACTTGAAAGCGTTAATATATAAATAGGAAAATATAGAGAAAATATATTCCGATGTGAAAATATTGATGACAAATACATTATTAGATGTTAAATCAACAAGCTCAGTAAACAGTGAAATAAATGTTAGTCCTAATATGCGCATTGAACAGAACTGGTTGGGAAATCCAATGGGAAAAAAGAGGCTGACTATAATTTAAGGATATTTAGTATTCACAGTGATACTATAGATTAATTAAACATTGTTGAATTAATGTCATCATATGCAAATAAAACAGAATGAATAGAGAAGATGTTTCATCTCATTAAATCTACCATTAATATTACATATTAAATTAATATATAGGATATGATATATGATATGAAATATATATGGACTATATCCTACATATGATCCTAGACTAATTAATATTTATAATATCTAATAATTTTTAATTAGTTATATATACACACACAAATATATATATATATATATATATATATATTGACATTTTTGGTTTGGTATGGTCTTTATGGATTTTTAATTGCATTATATCCCGAAGTGAAAATATAAAAGCTTGTTATTAAATAATGCAAATACACAAACCAGAAAAACAAACCCAAATACAACATATAAATATGTGTAATATATATATATTATATAATATGTATATATATATACACCCGTTATTTGTGACGCAATAATAGACCTGAGTGCAATAATAGATAAGCGTGACACCCCCATGGAGTGCATAGGCGATAATGCTCTAGAGAATATATGCAGGCATATTGTTATCTGATATATAATCGAGAGCCTTCAGGTTTATATCTATCAAATCGATAGGCTTAAACCATCAAACAGTAATGATTCATAACTGATATTATATAATATATATATATATATATATATATATTGTGTGAAGACATGTATAATACAATATAATACGTTCTTCATACGGGTGTTAGAAATGTATATAGTATACTACGTACGTATACTAGTATATATATATATATATATCAACATATATGTATACAGCCAACGACATAGGTCCTATATCATATATGTATAAGTTTTAAATATTTAAACGGTAAATTTCTAAAATGTCATGCTCTTACCGTCGAACCGACCACCTGATCTCATATATTATACTATACAGTATGATCTTCCGGTACTATACCGGTACTGTAGCTCAGGTTACAGAAATGTCTGCAGAACACGACAACCGATGAAAGGTGCGTGCAATACTTCATAGTTACTTCGAGGACTGGCTGAAGCACTAGTAAATAATAGGCTGCAATGATACAATGAAGATAGGGTGATATAATTATCATTACATTTAACTCGGGTATAACTAGTAATTAATATAAACATAAACATCTATATATATGTGTGTGTATGTATGTGTATGTATGTGTGTGTTTATGTGTATGTGTATGTATATATATACATATATATATATATATATATATATATATATATATATATATATATATATATATGGGTGTTAGTGTTAATGTTAGTGTATTTTTATATATTCTATTTTTACATATTTAAGGTAATACATGTAACGTAATATATGTATTTAACACCTATTAAAATCTTATGTAGACTATTTACAGTATACAATGTATACTATACATGCTATTGATCACAAACGACCAAGTCTAATAACTATGGCACTCCCTGCAGTGAGTACGTGTAACACTAATAATGAGAGTGAATATGTAATTTGAATAATATTTAAATGTATAGGTTCCATAATTAAGAAAATCGTATTATTAATTGGTTTCATGATTTGGACTATACCGAAAGCATGCGGATATATTAATATATATATATATATATATATATATATATATATATTTATATATATCCTTTATATATATATCGCATGCTCACTGCAAACTATATCATAATAACATGTACCACGAATACCAATATACTAAATTTCGTTCGTATTCCAGACCCGATCATAATTATGGTGGATACACTATTTAACTGAAAGTGTATCTACAACATGTTACTCAGTGTATTATATATATATTTCATATAATATCAATACTATGAAGTCAAAAGTCAAAAGAACAATCGAAGAAGCCGGATTATATTTAATATTCAAGAAAACAAAATTATGACTACAGGTAAATTATACTATATAATGGTAGATGATAATATTATCGAAATCGTAAATTTATCTTCCTGGGAGTTCTAATTACAAATGACGGAGTCACTGATAATGAGCCTCGAAGAAGACTAGCAATGTGAAAATGTGCCATGGGAAGTTTGAAGGGTATACCCATATATATATATATATATATATATATATATATATATATATATATATATATATATATATATATCTAAAGACATATGAATTAGACTAATGACCAACATAATGATTGTTCAAATACTGGTAAGTATATCCAATCATCCTGTATGGAGCAGAAACCTGGACTATCAAAAAGGTAGAGAAGGGACACATTGATGATTTCGAACTATTGTGCTGGAGGAAACTACTCGGATTTACCTACTTAGATAGGAATAGAAATACCGAAATAATTGGTATAATAAAACCTAAAGGTACCGTATCTTAGGTATACATAAGGTAAGGTCCCTTTAAGTATCTCGTATACGCTCGAATCTAGAATTGTCAAGTCTGCCCTATCATTTTTCAAACACGTTTTAAGAGCAGATGTGATGGAATTGCAAACGATGCTGGGAATAATGGAAGGTATTTGATGAACATGCAGACCACGTTGCACTTGGATCGAAAATATATCAGTAACAATTAATAATATAACAATATAACAATTTCCCTAAAGATATCACGATTCTTCGAATAGATACAAAGCGGGATGGAGAATACCTCCCATGGACATCACCAGTGGGATGCTTCGACTCGACAGCACAATGTGACAAGGTGTCTTACTTAAATAGAAAAAAAACTATGAGAAATATTGAATCTTCTAATAACTACTAGGATATCTTAATAGGCAGTATTACCGTATACTATCACATATATATATATATATATATATATATATATATATTATTTACCGAGAATATGCTACAAGACCTCCTATGACCTCTGAGGTTATAGGAGGTATTGATATATGCTACTCCTTTTTATTTGTATACTTTTACTCACGTACTATTTATTATTATTATTGTTATATATTAGTAACATGTTATATCATGTAACTTACATGCATGTGTTAGTTAATGATATATACTAATTAAAACACATTCGAGAATAGCGCTCGCTATTATATTTGTGTATAATAAATCATCATATATATTATATATAATATATAACTAACTAGTATATTATTTACCACTAAAGTAATTAGCACCATTAAATCCCTTATTTATAATTTATAATATATCACCTCTCATATAATTAACAAAATAAAATGTATACAATAAATTACTTATAAATTAAATAAAATTAAGAGTTTATTTATATAGAGTTTTTAGTCTAGTCATATTAATATGTTAAAGTTTAAACTTTACAATTAAATTGTCAATAAAGATAATAATCAATATTATATAAATATGAAATTAGACATGATGTAATATGTATTGTCATAAAATATTGTTATTTTATCTTGAATCATCATTGATATATCCATTGCATATATATTTCCTAATATAATTTTAAATTCACGATAAACAATTATTTCTTGACTACTTAATATTTTCTGCTTATATCTATATATATTAAATTCGTAACTCCGGAGTTATATACGTAGGCCTATCATAACATAAATTAAGATTTAGAATACTGGTTTTTTTTGTAGAATTTATTCTAGATAATAGATCATGTTTTAATTAATATTAGCGTTTCGAATGTATACTTCGTATACCAATACAAGTATTTCCGGCAACTTGCCGTAAATATTTAAACTTTAAAAGATTTTCTATCAAGTTAATTACAATTGTAGTCGGAAACCCAACTTCCCGGCAATTGCCTGAAATATAATAACTTTATAAGGGGTATCCATAGAGCTAGATCTAGCCTGATATCGAGAAAAACTGTATTTCTAGCTATGGGGGTATCCCATTATAACTTGATAGAAAATGGTTTTAAAGTTACAATATTTCCGGCAAGTTGCCGGAAAATCTTGTAGTGGGATACCCCCTTATAATATTATTTAATAAATATGTATTTATTATTAATAATTATTAATTATGTGGTCTATATTATATAATATCATAATATTATTATGTTTTATTATATAAAAAAACAGAGAAGAATATTTAAATTAATTAGATAACATTTATATTACGATGGTGATATTTTTAATAAATATAATAATATATATATCATCGATATAAATAAAGTTTCTTTATATCGATGATATATATATATATAAAATATATAGTTATTAGTTATAACTTATAACTAATAAATGAAAATAAATGTTAGCTACATTTTTAAATTCAATCATAACAATATTTAAATAACATATATGTTACTATATTTTAGGCCTATTTATTGATTAATATAGAATCCCTTACGGCGGAGTGTCGACGCCGATAGGGCGCGTCCCCAGGTTGCGGATAGGGGAATGATCTATATGGGGGTTAGCTGCGAACTAAAATAAACAGCCGCGGACAAAACGACACACCTGTTGCCTTGCAGGAACCCATTGGATTGGGAAAGGCTAAGGGATAAAACCCTGACAGAAACCGGGAACAAGAGGTCCTCTTAGGCGGTCACTAATCATTCTGTTTAGTAGGCGGCGCCTTTCACCTAGAATATCCTTGAGCAAGTGTCTAGGTTAAATTGTCTCAAAAATAAACATATGAATACAACTACAAGAATTGTCCTCAGTCCCGGGCAAATAGAGGGTGCGAATAATCTCCCGGTTAGGACGGCTACATGGAACACTAGAACACTAATTGATAATGATATTATTGACTTATTAATAAACGAAATTGAACGAATGGAAATTGATATAATTGGCATAACTGAGACCCACTGGACGACAGATATACCTACGATATGGGAGAAAGATGAACACGTCATCATTCACTCACCACGACAAGACGGTATACACAGGCAAGGTGTCGCTTTAATACTGAATAAAAAACTAAGTGAGCATATGATTAACTAGAGTGTATATCAAGCAGATTATTGAAGGTTACCATAGAGATTAGATCAGATAGAATAACATACTTCGTTGTGTACGCTCCAGACTCTAGCTACGAAGATACATATGTAGAAGAATTTTTTGGAACGTTACAAGATGAGATTAACATCCTTCCACCAAGTGAACATATTGTACTACTAGGTGATTTTAACGCATCAGTAGGAAGCCAAATGCAAGACATCTGGCCAGAAGTAGTTGGGAGTTATAGTGCAGGAAAACACAATGAACGAGGTGTTAAACTACTTCAATTCTGTGCAATAAACAATCTATTTATAGCAAACACAATATGTAAGCACACAGAAAGGTGAATATACACATGGACTTCACCAAAACAGACAGAGATGCAAATTGATTTTATTAGAATGTCTAAGAAACTAAAATCTACTATAAAAACTGCAGAACGTATAACTCTGCCGAAATAGGGCCAGATCACTCACTTGTCATTGCAAAGTTAGTTATGAAAAAACCAAAAAATGAAACATATAGCAAAAAAACCACTAAAACGTTATGACACCGATAAACTGAAAAGTTAGGAAACATCCAAAAAGTTTGCTTCGATAATAGGAGAGTGATTTGCTAACCTATTAGACGATGAGATGACTCCAGATGAATTTTACATTCAATTCAAAAAAATCGTACATACAGCAGCTGAAAAAGAAATCTGGCATAAACGACATAACGAAATCCCCGGTCTCTCAAGCGAGGTAAAAGACTTATGTGAACAACGAAGAAGCTCTAAAATAACGATGTTACAAAACCAGTTTAATGAAGAGTATACAAATAACTATAGAGAATTAAATAAAAGAGTAAAAGCAGAAGTAAAAAAACAAAAGAATAATAATTTAAGTGAAAAAATATCTGAAATGGAAGACAATTTAAAAAAGAATAACACACATAAACTATTCAAACAAGTTCGTGAACTAGAAAGAAAGAGATACAGATCTATATGTGCTATGCAAGACTCCCAATGTAATCTAAAGACTAACAAGCAATATGTATTGCATATCTGGAAAACGCACTTTGAGAAACACCTCAATACACAATCCAAACACGACGAAAATGCTCTGCAATAATTTGACTCAGTAGATGTTAATAATGAAAACATACCGCCAATAACTGAACAAGAAGTTAAGTACTCAATAAAACAGCTAGCCAACAGAAAGTCACCTGGGGTTGATGGAATAACTTCTGAATTGATAAAATCTGGAGGTGATATTATGAATAAAACATTAACAAACCTGTTTAATAAAATAATTGTGACAGAGAATCCACCAAATGACTAGTCTAAGATGATAATAACACCAATCCACAAAACAGGTGACAAACTGAACACCGCAAACTATAGAGCCATTGCACTATTACCAATACCAGGTAAAATATTCTGCAAAATATTGATGAACAGATGCTCGCACATAATTGAATCATCAATGAGTGTCTCTCAATTCGGTTTTAGGCCTGGCAGAGGAACCACGGATGCAATATTTATTATAAGGCAGTTGATCGAGAAAGCAAAAGAGCACCAAATACCGCACCATTTCCACTTTATTGACTTTAAAGCAACATTTGACACTATTTGGAGAAAGGCACTTTGGAAGATGCTGCTTAAGATAGGTATCCCAAATAAACTTGTCGAGATAATCAAAAATCTATATGATAAAACGGAATGCTTCATAATAGCTGGAGGAGAACTATCGGACTGATTCCCAGTTAATATTGGCGTGAAACAAGGCTGTATTATGTCACCAAGCTTATTCAACATATTCCTGGAATATGTAATGAAGGGTGTTAAAAGTTTGAACCGTGACTTTCAATTAAACGAAAATATGTCTATTGATATCAGATACGCAAACGATACGACACTCATATCTGCTGTATTCGAAAAACTGCAACTATCTACATTGGAACTTGGACAAGCTTGCCAAAAATGGGGTTTGAAGGTAACTCCTATTAAATGCGCAATAATGACACCAGATAGCAATGCTGAAATTGAAATCGACAATAACGTGGTTCCCAAAGTTTCCAAGTTCAAATTTCTGGGTAGTCTTGTTCCAGACTGCAGTCAGACTGCAGGAACATGCTCATCAGATGTTCAACACCGAATATTAATGGAATCACAAGCTTTCGGTCTACTGAGAACTTGGTCATCAAAAGACGTATCAATAAATCTTATGACTAGACTCTACGGAGCACTCATTCTGCCGATCACCACATACGATTCAGAGTCATGGACTACAAGATGTAAGGTAATCTATGCTATTAGTGTTTGAAATGAAATGCCTTAGAGCTATACTCCGGATTACTAGATCTGACAGACTCAGAAACATCATGATACGAAAGAAACTAAACATAAGCGAAACGATAGAAGACATCGTTCTTAAAAGAAGACTTCGCTAGTTTGGTCATGTTGTCAGGAATACGTCAACACTAAATTCCAGCTACAAGCTAGATCAACAAAAAGAGACCAAGAGGACACCCGCCAAAAAGATGGTCTGATGGCATAAGGGAATAGTGCGGTGAGCCCCTCTTAAATATAGAGAGACGAGCCAAACGACGAGATGCCTTCGGAAACTATGTATTCATGTAGAAAGCAAAGGGACGATAATCCTACGCATTTCAGTAAAGTAAGTCATAGAATTAATATAAAATGGAGTCTATAGTTTTAAACCCATATTTGTTGGACACAATTATAGATAATCGGTTTTTAACCTCCTACAATAAATACCTCCTATAACCTTTAGGTTATAGGAGGTATTATGTTTAAACTGTTGGTCCAAACAGTATATATTTTTATATATCATATTTTAGTATTGTAATCTATTATTATTGATATAAAATTCCGATCACATGAACCGATTTTGAATAATATTACAATTTGTATTATATTTAAATTAAGTAGAAATGTCTTTAAAAGAGGAATCCTGTGTAAAATCTTTTGGAGGATATCAAAAAATATTCACCCATGATAGGTTAATAGTAACACAAACGTTAAGCTATTTGTATATTTTCCAAATCATTAATGATTTATAAAAATTATATATTTTAAATTATTAACTTTAAAAATAACTTAATAATTATTAAAATATACATTTATAAGTTAATTATTGAATTATTTATATTTAGACCATATACATAATATATATAATTATGCAATAATAATTTAATTTAATATAAGTAATTTCGAAGGACATACGCTTCGTAAAATAAATACACACATTCCGTATACTTATTATAATTATAATTATTATAATAATATAATATTATGATAATATTAAATATTTGGATAAAGTTCGGAGATCAATATCAGTAACAAATTCGGCGGACTTCGATGTCCGCCGATGTTCGTCGATTTTTCCGCCGATCATAAAGTTACTCTTATATGCATTATATGTCTATATATTTATAGATGTCCGCTGATCGTAAAGTTACTCTTAAGAGAGTATCCCACTACAAGATTTTCGGAACTTGCTGGAAATATTGTAACTTTAAAACCATTTTCAATAAAGTTGTAATGGGATACCCCATATAAAGTTTTATATTGCAGGCAAGTTGCTGTAAAGTAAAAGGGTTTTCCACTAACATTTTAGTTAACTAGATAGAAAATCATTTTAAAGTTAAAATATTTCCGGAAACACTTGTAGTGGGATACCCACTTTATATACTATGCTATGTATATTTATAGATGTCCGCTGATCGTAAAGTTACTCTAATATACATTATATGTCTATATATTTACAGATGTCAACCGATTGTATTAAAATTAACAATAAGCGTAATATATATATAATATAATAGTATATTAGATTAACTTTACGATCGGCGGACATCGATATCTGCCCACTTTGTCAGCTGATCGTAATGTTCTCTTGATCCTAATATTTATTGAATTAATTATTATTTTAATAATTATAATTATTATTATGATAATAATTTCAGATGTTTCGTAAATAATAGATTCAAATGTTTTAAAATGTAAAAAGCTTATTTTTTAACGCCCGAAAAAGTGTTTCTTTGAATTAGTGATTTTATAATTATTATAAATAATTATTATAACAATAGCGTAACTACACACACACACACACACACACACACATACACACACACACACACACACACACACACACACATATATATATAATATTATATATAGTTATCACAATTACGAGACTATAACTCATAGTATGAATCATAAATATATGTAAATTAAAATAACGTGTAATATTGTTACAATATAATATTGTATATTTCAATAATTGTATAAATTTAATAATTATTATACTACTATTAAGTATTAGTATTGATATACAGTTATGGTGCAAGATTATTCTTATATTATCATGATTATTTCTTATATATTTAATATAATAACATGAAATTCATGACATGAATACTATATATTTATACTATTCGTATATAAATTTATACCATTAATAATTCGAATACATACTTATGCGGATGTTTAGTGCGTAGCTTATTTTTAAAAGCGCGAATCTTTTTATAATTAAAAAAATAAACATATAATTATATAATTCTATGTTTTTTAATAGAATTATATTTATTTATTCGTATATGATAGCGCGCCACCACCCGTCAATAAACGATTTGTCATATAAATATGGCGCCTCTAGGGCACAACAATATTTCCATATGTGTAATTATGATGAATACATTGTCAGGCAAGTTTAATAAATAACCTACTATATAAGTATTATAAATATAATTCATAGTAATATCAAAGCCCTTTGTTAAAAAAAGAGCTTTGGTAATATATTGAATATTCAAGTTTATATACTTACCTATTGTAGTTGTTTATTTATTCTTATGCGATATCTCCGTATTTATATTGATTAAATGTGAATATTTTCCTTTTAAATAATATCTATACCCATCATTGTAAAATATATGTTAAATGAATCATAAATAATTATATATAACATATATACTATCATATACTTATTATTCAAGTGTATATGAATATTGAAAAAATGTTTATTTATTCGAAGAATAATTCTTATACGATATATCCGTATTTATTTTATTAAATGTGATTATTTAGAAATTTTAAATAATATCTATACGTAACACAATATGCAATATGTTAAATGAACGATATACAATATATTAGTATATACTTGTATATATTCCATATATATGAATACTCATTACATTCATTTAGATGTTTTAATATTAGAATATTTAAATATTTACAGCAAATGTCATTTATATTTGAATATTTGAATATTTAATTATCTTTGAGAATTTAGTCACGCCTTATAAAATATGAAAATTATCGTGGCTGCCAGATTCAATATAGATAGATAGATAGATATAGTTTATTGTTTAAAACAAACAAAATGACATAAAACAATAATAATAATAAAAAACAAATAACGAATATAAACGAATATATATAATGATTTATAAATGCCATGTTACATATGGTTAAGATATACAATTAACAAATGATATAATAAAAAAATAATAATAAAAAGGGGAATTATTCAGATGCAAGCACTTAATCACCGTATCAACTTTAGGGAAATGGGTCCTCAATCCCTGTGCCTTGGGGATACAAACTTGACCCAAGAGTTTGTCCACTGACACCCGTAATACCCAATAAATAATGATAAAGAGAATGCAACCGAATAAATTAACCCCTTAAAACTAAAAATAAAATAATATAATAATTGAATAATAAAAATTAATAAAATAAAATAAAATTTAAATATTAATACAATGAATTATAAAGCATTGTAATAAATTGATTGACCGAAGTTGCTGTACAAGTATAATTAGATAGCAAATTCCAAGGAGTTGAAATACGATTACTAAAATAATTCAGAGTAACATTAGTCTTGCATTTGTCTTTTCGAACTTTAATGGAAGGACCTCGACTTCTTGATGAATACGTTTCAAGTAGCCCCGAGCAATCAACATCAACTAGACCATTTATAATTTTATAGGCAAGAATCAGATCAGCTCGTAACCTGCGTTGAGATAATGAAGTTAAGTTTAAAAATAATAACCTATTTTCATAATTTGTATATGGTATACCACATCTATAGAAAAGCCTTTTAGTGAATGTCCTTTGGACTTTTTCAATTTTATTTTATAGGCCTACATATATATTAGAAGGGTTCCAAATACAAGAATTATATTCTAATAAAGGTTTAACATATGTTATAAAGGCTTTTGTTAGGTAACAATAGTCATTAATAATAAAGCATCTAAATATAATATTCAGAATATTAAAAGCTTTACTGCACATTTGGTTTATATGAGTGTCAAATGTCAGTTTAGTGTTAAAAATTATTCCAAGATCTTTAAACTCTGTTAGACTATTTAATTGAATATTATTTATAGTATACGAATGTGTATTGATATTCCCAAATGTCATAATTGAACATTTTTGAATGGCAAGTTCAAGGTCCCATTTACACATCCAGGATGATAATTCAAATAGCCCGGATTGCAGAACCTTCCGATTATCTATAGATTTATAGATAATTGATATTTTAGCATCATCTGCAAAAAGTGAGGTGATTATTTGTGGTTTAAAAATAGTAGGTAGATCATTTATATAAATCAGAAAGAGGAGAGGACCTATCACAGAACCCTGTGGTACTCCTGAAGTTACATTAGTAAAATCACTATATTGATCATTAACCTTAACTCTTTGTAACCTATTTTTGAGATATGATTCAAACCAGGAATACACATTCCCACATATACCAAGATTATATATCTTATGTAATAATTTAGTATGTGATACCTTGTCAAATACTTTTGCCATATCAATATAAGCAACATCAGCGAACATATGACTATTCATTGACCTCATAATGTTCCTATAGAATTCAATTAGTTGTAATTGGGTAGATTTCCCCGAAAGAAAACCATACTGTTCAGAACATATGAGGCCGTTGGATCTTAAATAGTAAGATAAATAATAGCTTAATATTTTTTCATAGAGAATGAGCGTTGATGATAGTATACTAATTGGTCTATAATTTGATGGTAGTGTTGAGTCGCCTTTGTTATATAAAGCTGTAATATTATTTTTTTTCCAAATTAATGGGCATATCCCATCATTCAGAATTCTAGTGAAAACAATTGATAATGGATAACATAATTCAAATGAAAGATTTGTTAGTAAACCCTTTGATAAACCATCAGGTGAAACATTAAATTTGTTTGGTAATAAACATGCAAATTTTCTCACTATTTCTGGTGTAATTGGGTATTTATCAAAAGTCAATTTAGGTGTTAATTTGGAAGGTTTCCTGAATGAATGAATAATGCCTGTGGATGGGATTGTAAATATGGATGAGAATTGATAAGAAAGACATCTAGCCTTATCAATATCAGTTAAATTAATCTTAGAGGGATCATAAATACATTTTAATGGGGATATAGTATTAGTTTTATGCAACTTTTTATTAACATAATTAAAAAAAGAAGATTTTTTACCCGATGTTAAAATACGTTGCTCATTATCCAAATTTACAATAATATCCACCATATATATGGATATAATGTCCCTTCGAAGCTGCTATCATGTTAAGTCATCCATGGTTTTAACGAGAGCTGAGCATTTATTTTTACACAATTATATAAGATCACTTATAAATAATATTTTAAGACCCATTTTATCAAATTAATTAATGGTAAGGACGAGGCTCAAACTCGTGTCCTACTGCTTGTGTGTCTGACGCCTTAGCCAACTGAGCCACGCAAGCAGTTAATTATGATGGTATTATATTGCTATTATAATATCAACATAATAGCATTACAAATTGTAAAAGCAGCATAATAGACTTTTAATGGCAATATAATGGCACAATGTAAACATGTGGGGCTATTAGTTATGCTATTATGCTGCTGTTACTGTTAGTTGGGGTGACTTAAACGGAGGTGCGTCGCATTACGTTCGCGAGTTTACATGTAAAATATATGTAAATGGCTATATTTTAAAGGGTGACGACTTTATTTATGATATTTTTTAATAATATTGTTTATATATCAATAATTATTATAATACTTAGTTATATTATATTTTAAATTTATTATTTTGTAGTGTATGTATTTCTATAAAATATTCATATTTTCATATATATATATATATATATATAAATTGTATAGAAATACACACACTATGTATTTCTATAAAATATTCATATTTTCATATATATATATATATATATATATATAAATTGTATAGAAATACACACACTACAACATAATCAATGGTAAATATAATGTATATAAATATTATTGATATATATATACAAAATTATAAATAAATAATCATATACAAAGAAGTTATCACCATTTAAAAAATAGCTATTTTCCCTATAGTTTACAGGTAAAATCGCGAATCTACTAAGGTTATATATATATTAATATATAAATTTACAATATGAATGTGTGTTTATATATTAAATCACAAAATGTATATATATATATATATATATATACCTATATATATATACCTATATATATACCTATATATATATATATATATATATATATATATATATATATATATATATATATATATATATATATATATATATATATATATTTAATTGTGTGTAAAATATATTATATAAATATATATATTATATTATATATACTATAATATACTCTGAATAACCAGGGAATATCCCTGGAGTAACTCTATGATATACCCGGATATATACTATTACTCCCTGATATTGTGCAATGATTAATCAACTTAGAATCAGTACTCTGAGATAAGCTCTTAATATAATAGCTCTTTCCCTTTATATATATATATATATATATATATATTATATTATAAATACTTAATACTTAATACTTAATATTACATTTTGTTATCAATCATATAATTTAATAATTTTCTGAGTGTTGTTTACTGATATTAATAAATATTATGAATTTAATTTATTACTCAATACAAATATAATATTAAGTAATTATGACTATTTTGAAATATTTAAGTATTATTACTGTATACAAATTAGATAATAATTATATAATATTATGATAAATATTTGTTAAAATTTGATAAATGAATAAATATTTATTCTTATTTTAAAAAAAGTAGTACTCTTAAACAATCTAAATATCTATGAATTTGTCTTGATTGTAATGCTTGCTTTAGAGTTACATTATGTATCTTTGGGAAGGTCTGAGACAATGATTATCAAAATTCCTAGCAGGAATCATTTGTAATAGAATGGTGACTAACCAGAAACAATGAGCTTGGATTGTATAATTAGAACTGAGATATTTCATTTATGGAATTGAGTTTATACAGTTTAGTTGAAATATGTCACAATCAGCGTCATAGCGAGATTTGCAAGGTACAATCATGTTGTGTGATTGTATAACTCAATTCAGACTACTCTGCAGTCAAGATCATTTTTTATTATATATCCTATATATAGGCTATATATTTTATATCCTATATATATGCTATATATATATATATATATATATATATATATACATATACACATTTGAAATGTATACATATATATTATATATATATATATATATATGTGTTTTGTGATTGTATAACTAAATTCAAACTATGCAGTTAAGATGACTTTTTATTATATATATATATATATATATATATATATATATATATGATGACCACAATTTCTTATAATAAAGAGGTATTTCGTTTAAGAAATGCATATGTTATATTCTAATAGTTAATAATTTACTTTGCATATATCTATGTATATATTATATAATATATTACATCTGTATTACAAACTCTTATCAATAATCTCGTGTGTGGCTACCCTTCTCCCTCAAGTATAAATCTCCCTATAATGCATAAATTCATACATTCGTTTATCCCTAGTTATATCTCTGATCTAATTCAAAAACTTACAATATTTCCTTCTCTTCATTACCAAAATGCTCCTCTCCTTATCTCCCAGAACTCTAGTAAAACTTCCCTACATTCTAGAGAATGAATTTTTGAAATTCCAGTCTTACTCTATAGAATTCCCACCCTCCTATCATCCGTTCTATTAGATACCACAAGAGATTTATTAATCTTACTTCTTCTTTTTTCTATACCTTTAATCACTAAATCATCCAAATTATTATCATCTAACCTTATTATCTTTGTATTCATTATTGTTGACTCGTTTTATGGACAACGTATTGTTATTATCTAGTTGTTATCATATTATTACCATATTATATTATTTATATTTGGTATTTAAAAAATATATTTATATACAAATTTATATTGGACATTTCATACAGATGTTTTGTAGTAAAATTTTAATACATTTAATTAATATATATAATTATATGGAATTATGCAAATTTAGACTCGCTAAAAGGTAAACAAATTGTCAAACAAAAGTAGAGCTCATTGCACTTGATAACAACAAAGATCATAGTAACTACGGTATAGGGGTTTGGATAGACATGCATACTCTATTAGTATGTTGGTAACTACAATTAAAGTATATATAAATTAAAATAAACATTGTAATAAGTATACTCTTACTTATTGTATATGTTTACATATATTATCTTGAATGCATCCATTAATTAGTTGTATCATGGTGTGTGACTTATATAATTCAATTATATGTGACTTATGATATTTATTTATATTATAAAAACAAGGTCGCACAAATTAATTCGTGAATATTTTATTATATTACTGATGTATATAATATTACGGTATCATATAAGCTATAGATATCTCCACATGTACAATGTACATACTGATATCTAGAAGCTATAAATTCTAAAAGACCATATTATTTCACAATATAATTGTATATATCATTAGTAAATCTACTATAATAATATACATTTGTATTACACATTATTACACATATTGTTTGTAATTATTACATAAAGTAAAGTGACATCTGTACATCTAATACTGTGCTTATTATGATACTAAGCTATTCAATAGGAGAGATATAAGACATGCATATATCAATAGTCTGTGATCAGCAATCTCAGCCATACAGTCATTGTGACAATCTGAGAATATCAGCATGACTTGCATTAAACATGATCTACATATAAACACTTGTCTAGTATTATATTGACTATAATATAACACATAATATAATATGTACACCTCTTGTAGACAATGTAGATGATGTGTTGATTATGCAATATCTACTGAAAGCTATATATATATATAGCTTCAATCTTGCTATATATATATATATAGCAAGAACACACATATATATATATATATTGAAGAATGCACATGACAATGACAATCTGTTTCTTTATTTAACTGAGGATATTATTATTATTTCATTTAAACACAAATATATTAACTCTAGTGTATGAAAGTTGTATGTGTAGATGTTTACAATGTAATATATTGTATGTTAAGGGCCTGCAGTTGTATGTGTAGATGTGTATGGTTCACTGAATAAGTGAGTGTTTGGTTTCACCCTAAAGATCACTGTTGTTGATGTGATTATTTAACATTATACAAACATGTTTATCAGATAATGCACAATAGTAACCTATTGCATTAGCTTGGGCTATAATATACTTGTATCATCAGTATCCCTACAGCATCACTGTGTTTGTCACCAGCATCCAGCTGCGCGACCTAGTTTAGTGATTAACACTTGATACCCTGTGATATCACTTACTTAATGTTGAGGTGAATCACAAATTATACTATATATTACCTATGTAATGATAATGCTATATATTGATATTCATTATATATGTAAGTCATGTGACATGAACTACTTTGATATTGATCTAGGGCAATGTATCGAATGTATTTTTAAAGAAATATTTCTCATCTTATGAAATGAATGAACAAATTATTTGGGTTGTTGTATAAACATTCCGTTATATTACGTAGTTATAATTATACAACTTAATACATTATTACGTATATATGCAGTAGGTTGCTCAGGATTTGAGGGCCTTTATTAATTTGCTATTTATTAGCATCCTATATATAATATTATTACCAAGTTATCTAACATTAGTTACCATATGTATGCTGATGATAATCAGCTTATCGTTAAACTTGCCATTAGTGTTGCTAACCTTTGTGTGCAACTCCTAAGGAACACTCTACTGTGTAGCAGTAGTACTTCTGTTGTATAGCAATCATCTTCTGGTGAATACCTCTAACACTGAATGTATCACGTATTCCCACAACTTTGCCATCTCTGATCACTGATGGCGAAGTGAGGTACAACATGTCGGTAACCAGACAGTAACATCAGCTTCATTATGAACAGTTTTTTATCTTTTCATATTTATATGAATGCTATCATAGCAAAGTCTGTAAATTCCTTTTACACAGGATTGGTAATATTAACAAATATTTCTCTTAACATAACGCTAAATAACGTAAGAATAATTCTCTGGTATTATCTAGAATAGAATACAGGGGATCGTTTTTTAGTGATATAAATAGCACTGACATATTAACACTCTTATTCTCGTTCTAAACGCCTTATTTATAATGTTAATAGTCGCGATCATAAGCCTAAAGATATGTATCAACATAATCATAAGTGGCTTCATTCAGAAAGCGATGCGAGCACCATGTACTATGTTTAGCACTACTACCACAACAAACATGGTCAGTGAGTAAGCCTGCATATATCTATAACCTTCTGAAATGTTTAGTAATTATGAGGCAAATCAGAACAACGGATGTATTAGATCTATTAGATGATAGTACTATTAGAAATGTATTCAGCTATTGTGCTTTATCCTCTAATGTTCCTCGTACATTGAATATCCTACTGTAAGATCTACACAAGATCTAATCATCATAATGTTTTAATGTTTTATTAAAAACTAGTCAGCTTATGAGTACATTGTTTTTATATGATTTATTTATATTTGTGTATTGCGTTCATTACGTTATACACCAGGTGATCTGCTATATGCCCAGTATACCCATGGCAGTGTCTAAATACTCTCTGGCATTCATTTATTTATTATATATTTTACATTATTAGTGGTAAGAAATAACTCTTACTTAGGAATGTATATATATATATATATATATATATATATATTGATGCTCTAAAGTAAACAAAGTATGTTTAACAAACTTATTGTATGTTATGTTTACTACATTGTATATACACATGTATACATGATACAAATACTACAGACTAGCAACAACAACATGTCATTCAGCTTATCACATATTCATCCAACACAAATGTCTGGCCATCATACAGCTGTACTATGGCTCACATCTCATGTAGATCATGTTTATCTACCATGATGATTCATATATTATATAATCATTTTGTTAATTTGAACATATATATATATATAGTGTATCCAATATACAGGCAATCATCACCACATGGATACATTTATCACACACATGCAGACATGTATATATATATATATATATTCATTATTTATTATGTAATTTATGCAGAATTCTAACCATGTACACGTATTATGTAATCAATATGCGCTGTTGGAATGTTACATCATATAACAATGAAGTTTAAGGGATTCACCGTGGCTTTCCTGCACGCGTATATATTAGAAATGGTCTGATCTCAGGCTGAACATGCACTATGTATGATCTATCGAAGGTGCTGTATTATTATTCACTCTTTTAATAATGATTTTATTAGGAAATTTTGTGTTCGTTTAATATCTATTGTATATATTTTTTAAATATGTTGAAAAAATAGTCATATTTTTTGTGATTTATTATGTATAGTAGGCTAGTTTTTGATAATGATTCATTATATACATACTATGTATTACATAGTAAACTTACATGGTGACTCACTTATGTATGTGTTTTGATCGTATAAGATATAGAAGTAATTAGATAGATCATGTCTTAGAAATAGATGTATACTGAACAAGCTACCACCCTGCCATCTAGTGGTAATGTAACATATTAATAACACGTGCATTCTATTATAGAGCTAAATATAGATCAATAGTAATATTATATTGTATCTAATAGTTATAACAAGCATACACACATATATACTTACAACATCTCCATGCTAGTGCATTCCCTTTTCAAATCATATAGTTTATTTGTTAATATTCTAATATTCTAATATTAATATATAAATAATATTTATTAATTATATATATATATATATATATATATATATATATATATATATATATATTCTCTTACATTTATAGTACACATACAATTAACACTATTTATAATTATCATATCATTTTACGTATGCAAATAAATAAGTTTTTAATTTCTCGCTAACATATATACTTATAAAATACTTATTATAGTATATGTTACAAAGTTAGTTAGTTTAATGTGGGGAATATGATTACAGCTAGCCCTACCATCCCCCGCACTCTTGCAATTAATCATAATATCACACATATACTGAGAGAAAACGGTAGAAGAGTCAATATTATTGTTAAGCCCTTTACGAGAAATAAGACCACATAATATTTGTATTCTAATTTATTTTATTATAAATTATAAAAAAAACTAATAAATAATAGTAATTATTATTAAATTTGTATTAATATTATAAAAATCCAGTATTTGCTACATTGTCTAATTGCCACAGATTGTAGAAGTCAAGAAGTAGTTAGGTAGTGTTGGTGGTGTTCTATAAATAACAGGCATTTCAGAACATATTATAGATATAATACTGTCAGTGTGGTTATGTTTTAAGCCACTGCCGTATAGTTAATCAGGGTATACTACATGGTGACTTAGCATTAATAAGGGTGACTAACTGTGTACAAGTCATATAATATAGTCTATGTCCTAAAATAAATTGTTTATTCTAAAATTTTTTTTTTAAATTTGATGTAAGGATTAATTGTACGGTAAGCAATATATTTGAAAAACATTCTAATTATATCTATATATTTAGTTATAAAATGCTATACATGTATATATATATTGGTTATGCAGATATATAACAAATAGATACATTACCATGTATTGATACAGTGTATAGCTAAAACCTGTAAATCAATAATTTAATCATGTTTTTACTTGTTGAGTAGACAGACATGCTAGGCTGAATATATCACACATACATACACACACATACATACATGTACATACATACATACATACATATACACAGAGCATCATAAGCCCTGCAGTTAGAACAATCAATATATATTTAGCTTCATTAAAAGCCAAGTTTTCCACCTCTAGAAATTGTTACTTGTATCATTAATGATTGATTAAGTAGCTCATATTAGATATTGTTATAATTATTATTATTATTAGTACTAATAATATTTTATATTAATAATAAGAATATATATTCTATATATTACAGTGTTTATATAAATACAAGCTATCAAACATTCCATATAATATTACCAATGTGAAATGTTAGCTTCATTATTCACCCATTATAATATGCAATATGATTGAGAGATGGCATGCATTAATTACCCATACTTTCATACAGTTCTGAACTAAAATGCCGAATGAGATTTGCTATTTACCTGCCCCCAAATGCTGACACTACAAAAGTACCGGTTCTGTATTATCTATCTGGTGAGTTCTATTAACTGTGTACACATCTTGTGTCAACCGGGTGTCAGCATTACTATACTAATCTTTAATGTTAATTCTTTAGAAACATGTTTACGATATCGTATAATATACAATAATTATTAAACAATTTACAATATATACAAATGTATTTATGTTTATAATACAAATATTGTAACAAACCATTAATAAAGAATATGGTTTGTATAATGTACAGTTCAAACTAGAAAGATATATTGTCATTACCATTGTTTATAAAAGTTTATAAAAATGTATAAAATATTTCATAAATTGATATCAATTATATATTACCATTTCTGGATTAGAATTATAAGTTGTAATTAACGATCAAATGTCTACATTGTCTACATTAACTACGAATCACATGCAAGGGAAGACCTGATGTACACATTATTGTGCATACACAATATTATCAACAAATATCTACTCTCAAAAACCACACCACTTCCCCACCACCTACACCACTACCCCACCCCACCACCTGCACCCCTAACCAAACCCCATCCCCATCACCTACCATCACTACCGTCACTCTTCAACAGGATTAACATGTACGGAGAAGAACTTTGTAGAGAAGGCTGGAGCTCAGAGATACGCTTCCCTTCATAACATCTGCATAGTGGCACCCGATACCAGCCCTAGTTTGTATGCTCTACTACCTGCCCTAGTTGTCACTTCACCAGTAATAATAGAGTAACATTGAGAATGTTATAATGAGAATGTTATATAGCCAAAGAGAGAATGATACAGACGACATGATATTATTGAACAGATTCATTGATAATTATCTGATAATTATTGAATATTATAATATTGCCACCTCTAAATATGAAATATACGATATCGAGGCTGTATATCACATGACCTCGTCTATATAGGAGGCTGCAACGTTGAAGGTGAAGATGCCACATGGGACCTAGGTACCGGAGCGGGCTTCTACGTCGATGCCACCGAAGCCCCTTGGAAGAAGAACTACAGAATGTACAGTTACATACGCTACGAGGTCAGGGGTTAACGTAGACAGTCTGAGCGCGATGCTTGTACTATACTGAATGTGTATGTGTGGGCACGAATAATGGATAACTCAATACTATTTAGACTGATACTTATTATACTTATTATAATATACATATCCCTGGTTAAACTAGAAGATATCATATACGATGTATTTTTACATGATTACTTTATTTCTTGATAAACAAAATAATGGACTACCTACCTCCACACTCTTGTGTTATCTACACTCTTGTGTTTAGTGCTCTCGTGTAATCTATTGCAGGTCATCTCAATTTAAATTGTTATAACATTAGCCACAAGCTTTATTATAATTATTATATAATAATATTATTAATTATTTTAATTAATTATTTATAAACAATGTTTTATTTTCAACATTTATTATAAATGTGTCAGTCTTGAAATTATTTAATTAAATTAAAATAAAATATTATAACTATTATAACTCTTTAATACCAGTGACTATTACCTTATAAGAACTGTATACACTCTATTAGATATTAAGTTATTTGTAAATTTTTAAAAATATGATCTATTTATTAAATTATATGATATATATATATGTATGTGTTCTAATTAATTATATTATATATTTAAATATAATAAATAATTGTTGCCCTGATTTCAGTTGCCATCACTAATAGAGAGTAATTTCTCCGTAAACCCTGAGAAGAAGTCAATAACAGGACACAGGTAAGCCTGCACACTAGCCTCTTGTAATGCACTGCTATCTTATACGTAACAACCCATAGGCATTCAGTGTTGACATAGTGATTTTGATTGTTTGCTTATAATAAGGACTTCAATTATTACAATAATTTTATATAAATATATTAATATAGTATATTGTACATAAACATATTCATGTATATGTATAGTTTAAATACTAGATGTTATTAAATAAAATTTCAATTTTAATTGAAATAATGAAGCCTCTTGTGGGACTTACTATAACTTCTGTTTAAATCATTATCATTTCTACACTTCTTCTATTTCAGTGATTTTCTTTGGATACAATTGATTTATTTTAATTAAATCAACAACATTTTAACGAAATCTAGTATTACAATATCATATTAGCATAAATTAACAAAATATATGTGATCATATATTGATATAATTTCTATGAATAAACTAATGCATTCCAGCATGTTTTATAACTTATAATAGATTGTTGTACATAACCATAAACATACATAATATTAGTACTTTAATAATGCATATTTTTATATAATATCAATATAAAAATTAATAGATTTTTATTCTATGGTGAATGAGATGCTATATTTAAATTGGCCATGTCTACATATACAGCTGTATCATAGATTTGACGAAGCAAAGATATAACACTCCTTATTAATTCGGGCGACAGCATAGAAAAGATATTTATCTTAATCTGAAGCCCTTTAGAGGAAATAATAACATAAATAATTATATATTTCATACGAAAAAATGTACAATTTAAAACTTCTAATAAATATTTATTATTATTATCATTATTATATATGCAACGTAATAAATAACTACTACCTGTCGCTGCTAGCATTGCATCATTGAGATATAGTTATGTTCAGCGTGGTTTGCATACTACAATGGTTTCATTGTTCTGTTAAATTACATGCAATATAAATTAGCTTATACTCGATACATATATGTATAGCATTTAAAACCTACATATCATATTGCTTAGTTATATGTTAGCAATGAAATTGTCATAATAAAAATAATAATTTAAAGCATACTATTTTACATTTAAAAAGTTTATATTTTTATACAAATTTACATTATAAACAACACATAGTTCCTAAAATGTACCCGATATAGGTGGCGCTATAGGTGTTTTGTATACAAAATTGAATGAAACAATTTCACGATTTCTAGTGTTATATCTTTCCTTAGAAATATCTTTGGCAGTATGTTAAATTTTGTAAATCTAGTAACGTTGATTTTGTCAATCTGAGATTTAGCATAGGTTGTATATAGATGCATAGAATTATCTATTAAATCGTCCATAGAATTGTGGTTAAAGAATTGTAGCTAAAGAATTGTGGATATAGAATTCTCATTTGAACATTAGTAGCAAACTATTACATAGTATTACACTGTATTATTTGTTTATATATGTTGATATAATAACATTTGTAAAATTAAAAAATATAAATAATTTAATAATTTAATTTTAATATAGTACAAGAATTATGAAATCATTAATTACGTATAGGACTATTGTCATAGGAAACATGCTATTATAGGAAACACGATACAAATATATTATATGTGCGTATATAAAATAACATCTTGATAAATTTATTATAACTATTTATTTTACCATATAAAGAATTAGTTTTTAAAAATAATATCATATATATATATATATATATATATATATATACTTATATATAATATATAAGAGAATTATTTATATAATATAAGAATTTGTTAACTTTTTGTTAAATGTTTTATCTAATCTAGTATAATAATATGTTAATGAATCAATCGAATCTAAGATTTACGCATGGAATGTATATTAATATTACATTTATATAAACATATATTTTCTCAAAATTACATCTAGTATAGTCTATATGATATAAAGTATAAAGTATATATATATTTTAATATCTAGTTAATATATTATATGATTATAATTTTTTACTTTTTTAGCACACTGAAATATCTCATCATTCATCACACAAGTAAACACACATCACATGAATGTATCTCTCTCTTGTAGCATATACTGATCCTAGTTATATAGGATATTATTTATATTTTATAATAATAGAAAATATGTTGCAAGCAAAGATATAAAAGACACTCTCTATTCATTATCTGTGCAATGTGATTCGTATTCAGGCATCTCTCTGCTAGCTGTAGTATCACTGTAATCACTGAATTTGATTTAGTTTGATGCGGTTTCACATACAATAATATTGTCACCGTTCTATTAAATACACTCAATATTTGTTAGCTTTTACTTACCTCATTGATGTATATATATATATATATAGCATGTAAAACAAACTATTCTATTTATTTGTGATATATTAGTAATGAACACTTAGTTTTCATCATATAAATAATAATTTAAAATTTGTTTACATTTCAAAAGGGGATAGTTTTTTAGATACGAACCACACGATACGTGTAGTATCCGAAAATTCAACCTAGGTGGCGCTGTTCATGTTTTGTGTACAAAATTGAATTACACGATTTTTATTTATTACATATTAAATCATTCCTTAGAAATTTTGTTGATAATAGATATAGTAGTTATTCTATTATATAAAATTTCAAATCTTTTTATTTTCTGTTCAGTTTAAATCCTTAATTGTCTTGATATATTTGAAATTCTCCACAGCAGGCAATTATTGGAAATTCTATAAATATATATATATAAATATGCTTAGTGAATTATAAACGCCACACTATGTGCTATCATAGATCAGGTTGTTGTTACTGTTAATTAACCCCCGCCCTCATTCAGTATGGGGGGACATGGAGCTCTTATAACCTACCTGAAGAACCCCGGGGTCTACAAGTCGGTGTCTGCATTCGCCCCCATCTGCGCCCCCACCCAATGTAAGTGGGGCCAGAAGGTGTTCTCTCATTACCTCGGCGACGATAAGGAAACTTGGAAGGTTCACCACCAATCTTATTCATTGATTATCATTAACCTATTATAATTATGAATTCATAAATATATTTATAATATTTATTATATATAGCCTATTGTATATATATATATATATATATATATATAAATACTGTTTTAAATTTTTATTTATTATCATGTATTCTATAGAAATTTTATTTTTAATAATATTTGAAAATAATATTCATAAAAGATATCTCTATTGTAATATATAAATAGATTTTCTTTGTATAATACATACAAATAATAATATAGCTATAATAGATTTTATATGAATAGTCTTTATACATCATGCACTGTTAGTGTGAATTCATTATTTTGATAAAACAGCATGAATATATATATGAATATATAAACCACTTTTTATGTCCTTTTATGTCATGTTTTCATAAATATTTTGTTTACAGATATTAAAAAACATATTAAGTGGTGATCACACCAAAAATGCCGGCAAAATATACCGCCATATTATGTCGAAATATCTACAGTTTAAAAAATAGAGAATATAATAAATCCTCTGTGATTGACACATATGGGTGCGTCTAATATGTGTCAATCAATGTATTAATAGATTGTATTATAAACAACTTAAAAACTTACAGCGTAGTAGATTGTTATAGTTATCGTTATCCTATTTGGCAGTAGAACGTAGTATTAGAACGTAGTATTAATTTATTTGGATCAACAGAACATTACGATCAACGGACAAATTAGACGAACATCGATGTCCGTTTATCGTAAATTAAATGTTATATACTATAATGTTTATATATATTTATAGATGTCCGTTTATCGTAAATTAAATGTTATATACTATAATGTTTATATATTTATAGATGTTCGTTTATCGTAAAGTTAATCTTACATACTTATAGATGTTCGTTTATCGTAAATTAAATTTTATATACTATAATGTTTATATATTTATAAATATTCATAAACGAACATCTATAAATATATAAACATTATTATAATGATTATAGTATTATACTAAGTATATAACATTTAATTTACGATCAACGAACATCTATAAGTATGTAAGATTAACTTTACGATAAACGAACATATATAAATATATAAACATTATTATAATGATTATAGTATTATACTAAGTATATAACATTTAATTTACGATCAACGAACATCTATAAGTATGTAAGATTAACTTTACGATAAACGAACATCTATAAATATATAAACATTATAGTATATACAATTTAATTTACGATAAACGGACATCGATGTCCGTTTATTTGTTCGTCTCTATGAATAAACGGACATCGATGTTCGTCTAATTTGTCCGTTGATCGTAATGTTCTGTTGATCCATTTATTTATATACATAACTAAACAATGAAAATATTAAAGTATTTATTATTAAAAAAGTTATTACAACAAAAACGTACTACGTTACGTAGAGAGGGTGTTTTTTGTTATCTATACTATACGCATCCCAGATAACCGATCTCTTCTTAATTTCTCTCACGCATTTTATGTTTACTTCTTCTTTAGACATATTAATTTTCAAAATAATTTTTAATATATTTTTTATTATATTCATCTGTGATTGACACATATAACCGTGTAGGACACACCTTCAATGTATTAATACATTTATTATAATTTAAAGTTTATCATATTTAATATATAATATAGCCTATATTATATATTATAAGTACATATATTTAATATAATTTAATATATAATATAGTATATATATATTATATATGATATTATTATATTTAACATATAATTTTATATAGATATATACAGTTATATAGGTTAATTTATAATTATATTATATTAAGCTCCTCTGTGATTGACACATAGGACACACCTTTTTGCCGACATAAATCAGAAAAATTAGGAATAATTCTATTTATTATGCAGGCATTTGTGTCGACATAATATATGCAGTTCACACCAATTTGTCGGTATATATGACTTATTCCGGCAAAAATGTCGACATATATGTCGACATAAATCCGGTGTGTTCACCACTTTAGAGAATAATTTTATGAAATAAAAAATGTTACATTAAAATGTGTTCACCAAAACAAGGTGTGACATCCCCTTAAGTGTATTTATAGGTTAAGCATGTATTAATAGGTTAAGCTTATACTAATAGGGTAGGCTTATAATAATTCTGCATATTACTAAAACTAGTTTACATATTTTTAAAATACTTTTATTTCACACAATATTTCTACCCTGTTGAAGAAATGGGAAATATTGTAATACATTAAAACTGGTATATTTTGTAACTAATTAAGAGTGTATGCTAGCATGCTGTATGACTAACTATAGCTAATATACATACCAGGAATATGATGCGAGTTGTTTGATGAAGAATTACTCTGGAGCTAAGCTTGAAATACTTATTGATCAAGTTTGTATATCATTATTGCATACTTACTAATAATGTATGTATATTTCTAGAGTTTATTAAAGATGTATATATATGTGAATAATTATAATCAACCACATATTAGTAATTTTTAGAATGCATGTTTTATTATGATATAAATATATACATATATATATAATAATAATTTATTCTTAAATAAAACAAATATGCATCTCTTTACTTATACCAAAGCCCAAGATATAAAGTCATGCAACAAATATCAAATATTTTATTCATTGTCTAATAATTTATTAAGCCACGCCAACTTTTAATTGATCATATTTATAATGTTCTTTATTATGTACATACAATTTATTTAAATTTGTCATATAATATACAATTAAACACATACTTACCTTACCTAGACACTAAGTTACTACAATTAATATTTATAATCATTATTAGATAAAATAATTACTTTTAGATTCGTATAATGTTAAATACTTAAAATAATGTATTATATTATAAATATTTTGATATTAATTTCAAATTAAACAATCAAATACAACCCAATTTATATAAATTGTATGTATATTTATATTTTATATAAATATATATATATATATAATTATGTGCATAAGTAAAAATAGAGTATATAATTTGTGAAATATTAGAATGTGACATTTTTATTATGATCAACTAATAGCAATGAGAATTACATTTTGTATATTGATGCTATTATAATAAAATTGGAAAGATTATTAAATTCTACAATATAAGTCCTATGTTAATTTTTTTATATTTGTAATAAAACATACTTATGATAAAAAATGAGGTAAATATTTGATTGCTTAAATTTATTTTGTTATGAATTATAATTTAATTATTAATTATTATGAAAAATAAAATTGATTATAACAATAAATATGCCATTTAAATTTTTACTAAATTAATAATGTACCTATTTCTAAATAATATTAATATTATTAATAAATTTGATATTTCTATTGTAATAAATACATAAAATAATAATATTATTTTAAAATTAATTTTTATATGGTTTATATCTACCAGACATTAACATATTAATATCTATGATATAATTTAATACCCATGTTTCCTATTCGTTGGGTGAAGTGACATATAATAATGTACATAGATTTAATAATCGACCATGTATATGGGCTTTGCTTATACTGTAAAAGAAATACGAATATTATAACTTATATAAATAAACTTATTTTACACAAATTATATTTCCGAGTCCTTAATGCTGTATTATGATTGTAGTATATCACATACATACCATTCAAATTAACAGCAATTATAAATATATTATACAGACAAATCCATAAATATTAACCTTAAATATTCTATAATTTAATTGATTATAAATTTCCAAAAATAAATCACTCTAATAATTACATACATAAACATAGTGTTAACTTTACAATTTAAATTCATATTTATGTAAATATAGTAATAATTTGCAACAAGTAATGTAGGAATTTGTAAGTTATATTTATATAGATTCGCGCACACACACACACTGTAATATTGATGCAAACTTAACCAGGGCAAAGCGGATAACTTCCTAACAGATCTACAACTGTTGCCTGAAGAGTTGATAAAGGCCTGCGTTGACAGAGAATATCCTTGTTCCGTCAGACTACAGGAGGTCAGATATCTCTACATCCACATACACCTGTTCCTTATTGTAATAACCTATCTCCCTATCTCCTTCTCTCTCTCTAATATCACAACCTATCTTCCTTACTAATACCTCTACATTCACATGATAAATAGTTACAATCACAGCTACTATTTCATCTTGCCCTACTAACACCACCTCCCACCCCACCTCACTAATACCCCCACCCCCCATTAATAGGGTTACGATCACAGCTACTATTTCATCTCATCCTTCATCGGTGAACACATCGCCTTCCACGCAAACAGATTACACAAATCATAGACTCGTGTAATCATTCCATCATAGCGTGTTCGTTCGTCTTTGTTAGCTAGTATGTATGTGAAGTAAATAAAATGCAAATTCAATTAAAATAAATTCTCTTTATTCATCTCGTGTGATGATATAATATAATACTGAGACATTCAATATATATAAGTAACGACGTAAATAAAAAATAATTGCACTCGGAACAGATAAGATAGAGATGAAAGGTTAAGTCGGGGAGGGGAGGGGTTCCGAGGTAATATTTGTAATAGTAAAGGAGTCGAGATACATCATAAAATCGTAAAATAAATATCATCATTGTTTTTTTATTTATTAATAACATTTTAAATATTATCTTAAAATAATAATGTATAAATAATTCTTTTATGTGGAATATAACTCTAAATACTAAAACTATGAATAACATATTTATCATAAATATTTTAATAAATTTGATACAATTTTTAATTTATATTTTAATTTGCATATATTTTGTATTATTATTTATATTCATGATATATATTTTCTGTAATAATGTAATAGTATAATAATGTATATGATTAATAAAATTGTACATTTTTTTCAATAAAATAGTGAACTTTTAAAAATATTTAGTGATTCTAATTGTGTTCACATAAAAATAATAATTATATAATAATAATGAATACTTTTATTTACATGTAGAATATCATCATAATGTATGTATATTTAATTATTAAAATATTTGATATAAAAAAAATGTTAAAAACAAAATTATGATAAAATATGATAGGCTAGTTATTATTTGAAAACTAGCCCCTTTTGTACTATCCTGTACATGCACATGGATGTATAGATGTATCGAGTTGCCTTATTTATTCTTAATTTTGATTTATAGATTAAATTCTGCGTTATGCATGTATCTATAATGATAGACTAAGATTACTCTTAGTATTACTGTCGGCGTCATCAGTCGTATTGCCACACTCACGAGGCTTGTGGCGCTTATTGTTCCTTCTTGATTTTGAATTTGAACAAACTCTCTTCGAATTCCGTCTCCCTTCCTTCACCTCCTCCTCCTCCTTCGTCTTCTTCGATGTCAGTGTTCACTTCTATAGGATCTACCTGAGAAACAAACTTTTGTTAGATGTCACGTCAATAGAATAATAAGAGCATGCTAACCTACATTGCCATTGTGGTTGTTTACTAACACTTTGTTTGAAAATAGAAATTGCCAAATAAATTGTTGATAATATTTATATATGTAAATTCTCTTTCAAATAATAAAATATATAATTTATATCTGTAATACAGATATAAATATACAATATATCTAGTTTATTGAAAAAATGTAATGATTTTTTTTTATAGAATGTCATCAATAATCATTATTTAAAACAAACTATAAACCGCATTTCACTATTTAGATAACAATTATATATATATATATATATTCTATTTACACCCATTGCCACAATTAGAATAAAATATACACTGAGAACCTACATATTTATTTATAAACGTTGTTAATATAATTATTTTGAGAAAATTAATTGAAAATTATTAATTATGTTTAATTACTATTAGGAATATCTAAAAAAATATCGTTTTTCGTATCTATATAATCAATTGAAAATTAAGATAACATATGAATGATAAATGATATTTAATATTAACAACAACAAAAATGTTTGTAATTTGCAGTGGTAAAGATCCACTTAAGAGTGATGTAACTAACAATGGGAAAATTATAGTACAGCCTGATTATGAAACGAATACACTATTTAAAGTAATATATATATATTCTAATGATATACGGTTATAAAACACCGCACAATTGTCTCTAATCACTAAACACTGCTGATCTAATGTATACTGAGATCTGCTAACCAGTGTGGACTGGCAGAGTGACTTCGACATATCCCTAAAGAGAACGTTCTTCCTAGCCAGAGTGTCCCCTGGTGGTGATAGCGTGCGATATTATTGCGGCGCTACGAGGCTGATGTATACGTTTAGTAAGGTAGAATAAGGAAGCAACGTACATGTGGTGATGTGATGCTAGCTGATATAGCCACACATGAGGCGGTCATGCGTGACGTATATACAGGAATTCGCGGGCGTGTGCTAGACACTCGGCGTTCGTTGTATAGCGTAGTGATAATAATAGTACAATAATATATAAAGTGTCCTAATACCGATATCGATGCCATCGTTCTAACCGAATCCCTTAGCCTTGGTGAACGCGATGATGCGGTCCTTCTGTCTCTTGATGTTGGTGATGGTGGCCCGCGAGACGGAGTAGTTCTTGGCTATCTCCGTCTGTGGCGATAATGTATGCGTTATGTATGACATATACTATGAATCACATATACATTTCTATTACAAACAATACGTATATGTGGAATGATTGTACACTTAATGAATGACTCGAATATCCATACTGATGTTTGAATTGAAAGCGAATTGATTATAATACACATTCAAAAATAACGAATTGAATAATGAGAAAATAAATATGAATACTTGTAATACTATATAAAATGTAAACACCTGAATAGTACTCTATTATATATATATATGTAGTATGGTAACTACGTATATAACAGTATGTAGGTATTTATAAATGTATTGTGTACGAAGTATAAATGTGTTATGTAATTTAGATAAATGTTGATTTAATGTATTTTGTTATTTGTGTTTTTTATAATTTGATTTCTGTTTTGTAAATTGTAAAAGAGAGCGAGTTTATAATTAGATTAACTAGTTTTATCTAGTTATATAATTAGAGATACGCCCACTACACCCATCATGTGATCTCGTTATTATCAAGAAGTTCGGTATGATATGGTCGATTAGTGCAAACAGCGTACACTGAAAGTTTGAGGTTTCATCCATTCGCTATTCGTCCAATACGTCTATCCTCCATTCCCCATATACCCCCATCCACTAACACACCCATTCCCCATATACCCACATCCGCGAACCACTGGCGATATGATGGTGTGAGCGGGGGGCTTACAACTAATGATGATTATGGATATCAGAGTACCTACTTTATCAATACACTTGAGGAGCGAATAATAACGTTAGGTACTAGAGATGTAGAGATGCTACAATCTCATGAGTATACTATCTGAAACTTATTCATATTTCACCCAATATGAAAAATTGTTATTCGTAACTACTCGAAACCGATCAGGTACAGGTACTTGTTGATGGTACAGTGAGACTAAGGCTATTGGGTACGTACGTACCTGTCGTATACCACTTTTGATGAGCTCGAGGATGGTGAGCTTGTCGCAGAGCGTCATGTTACGTGTTCCTATCTTCACTATTCTCTTCTTCTTTATACCGTTCTGTGGGGGGGGGTAGCCATGGTTACTGTGGTTAGTGTTAGTGAGGGGGCGGGTGGGGCTGATGGGCCGGGGATAGTTCTATTGTTAGTCCATATTAACAACACTTAGTGCAAGTAGGGGGCGTGGGTGAGATGGGGTGGTGGGGATAGTTAGCTAGGCATGCTAATAACTTAAGTCTGATGCATCCTAATGCTATAGTTTACTGAAGGCTACAATAACTCACTTATTGATACTAACAGTTACATTAATATGTACTGGAATGCTTATAATACTAACATTTATTATACAAAATTCAATTATTATTACAATAGTAAATTCATAAACGAATAAATGTTGTCCATTACGATATTTGTATGCAAAAATAATAATTAACTTATTGATTATACAGAACATAATAAATATATAAAAAGTACTATATAATGTTAATACACTTAAGAATACAATTTTGTAATAAATAAGTATGTGTGACAATGATGACAAGTAAACCATGATGTGATCTTGTGTAGTAGGGCTGTTGATGTATACTGGTGCATCCTGGGTAGTGCGTAGTCTATCCACATCTAGTATAGGCAGTGACAAGGTAGAGGTTAGTAATGTTGATGCAATAGAAGTGTATACTTGTAGAGTTAGGTGAAACACTCGAGAGTAGTGATTAGATAGGGGTGGTCACATGGGTAGTCACATGGGTGGCCATGAGGGTAGTCACATGGGTAGTCATGAGGGTAGTCACATGGGTAGTCACGAGGATGGTCATAAGAGCTGTCCAAGAGTGGTCAAAAACTTCCATTTTATATTACAAATATTTTTTTAAATCATAAGAATATGTGAATTATAAAATAGATAATTAATTCAAGCTAAAAAATCTAATCTTAATAGTACGGGTATAGATTGTACACCTATATTAGTTGTACGAGGATAGTGTTATAAGCGATGTGAACATCTACTGAACATGTGAGTTACTATCGCCATCTAGAGAGAGAACTCGTAATTAATCAATAATAACAGTGTTGTCCGCTCGGTAAGTAGTGTGTATATACACTATAAACGATTAAACAATACAAGCAGATCATCAGGGCAGTGAACATTGTAATACTACTATCGCACGTGCATGTAATGTAGAATCACTGCAATTGAAGATTTTTCATTATTTATATTCATATCAAAGATTTATTTAACAAATCGCTGCGTATATCGCGTCCTGGTTACGAATAATAGCTACACATCCGAAGCAAGAGAGATATCGTTATCATCTAACCGTCTATGCAGGCCCACTATAAAGTAACTAATCGTGTAACTATGTTAGCTTCTGTGCGACCTCTACTGACCTTGATATCGACTAGAAGCTGCGGCCGCACCGATGGTGAGGGTTGTACCCTGCTCCTGCGTATTACCCCCACCTGCTCGGTCAGCAGAAGTAGTTGCTCCGGTGCTAGTGCTTAGACCGTCCGATATCGTGAGGAAGATGTCTTCAGACGGATCCTCGTCGATTTCGCCTGCGTACCGACTGCTGATTGGTCGAGAGGTGGCGGTGCGGCGATCTGATTGGTTGTCTCTCTCCGATGACACTAACGAGGGTGGGTGATGGGTGTGTGATGGGTGTGTGGGAGATGGGTGAGCGTGTGTGATGGGGGTGTGTGTGATGGGTGTGTGTGTGATTCAACACTGCGTAGTTGTATTCATTAGGAGTATACAACATGTATGTATATCATTATTCGCATTCAAATAAACTGAATATAAACGTTTGTTAAATTACAATTCGTTATATATATATAATATATATAATTGTTGATTGACTAATAATTAACACATTAAACTCAGATATTATGTAATTGAGTATACACAATTGTTATATAACTACTTATTTATTTTAGTAACATACCATATAACATATAATACAAAACTCTAATATACTATTAACACATGACTAATAATTTTATTAACATTCATTCTAATTTAATACAAAATTTAAATTATTCAAATATTTATATGGGTGTATATAATGAAGTTATATAGAGATGAGTTAGCCAGGTATGACATAACATAATGTTATTAACGATTAAAGCATCTATTAAGTACGTATAATAAACCTCGTAAACTGATGTCGTACTCGCTGTTGCATTTCTCATTGAATAGAAGTGTTTTGGTATCGGTGATTTCTTTCTGTAAGTCGTATAGTCTGGTATTAACTTTTGTAACAAAGTAGTTCCGATGGGAAGTTCCGATAAATTCTGTATTTAGAACATGCAATTCATATTGAGTACATCATCTAAAATATCCGATTACCTATCGCAAGTTGCGAACACTTTTTCTGATGCCTTTCTGATGACTAAATGTTATCTTGACATTGATAGTCATACTTTACATTATCATAATGATTATGAAACAGTTGAGATGAGACCATTACATCTTTCCTATTACACTTATCATTATATTATATCCTACTATTATTGACAAGCAAGATAACAACTTTTAATTATATAGTTTTACACTTATTTATTAAACCTACCATAAATATATATATAATTATTTAAAAATTAATATAACAACGTTTGATTACAATTGTAACTCTAGTCTAGCTTTTTTCATCATGACCCTTTATATGATAATTTTTAATTAAAATATAACATGACAAAACCCAATGACAAATTTGATTATACCGATTTTTTAACTAGATTTGTATTAAATTATAATAAAGGAACACTTTTTTTAATTAAAATTTGTTAATAACAAATTTTTAAATTAATAATTGTCTCATAGGGTGGGAGCCACTGGTCTAGTTAAATTATTGTATATTATATAATTGTATTGGTACATGGATGCAGACCCACAGAAATATAATTAGGTTTATGTATACATTTACGTGTTTTATATTTGTGAATGTAACATCTCGTACAATATAATATCACCATATATTGCCATATATAATAAATAGGACATTGTCGGCAAACAATCAACATGAAAACTTCAGTAGGTATTAACATAAGGTGTTCTGGCTACATCGGGAAGTCGGCACATATAAATATACACATATATAATTAAGTTGTATACAAATTAATTATAATTAGAATGCCCACCTCTATAAAATATCATCACAATAAATATATCTGGGATTAAATTTGACAATATTTTATTTACAACCTAATTATATATGTGTGTGTGTATAATTTATACACTGTATAAATGTAACGAATTTTTAATGTGCCGAATTCCTCCAGTTACAATTTTATTATTATATAGTATATATATATAATTAAATATTATTATATATAACAAAGATATATTAATAATATATTAACATATTATTTAAAAGTGATAACGTAAAAATCATGGATGTGTCTATTCTTCGAATACATTTTATAAATATGATAATTTAATATATATATATATATTTAATTTATTTTAAAGACTCTTTGTGCCAGAGTAATCAAGCGTCTAAAGTAAAACAAAAAAAACAAGGATCATGTGAACAAGCGTCCGTTCGCGTTCCTTCGCTTAATTGGTAAAAAACGCTATTCTAAAATCGCGTTCCTTCGAATAATAGGTAAGGAGAGCGATTATAAAATCGCGTTCCTTACCGATATGAGCAAGGAACGCAATTTTAGAATCGAGTTCCTTACCCACTTAACATTTATAACTACACCTCGGATAAGTAAATTCTAATGTGAAGTATAAGTGTGTCTATTCATTTATTTTATTATGCAGACAAGAACATGAATATATCAAAGATATCGATTATCTACAGAGTTTTGTATTTTGTACCCACTTTTTATTTATTTTTTTTATAAGTATAAGCAATAAATGTAAACAATGTTATTTTGTATTTTCGTTATATTTTGTATATTTATTTTTTTTATATTATATATATATATATATATATATTTATATAAGAACAACAATAAAGCAAAGAACAAGAACATGAATATATCAAAGATATTGATTATCTACATTGTATGGAATTTACGAGTTTATATTGTATGGTATATACTTGGACCAGTACATTTCTTATTGATAAACTTGTAAATTCCATACAATGTAGATAATCGATATATTTGATATATTCATGTTCTTGTCTGCATAATAAAATAAATGAATAGACACTCTTATACTTCACATTAGAATTTACTTATCCGAGGTGTAGTTATACATGTTTTAAAATCGGTAAGGAACTCGATTCTAAAATCGTGTTCCTTGCTCATATCGGTAAGGAATACGATTTTATAATCGCTTTCCTTACCAAGTAAGCGAATGAACGCGAACGGACGCTTGTTCACATGATCTGTGTGAATTTGTTCCATAAATAAGGGGCCGATATATGCCATGCACGAATATTAGTGGTATTGAGATTAAATGTAGATGGTAGATATATATATATATATATATATCTTATATGATATAAGATTAACTTTACGATCGACAAACATCGATATCCGTCGAATTTGTTCGTTTATCCTAATATTGGTTATTAATAATTATGATACTTTATGAATGAATGAATGAATGAATGAATATTTATTTACTGAATATTTAATTAATATACAGAAGGATATTCAGAAGCTATACGTAGCTTATATTAAGAATATCCTTATAACAACAATATTAAATATTTAATATATAATAATAATTATGAAATAAGAAAATGTAATAACAAAAATGGTGTAATACAAGATATTTATATCGAATATACATATTAATAATAATAATAATAAATAATAATAATAATAATAATAATAATATAATAATAATAATAATAATATAAATAATAATAGTGCGCATATTAATAATACTTATGTACATATATTACAAAATATTATAAAAGATATGAATTTTTAATATAGATTAGAGATTACATGATATTAAATATTTAATTTTTGAACAAAATTGGTTAAGTGTGGTTTGACTATTGTATGATTTTATATGTATCGGTAGATTATTCCAGCAAATGGGTCCATAATAAGTTATATTAAACTTTTTTGCATTGGTATTAACTAAAGGTATTTTAAATTTGTTATTATCGCGCATATTATAAGTAGAGTCTTGTAATTTAAATAAATTTATAATTGTTGTTGAAATTTGATAATTTTTAATCCTAAACATAATTTTACAGGCATTATAGAATATTATTTCTTTAAAAGTTAAAATGTGTTGTTCTTTGTAAATATTATCCACATTAGTTCTATTTTTTTGACGATATAATATTCTTATAGCTTTATTTTGAGCTATACTTATTTGTTTTGATGTTGCATCATAATTATTCCCCCATATATGTGTACAATAAATAATATGGCAATGAAATACAGATTAATATATTAGTTTTAAAATATTGATGGGTAAAATATTATTTAGTTTTCTTAGAATTGATAATCCATAATAAAGTTTAGATTTAACCATATTAGTATGTAGTTTCCAATTCATGTTCGAATCAATAATTACACCAAGGAGTTTTATTGAGTTTTTTTGAATAATGACAATATTATTTAATATAATAGATAATTTTGCTTTATTATTATTAAATATTAAATAGTTAGTTTTGCTTAAATTAATTGTCAATTTATTTAATGATAGCCATATATCAAGATTTTTTAAAGTTTTATTCATGGAATTTTCCATAGAATCAATATTATTTTCACGGAATATAATAGAAGTGTCATCAGCGAATAAAACAAAATGGCCTTGTGTTTTAATATTGACTATGTCATTTATAAATATTAAAAATAATAGGGGACCGAGGAAAGATCCTTGAGGGACACCAAACTTAATATTCTTTATTTGTGATTTAGACTTATTGAATATTACAAATTGATTTCTATTATTAAGAAAAGATATTAATAATTTTAAAGCAACTCCTCTGAAACCATACTTCTCTAACTTATTTATTAATAGATCATGACTGATGGAGTCGAATGCTTTCTTTAGATCTATAGATATAGCTGCACAATATTTCATTTTATTTGAAGCTATGGTTCCGGTTAGGTCAGTCAATGCATCGGAAGTTGAAACTCCTTTTTTAAAACCAAATTATGATTTATTAATTATTTTATTTTTTTCCATAAAATCTATATATCTAGATTTTAAGACTTTTTCTAAAATTTTTGAGAAAGATGATAATAGAGAAATTGGCCTATAATTAGAAGGATCATCAATATTACCAGATTTATATTTAGTTACGAATTTAGCAGTTTTTAGACAATTAGGAAATATACCTTGTTGTATACATAGATTAATTAAATATGATAATATATTACTTATTGAAGAAATGATTTGAATAATTAGTTTAAATGAAAAGTTATGAGAATCAGTACTATTTGTTGGTTTACTTTTTTCAACAATATTAGTTATTTCAATTGGATTAGTGGGAGTAATAAATAATGAATTTGTATATAATTAGATGTATTATTGGTATTAAAATTTTTTTCTGATTTAGAAGCTAACTTCTCACCGTTTATTATCTTCTATTACATTAGGAACTATATTACCATTTTTGTTGTTATGTATAATAGTATTTATTTTATTCCATATCTGCTTAGGGTTGTTTCTGTTAGTAATAAAATATTGACTATAGTAATAGCGTTCAGCTTTATTTATGATTTTTGAAAGACAATTTTTATATTTTTTATAAATAGTTTCATTAGATACAGAATGTTTTTTTTTTAAGTTTTGGTAAAGTTTATTTTTTTTAATTATACATTTTTTAAGGCTTTATTAGCCAAGGTTTATTTAAATAAGAATTTTTTGTATATATTTTTTTTTTAGAAAGTAATTTTTGTTTAGAGTTTTCTAAAGTAGAAATGAATAAGTCAAAAGCATGATGCGCATTATCTATTCTGTATAAAGCTGACCAATTATAATTTAGAAGATAGAGCTTAAACTCGCTTATATTATTCTGTGTCATATAATATATGAATTCATTATTTTTTTTAATAGAATTGTTAAATTTATTTAATTTATAAATACAAAAAATGGGTAAATGGTCACTAATATCATTATTTAATAAACCATTAGATATTGGTACATGATTATAATTTGTGTATATGTTATCAATTAAGGTGGACGTTATATTAGTAATGCGTGAGGGTTTGGTTATTATTGGATGTAGACCTAATGAAATAAGTATATCAATGAAATGAGAGACTTTAGGACAAGTTAATTTTAATATATCAATGTTAAAGTCTCCGCAAAGAAATATTGTATTATCAGTAGAGAGTGTATTAAATAAATTATATATTTCATCTGAAAAATTATAATAATTAAATTATTATATATCAACTTATATGTATTATTATAATTATAAAATTCATAATTATTATGAATTGTATTATGATAATAAAGTTTATTATAAAGTTCATTATAAATTTGTAATATATAACTTTTGATATATTTATATGTATTAAATACAGTATTGTATATTAAAATAAATTAATAATAACAGTAAAGTATATATGTTTTAATTTCTAGTATTTAAATAACTAGCCAGTACTATAGGTTTATTTTCATTAGTAGCTACAAATTTCTCTTGTAAATTATATTTTAAAATATTTTTGGAATCGATTGTAATAATAATAAGAGCTTCAAATGAAAACTCCTTGTCACAGTATTGTCCTAGTTCGGACTTGAGTATTTCTGATAACGAATCGTTAATCTTATCTTTCAATGATGAATTAATAAGCATTTTATACATATTAAAGTGATATATATGCTTAAAATGTGATAAAATTATATTTATTTTTAAACAATATTTTTAAAATATCAAAGATCATTTAATAAATGAATTATACATTTTTTATTTAATCGCTAGACAATTCAAATACTTGATGAAGTTGTAATGCTACGTTGAAAATTACAAATTACATTTTTTAATCCTTTATAAAATAAAACTAATAATCTTATACTTATGGTGAAATTAAAAAATGACTATAAAATAATTGGATGTATTTCTACATATTTAATTTTATTTCTATTTTATATTTTATCAAATAAAAAGGTATTTTAAACATATTTAAAAAATAATTGTCATATAAATAATTTATTAAATTTTAAAATAAAGTAATAACTGGTGTTATAATAAGTATAATACTTCCAAGTAAATAATATATTATATAGTATAATATATATATATATATATATATATATATATATATTATTGACTATATAATATTATACTAATTAGTGTTATACTAATTATATACTAAGTATAGCCTACATTATGTAGGCACTACATTTAAATATGGGATAGCCAGATTATAAATAACTAACATTAATGAGGGAAGCGTTCGTTTAATTTTTCTTTAAAAAATTATTTACTTTATATTATAATTAAACTTTTAAAATATTAAAAAACTTATATATTATCTTTAAAATATTGTATACTTTACGTTTAATACTATGTTCAACATAGTACAACATAATGTTGTATAAGAATAACAATAAGTGCCTTATCTTTGATTTATAAACATACTCCTGTTGACAATATATTATATAGAATACACCTTATGTAATATTTTGTATACAAAAAAGTGTTAGATGCTTTTATCTCCATATTTTTTTTAAGAATTTCATGATCTTTGAAGGTTCCACCATTTGAAGCATTCAATAAATACTTATACAATTTTCTGATTATATAAGTACCTACTATATCTATATAGATGATGTTATATAGGTACTTATGACAATATAAATATATTGCTTTGATACACTAATAATAAAAACCTTATTTTGTTACACTCTTTGACCAAATGATGTACGATTTCAGGTACTCAGGAAGTAGGACATAGTTCAAACCCTGTTGAACTAATAAAATAGATCTTAAAATAATACTTAGAAATTATATTATCTAATTGTGTATAAAAAATGATTTGCTTTCTTTAAAACCAATGATGCCTTAACATGAGAGCGGTTTCGAAGGAACATTATAGCAATATGGTTATAAGTGAGAACTGCATCTTAGTTTCTGGATGTGATGAAAGGACTCCACCTTAAATTAAATTAACAATAACATATAACCTAAATATAATTGTATTATTTCTTTATATGCTACTTATACTAAATACATACTATAGCGAACGATAACATGTGTACTCTGCGCATTTATAGCGTCAATTTGGTAAAATGGAAATATTAATTCAGCCGCCATTTTGTAAAATTATGTTGCGAAACTTCGATTGTCTATCGCCAGCTTGATATTGATTTTAAAACTATAGTAATTACATATATGTATAATACATAATAAATATATTTATTAATTAATATTAAATAACTTGTAAAACATGTATCACTGTCCACGTATACTCACTTTCACGCGCCCACCCTTAACGTACACCACCCTTAACGTACACCACCCTTAACGTACATCACCCTTAACGTACACCACCCTTAACGTACACTACCCTTAACGCACACCACCCTTAACGTAGACCACCCTTAACGTATACCACCTTAACGTACGCAGAAGATGTCCGTCGATACACTGGAATACAAGATCGGTAGGTCGTGGGACGGCCTCACCGCCAGAGATTACGTAATAGAGCTAGCGTTGTCGAGGGCAACCGATCGCCCGGACGCCGTACGTATAGATATCTCGGCGCCCTTCTTCAACGACTCACCCGTTCCCAAGCTGAAACCGGGAGTCTGCCCCGAGCTCTGGAACTATGAAGGTTATTACCGTACCCGAACGATTATGACGGCGTCATTAACCGGTGTTCAACTCGTGTTTAACGCGAGTTGCCGATATAAGTGCATTATATTAATACGTACGCTATATTGAACGTATCTCCACAATGATTAACTCTCATGTAGATATGAAGCGTACAGAATTATTGATGAGTCACATTATAGTATTATGTTTATATGAAAGCTGCCGTTCATATCGCCTATCTCTTTGTGTGTATTGTTTTAATAAGTGAAATTTAATTTTAACTTGTTCAAATTCTTTCTTGCCCGTGAAGTTTACATCCTCGAGAAAGTGATATAATGTAGAGGCAATTTAATACTTGTCGATACAGTTTATATTAGCTGATATTAGCCATGATTGAAACCTATATGCATGACTCATTCACTAGTAGTGATCTAAAAATTCAAATCTTTATTTGGCTTCGAAGACTTTCAAATCACTAAAAAAATGTTTGGAGACATCAAATCTCTACCAAGTCATGGCTTCGAAGACTTTCAAATCACTAAAAAAATGTTTGGAGACATCAAATCTCTACCAAGTCATGGCTTCGAAGACTTTCAAATCACTAAAAAAATATTTGGAGACATCAAATCTCTACCAAATCATGGCTTCGAAGACTTTCAAATCATAAAACAATGTTTGTCATATAAATTATTGAATTTATTGATAGTAAAAACTTCCCATCATCTAATATACAGTTGATCCCCTTTACTTCTACAAACAAAGTCTAATGTGAGAGCACAGTAAAGCTAAACAAATTCCATTGAAGATTTCCTACATACCTACCTACTATAGCTACATATCTACATGAATACCTACTATAGCTACATATCTACATGAATACCTACTTATCCACCTATATACCTACCTACTTAAAAATCTAAGTATATTCATGACTACCTACCCACCCACCTACTTGCTTATATACATAGCCTACCCAACAACCCACCTACCTATATATCTACCTACTCACATATCTACCTATCCATCCACCCACCTAACTACCCACCCATACATATACCTACCTGACTACCTACCCATCCACTTACTTGCCTATATGCATACACTACCCTACCACCCACCTAACTATCTATCTACCTATCCACCCACCTACCTAACTACCCACCCATATATCTATCTACCTTCATGACTACCTACCAACCTACTTGCCTATATAACTACCCTATCACCCACCTACCTACCTCCTATCTACCCACCCATCCATATGCCTACTTACTTTATATACATACCTGCCTGACTACCCACCTATCTACCTACAACCTACCTAACTATACTACCCATCTATCTACCTATATACATACCTACCTCTTTCACAATATATATATATATATATATATATATGTAGGTCCTACATACCTGACTGCCTACCTACCTCCCCACCTGTATACCTGCCTACATATTTGCCTGCCTATCATTCTATCATACCTATCTAACTAAATAAACACCTACCTACATACCCACCCACCCACCTACCTAACTACCCACCCATATATCTATCTACCTTCATGACTACCTACCAACCTACTTGCCTATATAACTACCCTATCACCCACCTACCTACCTCCTATCTACCCACCCATCCATATGCCTACTTACTTTATATACATACCTGCCTGACTACCCACCTATCTACCTACAACCTACCTAACTATACTACCCATCTATCTACCTATATACATACCTACCTCTTTCACAATATATATATATATATATATATATATGTAGGTCCTACATACCTGACTGCCTACCTACCTCCCCACCTGTATACCTGCCTACATATTTGCCTGCCTATCATTCTATCATACCTATCTAACTAAATAAACACCTACCTACATACCCACCCACCCACCTACCTACATACATGCATATATACACACATATATAATATACAAACACTAAAATAGTTAATAAGTGTACCTATTTCTCTACATAGAGTTATATATTGAGAGTCTATCATACACTGTATGCCATCCAATGTATCATATAAAATCGAATCATGAGTATTATATAATAATAACTTAGGATACTCAATTAACTAATTACGCCCTTCTCTATTATCTATTAATACATGTTTGTTCACTAATTTAAATCACTACATCTAGCTTAATAATAATCTGTCACTCCGAATCGTATACAAAATCGTATAAATTCTCCTTTTTTTCGAGTATATTCCAAATTATAGTACTAATCGAACTTATTAAATATATTCCTATTATATATACAAATAAATAATGACTTATATAAATTATAAGTACATAAATTACATATAATGTAGCTACAATACTATGATAAATAGTGAATTTAATCCATACAAATATTTGAAAATAGGTGTGACTCGAATTGACTCGAAAATTAGATTTAAGATTTGAAATAATAATTTATATAAATGTTTGAAAATGATTTGAATCGATTTGACTCGATTTGACTCGATTTGAAACTCGATTTGAAAGATTTGAAAATTTAGATCCCTATTCACTAGTAGATAATGCACCCATGAGTCATGCTTCTAGTATGACTGCTACAAACCCATACCCAACCACCTATATATCGAATATTACTCTTTAAAATATAATTATTTAAATTTCTATCAAACTATTTTCCATTTCATTATGGAATTATATTTTCTATATATATACTATGCATAGCAAACCTATATATATATATACATATATGTATGTTTGGCCTATGTTTAATATGATGAATGGTGGTATATGATATCATGATGTTATCTCACATGTTATTATTACTATTGTCACATGTACACATATACACATATATACACATGTATATAGTAAAGATTCGTTATCTTACATTAAATATCACTACTACAACAACAGATTTGAACAGCATAATCTACTATTACTGCTGCTACTGCATGATACTCAGTAGAAATATAGCTACCTTCTACTACCTAACCTCATGTGTGCAAGGAGTGGTCTATCTCTCTAAGCACCATAATAGGCATATCAGTTTTATAATGATTACTACCAGCTAATTAGCTGCGATGATCCGTTTATAAAATGTAATATATCGTACATACCCGCAGCGTAAAGCTAGGGTAAAATAATAATAATACATTCTGTTGGTGGAATCCTTTCCTCCGTCTAGGAACTTAGATGACATTTTCACTTATAACCATATATATCTCTAATATCCTTTTGAGCCGCTATAAAGTTAAGGCATCAATTATTTATTTATACACAATTATATAATATGATCAACGGTGGTATTTAATAGCATGATATTATCTCACATGTTATTATTATATTATTAATATTTTCACATGTATATATATATATATATTTATATATATATATAAACGCAAACTAATAATAAAAATATGAATAAAATATTAAAATAAAACTGAATAAAATATAATAAACGCAAAATAATGTTAAAAAAACCTTACTATATATATATATATATAGTAAGGATTCGTTATCTTACATTAAATATCACTACTACAATAAGTTTCTGAGCAGTAAGATTTAAACAGAATAATGCTACATCAATGATAACTTATAAATATAATTTTAAGACCTAGTTTATTGGGACGGATGGGGCTTGAACCCATGTCCTACTACCCGTGTGTACGTCGTCTTATCCAACTGTGCCATGCAGGTAGTTATAAGAATAATAATAACAATATTATAATCTTCTATTGCTGAATAGATTTGTTATTTAATACACATTAAAGCTACCTCCTTCACAATTTACATATATAAAAAATATTTTTTTTAATCTAAAATATAATTTATATAAACATTTATCTATCATTTCTTGTAAAATGCATACTTAAATTATCTATTAATAAGTTTAAATGATGTTTTTAAACATCCACAATTATAAATAAACATTACTTACAGTATTATCAACATTTTTCATTGAAATTTGCCAGCTATTTTCTCAGTATTTTAATTAATATTACTTTACTAAAAATTCTATAGCTATTTTATTCTTTAATATAAATTATTGAAATTTTCAGTTTTTTTAGAAGACACAAAATGCATAGATGTAGTATTTTATTTAGTTAATGATGCACATTTATTAGAAAGTTTAAGTGAATTGAATACTTTTTAACTTTGTACACTGTAATACATTATTAATTATATATTTTTATATTAAAAAATTGATTTTTAATATAAAATACAAATAAAATATGTTATAGATGAAATAAACAAATATTATTATAATGTTCATTATTTAAATCTGTAATAATACAACATTATTATTTTGATAGTTTATAATATAGTAAATTTGAGAATTATATATAAAAACAATCAATAATACAAAATAATAATGTAATACTTGTCATTTTAAAGCTTATAAATGTCAATAATCTTGTATTGCTTTCATTAGAAGTTGTTTGTTTATAAATGATATTAATAAAATAATACGTGTGTATATATGTGTACAAGTAACACATATCATTAAGATGTGAATATGTTCTCACTACATCACTTACAAAACCATCGATACTATACTATACTATACTATACTATATTATACTATACTATACTATACTATATTATACTATACTATACTATACTCAGTGATGGGCACTGATCCCGATCCTTTATTTATTCTATTATGCGATCCTTTTCCCGATCCTGATCCTCAAATCGTTATCCGATCCTTTCCCGATCACGATCCTAAGTTTCTTACCCGATCCAGTACCCGATCCGGATCACGATCACGATATTATTTATATATTTAATTAATATATTAAAATCATACGATTTTATTTCATAATTCGAAATAATATATATGTAGGTACCTATAATACCTATGTAATATAAATTGTTAATAATTGTAAATAATATTTATTATTAATATATTGTATTTCAATAATAATTCAATTGAATTAAATGCATATATTGAATGTATATCATATAGTCACTATATGATATAGTGAATTAAATATAATTTATTTATATAAATGCATTGAATTGGATACAAATATTTACTCATTGTACGTCGAACAATGTACGTTTAGTCAAAGTCAGTGGTTTACTTATAATGATATCAATTGATTAAATTCTATTATAGTAAAAATAACAATTATTATTTAAATACTACATAGGTTTTACAGAGTCTTGCAATACATTGGAAAATATTACAAAATAATTATCAATACAATATCATATCAATGTAATAATACAATACTAAAATGTTGTTAATATTCTTATAAATAATATATTTCTATAATAATATTAGAGTATCGTATATGCAATGACACCGATCCTTTTTTTATGGATCGGGATCGGCTGAATCCCTAGTTAACATGACCACCACAATAAACACACTATCATTCCCTAAGTAACAAACACTATCACTCCCTATTTCCCCTACAGTGGTTGAGCTGTTCTTCCTTGGTGACAACGACCACTACCTGGAGCTAGAGTTTGCCCCGTTAGTATCAATATAGTGTCTACATTATTATTATGAGTGTTCTGTATTTATTGTATTATACGAATACTATATTATGCACGCTTATTTCTTCGATACTAATGTTACTATTATTGTGTCCCATACATTTGTCTATAATCTTTGTAATGCCATCTTAATCCTCCGTTCTATTTACCACTCGGCTATGTATGATATCCTGTAACAGTTATTAGTTTTATTCAATTAAATCCAATAATACTGAACATAATCTATTTACACACTCATGGGAATAATCAGGGTTATTGATTTTTTTACCGTTTATTTTTTTGTGTGGTTTATTTGGTTTTTTTGGTTTTATTATATTAAAAAGTATTATAGTATACTTTATACAAGGATACAGTAAATTCAATCCAAATTATATTTTTCTTTCGGCCCGGCTTGTTTATTCCATGAATACATTTATATAATACACATAATCTATACAATTATTAATAATATTGATATGGTTGTTGATTTTTGTTGTTTTTGTTTTAGGTTTTTTGGAATTTTGATTTTTTGGTTTTTTTAAAAACGATAAAAACCAACATCCCTGCCTTATATAATTTAAAATTATAAGGTATAATTTATATAATATATACTATTATTATTAATATTGATACTAATTTTAAATTATATAATATTGAAATTAATATATTTATAAATAATTTTATATACGATAATCAAAAAAACCAAAAAATCCGTCAAATAAATCGAATCAAAAAAACCGATTCAAAAAACCTAACAACCCTGGAAGCAATGTGTTCACGGTATCTATATGAAGTGGTTATTCTTGGTTACGGGCGTATTAATAGTTTAACGTAAATTAAGGGAAAGTAATCATAGCTCCCAGAGTCATAGCACTACTATATTACTTATAATAATAGGTTTATTGACTCAATGAAAACGATAGACGTTTATAAGCGTCAAGTTGAAATAATAAAACAAATAAATAAATACACGAATAATAAATCAATTAAAAAGAAGAAATTATAATGATAACATATGTGAATATAGTCAACATTTAAAAGTAATAAAAGATGATATGGTCCGTAATTCATCGGGAAGACTGTTCCAGTACTTCGGAGCAGCAACAGTGAAAGCAGCATCTGCATACATAGATGAGACAAGCGGTACAGAGAGTTTCATCAACTTACATTTGCGACTTGGACGAGTAGTTTCTCGAATTATGAGTCCCTTCGATATGTATTCCGGAACTCCCATATATATAGCCTTGTGAGTATTGCAAAGAAGATGAAACTTGCATATATCACGAAAATTCAACCACCCGAGAGTCGCCATTATGGAATGTATAGATATGGTTATATCAGTAGGCTTTAGCTTAAATAATATGCAAACAGCTCTTCGTTGTATTGAATTGAATTTTTTCATCAATTTTTGCGGAATATTAATTAAAAGCGAATTACAATATCTAAGTCGACTAAATACTAATGAATGTAATAATGATTAATTACTTGATTGCATTATTTATTTTAAAGCACATTTATATTTCATTTGATATATCATTTAATTATTTTAAATATATAATCATAAAATATATTTGTATACTAAATATAAGCAATATTTATAAAATATGCGACATTGAAATAATCTATGCAATAAATATGCCAGAATATTACAAAACCACTATTTTGCCTACACAAATACATAGATGCTTACGAATACATATTACTATATAAATGCATATGTAAATATGTAGTGAGTTAGGGGGTAGGGTAATGTTTGTTTAAATAATGATTGAACTAGATCATACAACATCATTATTTGTTTCTATACTTTTTCTACAAAATATTTAAATTTTTGAAATATATATTTTTTTTTAATTTTTAGTAATAACATTTTTATAAATGTATATGAATACAAATGATGTCTTAACCAACATATTATATAAAAACAATTTACTAACAAATATTGATATATTTTATTGATCAGTTAGAAAATTGTTAAATAAAATTATTATAATGGTAAATTCATTAATTTTAATAATGATTTTAATGATTATAAATGCTATTATAAACGAATTTATATGCACATATTATGTAAAATAGTGTTATATATGTGTGAATGATACTACTATATGTAGTATTTCATACATATAAGATAATATGTATACTACTATATATATAGTAAAGATACTAATAATAAATATGGTTATTGAGGTGAATATAAAATATGTGCCTAGTAAATATAAATAATGATATATGTAAATAATGACACGTATTTGACATAAATATTGTCATGTACTGCATTTTTCATATGTTATGTTCATTCACATCATGGAAAGAATATTTAATATATATACATACAAATATATTTAAACATTCGATTAGGACGGGATGATTTAAATTATACATATGTAACTCTTATTATTAAATTACTTAATTTAAATTAAATGTACATACTTATAATTGTCTATATACATATACATACGTGTATATATATATATATATATATATATATATATATATATATATATATATATATATTCTAACAACTATTGAATTTTAATTTTGAAAATATTGAATTTTATTGTTTTAATAAACTTATCTTCGTTGTCTATCAATGATACAGAATTTTAATGTATTTATATTGAAATATAACTGCTTCATTGTTTTAATAATATAGTAGTGAAGTTAGTGAAGCGAATAAATCTTAACCTCAATTCTATTTTAGTTTTATATTTATTTATATTGTAATTAATAAATGCAGTAGTAGAAAAGCACTTTACTTTGGTAGTAGTATCTATTATTTTGTGTACTATATTGTTGTCAGCTAGGTAGTTTAACAGAAATGTTGTATATTGCATTATAATATTTATTTGATAATTTACTGAATATCAATATAATAATTAATTAGTGTGGATATCTTGAATAGCTTGTAAGGTATTCTACACGTTCACTTGTTATCCTAATCTGAATACATCGCAACACCGATGATCGCATGATTTATACCATGATGATCACATGATCTACGTGATGATGATCACATGATCTACACCACGATGATCACATGATCTACACGATGATGATCACATGATCTATACCACGATGATGATCACATGATCTACACCACGATGATGATCACATGATCTACGTGATGACAATTGTGGTAGTAACTCATGTTAAGTATCAACTAAATTATAGAATTACTTCACGAGGAGAAGTAGACATAAGCTATAGTCATTGTTTTAGAATTAATACACATCGTATCTAATAGGGGTCTTACTAATGTATCTAATAGGGGTCTTACTAATGTATCTAATAGGGGTCTTACTAATGTATCTAATAGGGGTCTTACTAATGTATCTAATAGGTGTCTTATATTGTATCTAATAAGGGTCTTATATCGTATCTAATAGGGGTCTTACTAATGTATCTAATAAGGGTCTTATATTGTATCTAATAAGGGTCTTATATTGTATCTAATAGGGGTCTTACTAATGTATCTAATAAGGGTCTTACTAATGTATCTAATAAGGGTCTTATATCGTATCTAATAAGGGTCTTATACTGTATCTAATAGGTGTCTTATATTGTATCTAATAAGGGTCTTATATTGTATCTAATAAGGGTCTTATATTGTATCTAATAGGGGTCTTACTAATGTATCTAATAAGGGTCTTATATCGTATCTAATAAGGGTCTTATATTGTATCTAATAGGGGTCTTACTAATGTATCTAATAGGGGTCTTATATTGTATCTAATAAGGGTATTATATTGTATCTAATAAGGGTCTTATATTGTATCTAATAGGGGTCTTACTAATGTATCTAATAAGGGTCTTATATCGTATCTAATAAGGGTCTTATATTGTATCTAATAGGTGTCTTATATTGTATCTAATAAGGGTCTTATATTGTATCTAATAGGTGTCTTATATTGTATCTAATAAGGGTCTTATATTGTATCTAATAAGGGTATTATATTGTATCTAATAGGAGTATTACTAATGTATATGTTCTATATGAATAACAATTAAATACTATATTTTCAATTTCATAAAATAAATCGCTATCTATTCAAGGATATTACATAATATTTAATAATAGAAACACACTCAAGTGGTAACTTGTTTGTTTGTACAAAATGTTAATTTCATAATATACATATATACCCAGCCACTCCAAGTCTTCTTAATAGTTTTTATATTATGTAGATATCATTATTCTAAAATATTAAAATATTTCTCAGATATTCTAGGGAAATTCCATATGTTTCCGTCATCCCATTACATATATGATATTCAATTGTTTTGATATAAATATTTCTAAATTTCTTATGATTTATATAATTATATATATATAAATATATAAAGTTATTGTGTTATATACAATACCTAGTATGTATTATTTACTACAATTTAATATTTTTATATTGCATTCTTACCTCCAATATTTTTATTTTTGATCTTTTTTTATTCTACAACTCTACGATTTTTTTAATATAAAATTCATAAATTCATAAGTTATATAACCCTATTACAACACTACGAAACACTACAACACATATGTTGTATACTATAACACTACTACAACACATCACTACAACACAACACTATAACTATAGGCGGATACACAGCTGTCCCATACCTAGTAGTGTTCCCTACTCAAGTATTAACCTAAAGGATAATGTACACTGTACATTGTACAGTGTACAGTAGATCGGTTTGTACTAATTTTTTTTTAGAATGTTATAAACCTTCTATATCTATAACAATTATGTATGCTATGATGAATGAGTGTTTAAAATGTTAGACCTATATCTTAAATAGCTTAATGTCACGAGACCTTTTTATTTTAACATTGAATACATATAAAATTTAACATGGGGATATAGATATAGAAATAGAAATAAGTTTTATTCAATTTTTATAAAATTGAATGATTTTTTTTAAGCCAACTATGGATATATCCTAGAAACATATAATACAAGTAGTATAAACAATACAACATATTTTTCATAACAATCTAGATGCCCAAATTTTATAAAATAATTTTAGTAAAAAAAAATGTCTATAAATCGTATAATTTAATATAAATAAATTATTACAATTTAATTTAAAAAATTAAAATATATAATTTATAGATAATAATAATACAATTCAAATTAATTATTAAAAAATTAAAAATTATTTTTAGAAAAAAAATTAACATCATTTGTAAATTTTGTTGATTTTGATTTGAAATATGAAATACAAAATAAGTTTACATATTTTTTAATTTTTTAAATTTTATTTGTATAAAGGACATTTATATCTAACTTATATCCACAATTCAATACAATATGATCACTCAAATTTATGTAAAGTATAATTATATATATTAATTTTTAAAAATTAATTATTTTTTTGAATTATTTTGAAATAAATACTTTGTAAAATGGTGTATTTTCTCGAGTATTAGGAGACATTAATATTGGTAATTTGTAGATATAAAAATGAAATATAGATATTATATTAATAATAAATATAAATAATGGTATATATTATATTAATTCATTAAATATAATACAAATACATAATTAATTTTAAATATTAATTTAAATATTTATAAACATCAAAGATAATAAGATGGTAGAATGACTATTATACATGTAATATTTTAAATTAAATTTAAAAATAATAATTTATATTTCAAACTTTAAATGCTTCGTGAACAAAGGTAACTATTTTTTTTATAAAAATTGTTAATACATATTATACTAAAATATAAATATGTATTATATTTTATATGAAGGATTAAAAATTGATTCGAACGAACCGGTCTAGTGTACAGTGTACAGTGTACAGTGTACACATACTATATAAGAACTAGCCATAGAACAGTGTCAATAGAACATGTCGCATTCACACTATCTCGTGCCAAGTTACACGTACTACCACCCCTAACCTTATTGTCTGTACCTCGTGTTTGTAGAGATAATACACGCTCTACATTACTGTTGTTACTGGTGTAACCTGATTGTAACCTGTCAATCAATAATACCCACCTATAGGTAATTATCATCAATGCTGATATCCGTATGCGTATCTCACACATATCTATGCCTGATCAGTTGTAGTAGTAGTGCTTGAATGGAATTGTCTTAATCGTACGATATTATACTATTAATAGTTAGCCCATCTGACATTCATAACTACCCGAACCCTATCTGCTACTTTTGTAATGAAATACTGACAATTTGTAATCATTCTAAATTGTAGATAAAACTGTTGAGTACTTTTTGATTTAGAAAGTATGTATTCCGCTACTTTATAATCATGTTCAGTACATTACTAGTGCTAGGTTTAGTTGTTCAGTAGTGAAGTGCCACCACTACAGCTATCACACTATAAACATATGTTCTGCTTCACAAAATCATTGATATATATATATATATACTATAGTATATAGTATAGTATATATATATAGTATAGTATATCTATAGATACTCTGCATTTGAATACAGAGTTGCATAACATTACCGTACCATTGCAACACACGCGCGCCATTGTTCCATTGTTTACAAGTTACACGCGTGTGTCGGATACGTTACACCAGCTATAGATTACGTAATAACACACACACGATAAGCCACGCCCCCATGCCCCGTCCCCCCGTCGTGAGGTAATCACGCAAGCGTGGTCTGAATCTAGGCCACTTCCCAGTAGTCATGCGTATCATCACACCTACTGTACCCTACCGTAGCACCGTACTATAGTATATCGGGGTCACTCAAGGACACTCTCCGACCGTGAACTGGGTCGACAGTAAACAAACAACTCCCATCACCATCACTGCAGTGTATGGATGTATACTACACGCGATAGTGTGTGTGTGTATGACGTAATGACATCACCGTATATGTACGTATTAATTACATAATAAAGATGCTATTACGCGTGCGTGCGTGTGTGTGCGTGCGTTTACTACTGCTTATACACACGCATACTTAAGCGGCTCAATTAGTTAAAGTGGTGGTATGTCATTGGGCAGGTCATATCATTAACGTCAATAATCAGTCTTTCTCATACGTTATACCATATATATATATATATATATATATATATCTTGCGGCGCATTGGACAGAGTGGTCAGCCATAGTGGTTATACTAATCTTACAGGCTACACTAATCTAACTGAAAAGAAACTAATTAGTATTATTAATATTGTATCATGTTAACAAGCGCCTTTCCTTCACGCAATAGGTAAGGAGAGCGATTTTAAAACAGTCGTGTATACACCTCTGATAAGGAAGTTCTAATGTGAGGTATAATGTGTGTCTATTAATGTATGTTATTGTGCAGACAAGAACATGAATATATCAATACCTATTAAGGGCACCTAAGGGCCCTTAATGTGAAGGAACGCGATCGGACGCTTGTTCACACGATACTTAATATTAACATTTTACCTACCTTGATTATAGTTATACCTTATATTAATTAACATATGGTAATAATTATATTATATGTTCTAGCATATATGCTATATATTATATTATATATTATTTATAATATATATATAGTATAACACAATCAATACAACAAATCACACACACACACACACACACACACACACACACACACACACACACACACACACATACGCACACACATATATACAGTCAACTCCTGGTAAGTCGGATACGCAAATGACCGGAAACAGTGTCCGACTTAGCGATATTTCCGACTTATACGAAATTCATAAGAACCAGTGCGACCACTGCATCGTGTTACGTTGTCATATTAGTATTTAGTATTACACACGTGTGTGTGTGTGTGTATACATGTACAATTCAGTCAATGAAAAGTATATTATGCTGCTATTATATTTCCATTAAAAGTCTATTATGCTATTATTATGCTGCTATTAATTTTAAAAGTCTATTATGCTGATATTATGTTTCTATTATTAGAAAAGCTACATAATAACAGCAAAATAAACGCATAATAGACTTTTAATGACAATATAATAGCAGCATAATAGCATTACAAATTATTACAGCATAATATATTTTTAATGGCTACATAATAGCACAATGTAATTATTTGAGGCTATTAGTTATGCTATTATTTTGCTATTATAAGGATATTACTGTTAGCTGGGTACCAACATACCATGGTACGTTTGTACGTTACAAAAAATCGTACCCTTAGATATCATGTTACTGTTTTGTTTATGATCATAATATTATAACTAATTACAGTTATATAAAATAATTCATATTTAATTGGTTTAAAATGTCGTTGAAACTTAACTTAATTGTAACTATGAGTAGCTTAGTATAGTCACTGAATTAGGGTATAATATATATTCTTGTTAGGGGTATTTCAGAGCATTTTGTATCCTATATGCTATATTATAATATATTCACTCTTTGTATACAAATATTATTCAAAACTATCAAAATCCTGCATTAATCAAAGTAAATTTACTTTGTTATGTTAACATTTCTGATATTTATAAAAATTCCGACTTATCCAGTATTCAAAACATAAAAGTGATTAAATATATGTCCGACTTTCCTATCCGACTTACCAATTAATGTAATATGCAACTAGATACAAATCCAAACAAACCATCTAAATATGTCCGACTTATCGAGAAATCGAACTTATCGAGAGTAAACTGTATATATATATTTAATTAAATAGTTAATAATTATAATATTTTATAATTTTGTATTATAACAATAATATAGTATAACAAATATTTTGCAAAGAAGCCTATATACAAAATGATACATATTAAACAATACAATCAATGTATTCTACGCCGTACCACAACATATTCAGTATCGATGTAAATCATTGTTTCACTAGGCCAACGTGCAAAACACAGTCGCTTTCACTAGGCCAAAGTACAATATACTGCAGTAGTTTTCACCCGAATTGTTCGCGCTGATTACATCACACCTCATTACATAACTTAACGAATTATATTCTGGGTATGCAGCGGATACCACACACGTAATAGTATATGGAATGCCAGATGTTTCGTATACCGGACGACCGTCCGGCGGACGTTTCGTATAATAATTTCGTCTGATATTTGCATAGAGCTAAAGAGAAATTTCTCTTTAGCTCTATGGATATTTGTATACGAAACGTCTGTCACCCAGTATATGGAGCTATATATAGAAAAGATTTTCCGAAGGTTAAATTTGCTTCTCAAAATCTGTGGCTATAGTATACAACATCGGCACTATTCAAACGCGTGTATGTGGTAGCAGTGGCATTACAGGTGGCTAGTGACGTGACACAACAGTAGTATTTGCGCATGTCTGTAAGGTAACGTTACGCTACAGCATAGTCTACACTTCGTGCATGTAACGACGCACGCGAACAATAACGCACGCACTCGAACGTAATTCGTTATTACATAACTTCTATAAACACGCCCACAATTACGCCCACAATACAGACGAGGTCACTATCTAGTCCTGGAATTACACGGAGTCAGGAATATAGTCAAGGTTACCGACTCACCCTAACCCATAGAACTAGAGAGAAATGTCTCTCTAGCTATATGCCCTAACCCCTTCTCTCTAACTGAGTGTATAGTATTGTAGTGTATTATGTGTGTCATTATCACATACACAACCACTATATATAGTATATAATTTACTACATCCATATGCACTACATCCATATACAGTAAAGTGTTCTCTACTGTATATAGTACATAGTATGTACTATATACGTATATTTACTCTATATTCTAAATATAGATATTCTATATTGTAAATACCACAGAGCTAGAGAGAAATTTCTCTCTAGCTCTATGGTAAATACAGACATTATATATATATATATATATATATATATATATATATATATATATATATATATGTATCTAAATATAGTGTATTTACTATATATGGCAGAATACTATATATAGTACTATAATTTATATAACTACTAATATTATGTATTAATTAAAATCACATATATATATTGAATACAATACAAATTGAGGATACAAATGGACCCCTCAAGAAGTCATAGACATATACATGTTATAAATAACTATGAGAGGCCCCAGACAATACAATACAAATAGTAACATTTTGTTCTTATGTTTTGATTATCATTTATTAATTCTTGATAAACACATGCGAAAAACAAGAACTGCCTGGAGTCGTACCCGGGACATCTTGATAAACAATTGTTTACTAGCTTTTGGTTGTACCACTGAACCATAGACCCCATACACACATATATATATACACATTCAAGAGATTCAGACTGTATATAAACATATACCTCATAAACATATACATCCAGTGAGGGTTCCTCACCCATCCATTAACTCCACCCTAACCCTTCCATTAGCTCCACCCTAACCCCTCCATAACCACCACCCTCAGTGAGGGTCCCTCACCCCTCCGTGACCTCCACCCTAACCCCTCCGTGACCTCCACCCTAACCCCTCCGTGACCTCCACCCTAACCCCTCCGTTACCTCCACCCTAACCCCTCCGTGACCTCCACCCTCACCCCTCCATTACCACCGCCACCTGCAGGATAAGCTGGAACTCGAGTACACCAGTACTATACTGAACTCCCATTGGACGGCAGTGGCCTACTTACCTGTATCGTACCTACCGCCAGGTGTCGCCCGTTTCAACGCTTACGCAATACACGGCCACGAGGCTAACCGGACGAGAACCTACGACGCCCTCTACCGGGCTAGCGGCGTACCAGAACCAGACTTGTTAGTAGTGGCACACCCCCTATCGACGAATGCATTCACTAATCATCACGTGTTCCCGAACAGTCACAAACTCGAGTTCTTCAAAACGGAGAACTTCGCAGCTCTTCTCTAGAACAATATATTATATTTTGTTATATATATATATATATATATATATATATACATGAATATATATTTTATTATTTGAATACATATGCAGATGGTAGTTGTTGATACGACTACAGCAAGGACATGTCCTTGACTACAGTCTACCCGCATTTCTATACATACCGAGCATGTAGATCTACACACTCACTAAACAATAGGCAATACGTGAATCACCACTGCAGAGTGAGTCATGAGTCAGCGTTGCTATTTATAGCTGTTGTTGTTATTGTCAATGTCGAAGTCACTGGGTCACGTCTGTACGGCCTGCACACGTATGCTCCTATTGTAGGACATCACATAAAGGTGTGCTGTGTCCTTGATCGGGCCACGTATGACCTTGCGATTAGGAGATGGACTATGTGTACGCGGTGTTTTAACTGTATACTTTATACGTATAATGTATTTATCACATATTTTTAATAAATAACTAATCTTTTAATTCTTTTAATTGATAATTGATAATTTTCTCATTTACAAGTATTTTTAATTATATGATTAAAACAATACATTCATTTACAATTTATAGAAGATAAATAATATAACATATTTACAAATACATAGATATACACATATATACACACACATATATACACATACATATATACACACACATATATACACACATATATATACACACACATATATACACACACATATATACACACATATATATACACACACACATATATATATATATATATATATATATACATTTAATGTGTTGTTGTTGTTGAACGTATTTATGTAGACGCATCATTAATAACAATAATTCTATAATGTTTATTGAACAATACAAATAACATATAGATAACATAGCGAATATAATAGTATACAATTCGCAAGATAATATTCAAGATGCGAAAAGAACATAAATGTTGGGCAATAATACATTTTTTAAATTTCTTTTTAACGATAAAGATAGATAGTTTGTATTGCTAAGTGAGGGGGGAGGGGGTAGTTTATTCCATCTAATTGATGATGTGTGTGTGTGTATACAAATACATCTGGCTATCACTAATAGGTAATGGTATAGTAAAGGAACATAATTACATATAGAATACCTATAGATATGAGCCATAGTGATGTAACGTTAAAACATAGGAGACATATGTATTGATGGGTAATTTATTATTAGATTATAATTTGATCAATTTCAAATAAAATGTACTAATTAATTACTTTATCACAGGTAAATATCAATTATATATATTATTATATAACTAATATGTAATATATAGGCTTGTTCGAACTATCATATGAATAACTATTGAGCTTATATAGGCCTTAACTATATAGAAATGTATACATAATTATTAATTAATTATATTAAAATACAGATAAACAACAAATAGCCATAGCACATACAATTATATAGACACACACACACACACACACACACACCCACATACACACACACACACACACACACACACACACACACACACACACACACACACACACACACACACACACGAATATATCACCTATAGGTGATCAGATATATCTGATAATACTTGTCTCCATGGATATATATATATATATATATTTATAAATTTTAAACAAATATATATATTATATACATATACTATTATATAATAAGTATTTCTGACTAAGATGTATAATGTAATTAGAATGAAGTAAGACATTTTCTTAACCTTGGAATATGGATAAATATTGTATATTTTGTAATATTCATGTTTCTATATAAAAACTATATATAACCAATCTATAATGATATGATGTTATTATATTTATTATTATTTTGTAATTTGTTTGTATAATAATTATATTTGGATATATTAATCTCATCTTGATAATTGATAGTCAACAAGTATTACATGTGAAATAATCTAGAATTTCCCTGAATTTAATATATTTTTTGTAAACATTTATATAATATAAAAGTTAATTAGAAAAACATTTTCTATATATAGAAAATATATATAATCATTTACATATAAAATATATATATGCATTCAAGAAATTATTTACAAAAAAGAAACTAAATTATAAAATTATAAATTATTAGTCAATGAATTAATTTTATAGGATATTATTTTAAGTATTAAAAGTATATTTAAAAAATAATAAATAGAATTATAAATGTAATAAGATTTTTAGGAAAAATCAATATATAAAAACTGCAAAAAGGTCCAATTTCATAAACAATAATTTGTCATCATCTTATGATGTTTATTATTAAGTTTCATGTAATAAAGTTACAAATCCATTAAAATTGTTATAATATTATAAATTTGAAAATTCATACTATAGAATACTATATATATAGTATAATAACTATAGAATATACTTATATTATATATTATTTTAACTTGAAATTAAGGCATACTAAATGCTATATTTTAGTGTAATGCTTATCACATTATCTTATTTTGTAATATATCTAGTCACATATTACTAATATGATTTACAATTCTAGATGGTAAAATACACATCCATGATCATTGTATATGATATTTAAATCATAGGATTTAAAGCATAGCTTGTCACATTTTTATTTCCATGCTTTGAATTTGAATTTAAATTTGAATATTACTTCTAAAAATGAATATATTTTGAAATATGATTTTAGGCATGGTCAAATTATATATTATTTATATTACACATCCAACCTAATATATATAAGGTCATGTAAATCTAATTATATAAAATAAGAATATAATACTTATTTATATATATACCAACTATGGACCTACACAAAGCTACAGTGAATTCTCACTAGCTCAGTATAGATATCCATATATGGTCATATCTAATAAAACGATGAATGGGCGACGCCCATTGGGCGTATACAGGTATATAGTATGACCTTGACATTACTGTGTAAATACGGGTGACACGCCATCGTTTGATGTAGGACACATCCAGAGACGATTGTGCCCATTAATACGACTATTATATAAGCCAAGATAAGTGACTCGATAACGAGTATCGCACATCGAATAAGAAACTCTCAATAAATAACCAATCCCCACTTGAAGAGAGCGATAGAGCTAGCGAGGCTCGTTCACTTAGTTGTTCGTGAACTTCACACTTACAGCGGGCCGGAAAAAAACCCACGCAGGCGAGATACACACTAACACGTACGAACGCACGAACGCACGCATGCGTGGGATACTAGCTATTACTAATACTAGACTACCACCACCACCACTATACGCGGATATACACGCAGCGAGAGACGGCGAGAGACGGCGAGATAGCACGAGTTTCGAGCACGCGTGCACGTGTTTACGTTAGTAGACGCACCCTCCGTCCACGCGCTCGACGAACGCTCATTGGCTGACCGATTTAGCACGCGCGATCCGATTGGTCGGCGGGGACGCCACCTCTGCGTGTGCACGCCGTACACGCGCCGCTCGTGCACTTCTAGATGTATAGTTAGACGGCGCGCATGTTAAAACCGAGTTTACACGCGCACACACACACACACGATAAGCACATATATTTACCGATAAGTTAGTATATTAACAATAATCGTTACGTTAATTCGATGTATGCTTTATAATATACGCTTATACGAAAGGTGTACTAAATGAATTACTAAAAGAGGAAAGTTTTTGTATTTCGTAATCGTATTTATCAAATGGAATACTAATTTAAATATACGTATCAATCATTTATATTACGCAATTATTAATTACATAAGTATATATTTGTTAATCATATATACTAGCTACCTTATTACATCACTAACTAGACATGTTAACATTATTTATTACGTTTAACGTTACAATTACGTTAAATTATAATATATGTAGTATAGTATAAATATATACATATGCACTATACTATATAGAATATTGCATATGTAATATAGTATATTAGTATTGCCCTTATCACATAATTAACTGTAGTTAATCTAATGTGTAACCATACACAGACCCACAGACCCATACTATAGAGAGAGTTTACATATGTATGTGTTTTAAACATTTGATAATTGTTAAATGTATTACCATACAAATACATTACTGTTTTAATGTGTCCCTCCCATTGACAAATTCCTAGAGCCGACCCTAATTACTAGGAATGGATCACCATTATATTTATAGAAGTGCAAGTATAATCAATCCGATACACGTTACAGAGAATATACATGTATATACAGTGTATAGTATACGTGGTATATATAGTAAAGTTGTATTATGAGCATATATGATATATTATAGTATATTATATTATAGTAATTATACTGTCCATAGGTATGGTAAATATATAGTTCATATATATATATATACGTATATAATATACCATATATTACTATACAGTATACTGTATATATGTATATGATATAACACTTGTACCCAGAGCGAAGACCCCCTACAGTTATAGGCTATAACCTCGAGGTTATATGGGGGTATTTGTAGTATTGTATATATATATATATATATATATATATATATATATATATATTCATAGTTGAAATGTATTCTGACTGCAGGGAAAACCTGACAGAAGATTAGAATCACAATATATCAACTATAGTCTATAGTTGATATGTATACATCGATAAATTAATGTATTAAAGCATGCATGTATGCATTCATGTATGTAAAGAATGTATGTTCACAACACATACACACAAAGTACGAATTGTGTAGTTGTATTTCATTACAACATTATATCATTAATTATAATATTAATTATAATATTTAATAATTATAATATATACTGTATATATATATATATATATATATACAATGTATACATTGTATACTATAAACTGTATACGCATCTCATTTATTATCAAGAGTATAATGATTAAAATATCTAACGAGTAGTTATATAAGTATTTACATATTAGTTTAATTAGTTAAATGCAATGCGATTAACATACGCCTATAGGGCTATGAGGCATAGCCTATGACATCATATATGACGTCATACAATTGTAATATAACGACGATACCATACTAACTTGCACCTAATGACTCACTGTCAGTGATTCATCCGTCCAGTAATACTATTAATAATCATGTTAACATCACCTTATGCATTCTATTTATAGGTGATCACTACTATAAATATCTAACCCCTGTAATGTCAATACATAACCCCTATAGTTCAATGTTATACAAACAATCTATTGTTAATAGCCTATAGACTATATATAGTTAACGTTAGTGAGTTAACATTAATGCTATGAACACGTAATCTAATCTATTATCAATCTTCGTATCCGTTATATCTGCGCGTGTGACCTCATGTATAGATAAGCACGCATGTCCAGGGCCGGCTTAAGCATACTATGGGCCCCATAATAAATTAATAACATATTAAATGGGCCATTTTGGCAAAAATTAATATTTATAACTCTTCAATTTTATCATATGTTATCATTATACTAATTATTTTGTAATTTGTTTGTATACTTTAATCAACTCATAATAATTTCTTTTCTCGCATATATATTTAGAGCAGTGGTTCCCAACCTTTTTTCACCGTGACCCTTTTTTTTATAATTCTTAATTAAAAAATATACCATGACCCAATGACAACTTTTATTTTGTTATTATTATACTTTAATCATAACATAATCATATAAAAATTAATATACATATATTTAAATATATATTTCCTTCTTAAATTTTTCTCGACCATAAATCCAATTTGCATATAAAAGCATTTATATTATTTTTTAGAAATTGGATCAGGACCTACACAAAATACTCAATGACCCATATGTTGGGAATCACTGATTTATAGAGTTCATACATATTTGTATTACCGCTATTATCTCAATGTAATCTAATTGCAATACTTTTCTGATCGACTTTATTCTACAAAGTAATTAGCTCCACGGTTTTCATTATATCGAAGTCTCAAATTCTAAAATTGCATTTTATTGAATAAATACGTTGACTCTAGTAATATAATTTAAGTTATATTTTAACATATATAATATCAGATATAAATTATGTAATTATAAGAAGTCCTCAAGAGACTGCACTAACATAATCTGCTTGCGATCAACATTTTATATTCGATAATGCTTTTAATAAAAAATATTATATTCTTCTTTAATCTAGATGTTAATATATTCTTTATATAGTTTGGCTAAATAAATTATATTGATTTGGGATGAAGGCAAAGAATATTACTACACTTGTCGAAGATTTAACGGCATTTTGCCCAACCAGATTTAAGGAATACACAGTGTAGATATGTGAATCCATATTGACAATGGACTGGTTATTATAATCTATTTCATGTCATTGAATCTTCCAGACATATGCTGGCATTTTCATAACTTTGAGCTCTATAATCTATTATAATTATATTATTATTGATAATATTCTAATAGATCGGTAGCTAAATATTGACCAATGTGATAAATTATCAGTGATAATGAATCTCAACGTAGAATTGTACGTCGTAAATCAATAAATACCTATATAATAATAGTAGGCTATAATACCTACCTAACTTGATATAAATAACGATAATATATATCGATGTGATATATATGGAATTGAGTACACTGATATATAATATAATATTTTGAATTTTGTATTTCTTCAATTATGTAGTTATCAGTGATAACTTATCACCTACCCAGCAAACAATATATTCGACGCTTTTGGACGCCATGCACCTAAAAGTTCCGGAATTAATTCGTCACTTTGATGACAATTTGCGCCCAAAAGCGTCGAATTTGCGACGAATTCAATATCGATTCGGAACTGAAGCGTCCAAAAGCGACGAAAAAGTGACGAATTCAATATGATTCGGAACTGAAGCGCCCAAAAGCGTCGAATTTGCGACGAATTCAATATGATTGATAACTGAAGCGCCCAAAAGCGTCGAAAAAGCGACGAATATATCTATTCGGAATCAAAGCGTCCAAAAGCGCCGATAAATTGTTTGCTGGTAATTCTCCAATAAGAATATCGCCATTGCGTGTATTTATTTGTAAATAGATAGATGAGGGTGATGTCAATCTAAACATTCATTTGCAAGTAATAGGTGGATAATTGCAAAAATGCCTTTAGTATTATATGTATGTTATATATATATATTTATAAATAATATCTGTTTCAATAAATATAATATCTTTCTGTAATGATAGTATGTTGAAAAAGATAATCATTTTATGTACATAATTCCCTTTCATCAATAGACATTATTAACAATACTATATATAGTATTGTTAATAATGTCTCCTATAGGAATAACCTAAATCAGAATAATCCTATTTAAATTAAAACTATTATATATATATATATATTATGTGTACTAATACAACTATAATAATATATACACTATGAGAATATACACATTTGATTAATACGAGCATAAGATAGAGAAAGTTAATTATTTTGAGAAAAATTATTTTGAAAATATCTATTTATTTAATTACTATAACAATTATAAATCTATATAGAATATCGTTTTTTTCGTAATTTATAATCAATATAATCCTTTACAAATATCAGAAATCATAGTTAAAATATATCTTATAAAATATATTTAATTTTAATAAAAAAAAGTATACTTTTTGTTTTGTAAACTAATTATAGAATTATAAATTGTTAAGATTTAACTATGGTTAATAATACCTTAATACGTTTATCATTTATCACCTTCTAGTTTATCAAACAATTATTTATCAATCGGTTTCATACTATTTGATCTAACAATCAGAGATGTACATCTCACACGTGTGAGAAGATCTATGTTATCACTATTAGCATGTGCTCCAAAATGTTCATGTAGCTGTTTCCACCATATCTTCGTGTCAATTTAGAAATTTTTGTAAAATTCACTCTTCAAATTGGCCTAAATGACTCATATTTAATTAATTTATTATATTATTTTTATTTTTTTAAATAGAATTAATAACATATAAGAAAATAGTTAAGAAATTTTTGTTTTCATATAAATAGTAAAAAAAAAATGTCTCAAATAATTCATGGGCCCCCCAAAATTTGGGGCCCCGGGCAATTGCCCGATTTGCCCCCCCCTTAAGCCGGCCCTGCGCATGTCCACTCATGTCCTATCATGTGACCATTATAACTTTGAAGTCGTAAATAGCATAACAGAGTGACTAACTGATACGTACAATGTACGCGTGTATCAGAATCACTGTACCCTAGCCATAGGAAGGAGGGTATTCTGTTGACACGTCACATCTTCCGTTACGTCGCTATCTAAACACTGCAACAAGTATAGCTTTACTAAGTCATGTGCATCGTATAACTGTTAAGTAACTGTTAAGTAAGTGATTATTAATTAAAACACATTATTTATCTCACAATATATCGAATTTAACACAAACTATTTAGATATATTTAAATGGTATCTACAATATATGTACAATGTACAATGTACATTGTATTTAGTTGTGTGTATTTGTGTGTAATAGTATTAAAAAAGTCTACGAGTTAAATAGACTACCACTTACATATGATAACCAATACACGTATGACATACGTCGTATGTATACATTGTATTACCTACCAGTTTCTATTACGTAATACATACCTCCAATGTCCCTTAGTATACAGTATACTGTATACACATACATATGCACGTATAGAGTGATATAGCTAACAGCTAACAGCCATACGGCGATGAGTCATACAATGGAGAACGTAGCACACGTGACTCACTATCTGTCACGTGTGCACACGTCCATTACGCTGGTAGACATGTGACTTAATTAATAACATACACACATGTACACACACATATCATCATCTCTCATTTAGCAGACCAGCACCTCACTAGAATTATGCTCACATATCGTTGATTAACAAGTATCTCCACGATATATCATCGTAAAACCCATGCACGCCGCGCATGCTCAGCTAGCCTATGACCGCGTATCTATTTATAGACGCATAGTTATGCAATCGCAGCCACGTGATATCACTACGCGCTGTCGATGAATCATCCGTTTACGACTAGACCCACATTAGATATTGATTTGTTTGTTTGTAATGCACTCGTCTTCATTCACCGGCTATTCAAGTCTTTATTTTCTCATCTACCGCCGAACTATTTATAACTATTTGATGTGTTTTTTCACTTTTATCGTCTGTCACTACTTAGTAGTGAATTGCATGAAAAAAGTATATGAAAATTCTTAGATTTAATTGTAAATACTATTACTGTATTATGTATTATATACTGTATCATTAAGTAATACTACTGCTTTACTGTTATAGTCAATTATCTTATTATGATTTATGTTAATTAGTCTTAATTAGTCTTAATTACAATTAAAAATATACCTTGTATCTTTAAATATTAAAGTTTGATTATTAAATTTGAATTACTGCAATTGCAAGGTTGAAATTGCATTTTCTATACACATCCTGTTTACAATGCAAATAAATATCTTGTGTATTGATTATCACTAATGTTTAGTGCACTTTCTCATACAGAGATTCACCTTATGTATGGGTGTTATAGGAATTAGTGATTTCAGGCAATATAACATAATAGCTATTTAATTATTACCTCTAGTTTAATATTACCTTATAAGGATTATACTATTATACAACTATAGTTGTATAATAGTATAAGAACTATAGTATAGTATACAACTATAGTTGTATAGTAGTAAGACTTATAAGGTAATATTAAACTAATATTAGTAATACTAATTTAGTATATTAATTATTATGTAAATATGAGAGTATTATCAACGACATGTCCTTAGTATTATTCTATATTTTGTCAACTAGTTTATTATATTTCATTAAAATACTTATGAAATAGATGAATGATTGATGACAAATATGTAATGTTTTGTTTTGGATAAGTCTGCCAACATATTATATTTATAACTTTAGTTTTTAACTACATTTTTTAACTCAATTCGTTATCTCAGACATATGTTGTCGGTGCGTACTATTCTGAGATATCGGGCGTTAATACACATTAATATTAATAATAATAAAATAACAATAGAAAGGTTTATTGACTCAGTTTAAAAAGATGGACGTTTATATGCGTCAAGTTGAAATAATAAAACAATAAATAATTACACGAATATTAACAGTTTACCGGTGCCAACAACATACGATATATTGCAGCCTTATAGGATAACAAATCATATTATAAACTAGAAGTGTAATATGATTTTTAACGAACGAACAATAGACCAGCAAATTCTTCTAATAAATAGTACTACGTTATAGATACAAACTTCTGATCGTTGCCCTTCCCTCTCTCAGTGTCGTCAGTACCATCATCAACGCAACACGACGCCGATGTCATAGAATCACTGCTGCGTCTCGGCCAGTCGACCTTCAATTACCCGTTGACCCCGCCCCCCTCATCAGCTGACGAGTCCGAGATAGAAACGGATGCCGGCAGACTATCGCACAACGCTACTTCTCGGTGTAAAAACTCCTCGAAATTAGCTCAGGTTAGCGTCCATTGAAGTGTAACTCTCTTCATTCATATTACACTAGTAATATTATTTAATTTGACCAGATTTTTAATATTTTAATTAATATTCTGCTCGAATTATTATTTGATTATATTGTATTTATATATATATTTTAATCGTATATAATAAATATAAGCATTACACTAATGGTCGTGTATTAACTATAAGCAATACATCACCACCACCACCACCACAACCGTTGACAGTTGCTGGAAGGAGACGAGGTATGCGCGAAGAGTTACCTACGTACGGCTAACAAGCGGAAATACAACGAGGATCACCTTCAACGCTACAGGGCTCATCACAAGATCATACGTAGATCTCCGCCCACAGATGATGACTGCGTGGGGGAAGAGGAACCCCGCCCCGCCACCCCCGCCCCCGCCGCCCTGTTCACCACCATCGATATCTCCGCGTTAACCTCTGACCCCGGTGACATCGTCGTCAGCGAGACCGCCTGCGTCAGTAACGCTATCGAGGCGCCGCGCCCCGCCGTACAGCAGGTGACGCCCCCCTCAGTAGAGGAACCGTCCCCCCCGTCCCCTCAGGGCGTATCGTTAACCGTTTCCTCGCCTTCCGTTTCTCTCGGCGATGAGTCTGATCTGTGTCAACCGCGCCTGAAACCCTCTACCCCCTCTCCCTGTACCCCTACCCCCTCTCCCTGTACCCCCTTACCCTGTACCCCGTCGACGCCTCGTGCCTCCGTTATAGTGATCAATCGCAGCGCCGTACGCGTGAAAACCACACCCCCCGCTGTCAATCAAAAGAAAAAATCCGTCAACGCCGCTGCCACCCCCCTGGTCTGCATTAAACCTCGCCCCTTAGTGCCCAAGTTTTGCCCCATTCAACCGATCATCTTCAGATCTAACGTTAATCTCCCTAACACCAATATACCGGTTAGTTTAGTTTCTTCGACTATTTTAATAATTCGCTGAAATTAAATAATAATTTAAACAAGCGTAGATACTCTTTTAATATGAAAGAACAGCTCTATTTATTTACTTACTTTAAATATTGACTTTCTATTTTATTCAATATTTATATTATTATCAATACACTGTTTTTTTATATTTATATTATTATACATTGTTACACAGATGCTAAGGTTGTTGGTAACACAGAATGGACCCGTGCTACCTATAAAGATTATTCCCTCTCTGTGTAAGGAAGATAATAGAGCCAGAAATCATCATTGTCATTTTGCGGGCTGCAATAAAACTTATTTAAAGAGCTCTCACTTGAAAGTTCACATCAGAACGCATACCGGTTAGTTTCTATACATTGCTAATCTATCGTAGCTTATATAATGATAATGACTTATTTTATTATTTTGGCAATACCATATTTATGTTAAATTTCTAATAATTAAACTTTTTATAAACTAAATTTACATAAATTAACATACACACTTTATTTCCATTTTAATAATAATTTATAATTAAAGTTTAGTTAATGTTTTATTGATTTATATGAATACTTGAATTCATAAAACTATGATTTTATTTGATTAAATATTGTATTCTACAGGCGAGAAACCGTTCATTTGTCCATTTGCAAACTGCACAATGAAGTTTGCCCGTTCAGATGAATTATCCCGCCATCGAAGAACTCACACAGGAGAGAAAAGGTTTTATATTAATAATTAACTAATTAACTTCTTTAATTTCGTATTATTCTTTGTTTATTTCTATAACGTATGTTATCGTTAGCAAATATTTATACTTTATACTTTCGATTATATTTTCGGCTATGTATTTGCTTAAATAAATTATCAATCAACTAGGTATACATTTAGCATTAAACTTACTTATATTTAAAAATTATTTTGATATTTTTCAAGATTATTTACAATTATTTTATTTAATTATTTACGGTTAACGTTAATTAATCTAACTCCTAATTTCCTTCGCCCAATCATAATTCTCACATATTAACGTAGATTTAAATGCAAGATATGCGAACACAAGTTCATGAGGAGCGACCACCTCGCTAAACACCTGAAACGTCATTCTCTGAACAACACTTGCCGATGATACGAACCCTATCCCCCGCTGCTCACTATACACCCCCCACTACCATACCACATATATTATATATATATACACACACATCTATTTATATAGCACTTGCCAATTTCTAGTCTGGTTTATTCACGAACACACATACCACGAACATTATCGTATTATCGTTATATACTTGCCATATTATACAATGGTCTCAGTTTCATCATCAGCGTATTGATATTATTACTACGAGTATTCGTTGATGCATTAGTATTTTATTACTATTACTACTACTACTATTCTTAACATTTGAAATGTTTACTTTTATTTTATATCCATATTGATACACACCGCGAACAAATAAAACAAATATTTAACATATTATTTTATTCTAAAAAACGATTCTACACGAATATCAACTAAGCATACGCAAATAAACATCGATTAAATACTCAGCATTATCTAATGTAGATGTATATATAATATAGAATATATATATATATATATATATAGTAATATGTGTGTAAATTTATTCCAATTAAATTAATTTCATTAATAAATAGATATATATGTAGTAGTAGTGGTAGTAGAGTTGGTGTAGTATTAAATAGTCATAGTAATTGTGGTATATAGATAGCGTTCGCGTGTGATTCACTCGTTCTGTTTGATGCCGGCCCCGGACATGGACCTAGCGGAACAAAGTCTGGGTCTATCGTACTCCTCCATTGACATTGAGCGCATCTTCTTGCCCATTCTTGTGACGTGGTGCATAGGTACGGCTGATACTGTGGGAGTGTGTGTGTGAGTGTGTATGTGTTTGTGGGTGTGTGTGAGAGAGATGGACAGTGGTTACAACTAGTTGTAATTACTAGCTATATTAGAATAAGTAATTCCAAAAATAAAATAGGAAGATGAAAGAAAAGTGGGCAAAAACAATCCTAATAAGGATTACATATATATATATAATGGTAAGTATCAAAATATGAATGAAATTGTCTATATAATAATATAGTAAACCAGATAATGGGAGAGTAATTAATATTATATTATTAATATATATATATTAACATTTGATTGTTTTAGTTTTGAAATAATAGGTATTTCAATTATTATTTAATTGAATAAAATTTTATATATCAGTTTTATAAAGAATAACTGAAGGAATTAAATTTATGAATATGTTCAATAACTACTTAATCTCAGTCTCCAATACCCATACCTCTATACCTCCAACACCCATAACTTGTACCTCGTATACTCTATAGAGGAGACTTTCTACTTACATAACATTTATTATGGTGCAATCATTAATTTGTCATCCTATCTAAGATTGTAGATACATTTTTTTATTATAACAAAATGGCTCTAATATATATTCGAAGCCACTCGCATGTTAAGGCATCATTGGTTTTAATGAGAGCCGATCATTTATTTATAAACAAATATATAAGATCGCTTCTAAACTATTATTTTAAGACTATTTTATTGGTCTGGGAGGGGTTTGGAACCAGGTCTTACTACCAAGCAGTTTTATATCAGGATATATATATATATATACTAGACTAAATTAATTATTTCATGATTAAGTATATATATAATTAAAATAAATATATACCCAATTATACTGTTATTTTAATATATTGCAATAACAATTATTATTAATTAATCATTAAATAATATATATATATATATATATATATATATTTATTAATACAATTATATGGTGAAAGTCCATTTTTAATTAATTGCAGTCATAAATATAAATATATAGTTACTTTATATATATATTATTTATATACACTTATAAATCTATAAATAATAGTATATTAATGTAAAATAAAACTAATAAAATTACCAACTGATATAATAGAATACATTAAAACATGGTTTACATAATATAATATTTATAGTCATAAACTATAATCAGTTAGTTATTATTATTAATTAGAAATAAAATTAATTGTATATAAACTAAAATATAAAATCATTCAATTTTGTTATGAATTTAAACAAGTTAAAAATTAATACCAGATCTAGTATATGAAGTAGAATAATATAGAGACACATTGATTAATAACTGGTTTACAAATAGGTATTAAATAATGGAGAAATAAATCAAAGTATCAATTGATAATGTAACTTAAGTTAGGATATAGAGAAATATTAATATATAAACATAATTAGATTACTTATCAAGAGATAATAAAGATATAGAAAATATATTATATTATAATAATCAGGAGTAGATTGTATTCCATGATTAAAGAAATATAACAATAATAATAATAATGATCTATTAGAAGAACATTTGTTTTTTTCTCTTTTATTTTGTAGATTATATTATATTTATTTTAATTTCCTAAATGGCTTCACAAATATGATGGAATCTATTCTATTTATTCCCCTCAGCTCAAGCTTTATATAGTGTAGGGGTAGGCCTGCAATATTAATGCTTACTTATATTTGCTAGCTAGGTTTAAATTAAATGTATATTAGTTTACTGTACAGGAGATGATATGCAGATATATAAAATTGTAATATTTAATTATAAAAATTTATAAATGAATATATTTCTAAAATATATAATATAAGAATGAGTATAAACATCTGATAGAAATTGTTTATATAATAATTGATTAATCTGAAATACTAGGATTAGAATTACAAGAAAGTTGATCAAGTATTGGTTAGATACAAATAGAAAGAAATAAAGCCTAGCGGTACACTAAAGGATCTACTACAAGATTTTCCGGCAACTTGCCAGAAATATTGTATCTTTAAAACCATTTTCTATCAAGTTGTAATGGGATACCCCCTATAAAGTTATTATATTTCAGGCAAGTTGCCGAAAAGTAAGGGGGTTTCCTACTACGATTGTAGTTAACTTTATAGAAAATAGTTTTAAAGTTAACTACTATTAAATGTATTAATTTTCATCACAAGGTGAACAGACATATGAATAATGTGGCGAAGCATTGGTACGGTGAATACTTAATGTGATAATCTTAACATAACTAATGAAGTAGGTGGTGAAGTCTTACAAACTATGAGAGAGATATGTTAACGTAAATAGGGTGAACTAAACATAGAGCTTGTAAACTATTGCTTACATAAATATATATGTATTATCATTTATTGTAATAAATAAAGTGTAAGCATAAAACAGGATATCTTAAACAATAAGTAGGGGAAAGATGGGTAATATGGCCATATTTAGATAATGTTGTATAACTTTATAAATAGTAGTACTAAATCAATATTGTTTTCAATATAGATGCATCTTTAGTATATTCAAGAGGATTGCCGAATCATTTTAGCTCTTCCAATTGAAATTATTAAGGTGGCCACATTACCCTCCATGGAATCTCCTTAATAATTAGATAATACAATTATGATATATTTAATGATTAAATGATTTTTAGTTTAATTTCATAAATTACTATAGTCATTAATGGTATACCATTAAACTTACTTATCATGTTAATATGGAAAAAGCAATTTCATCAGTAAATGATTGTGTATAACAATATGACGATAACATACCTAGATAAAATAGTAATTTATAAAAATAAATAATTTATATTATCTGATGTGTATATATATGTGTATATATATATATATATATATATATAAATGGTTACGATGTAGTAGATGTTGATTTAATAAACATTTTCATAATAATCTTATCAATATATACAAATATTTATTTCAGATCATATCTTTAATATGATTAGCTTAAATCATCGTGAAGGGGACACATTACCGCTTCTAGGTATTACGCTATATAATAATGTATATTACTCACTAAAATAAATATATTAAACACTTTGTTGTAATTAAATAGTGATTTAATAGCCAACTTTAATTTTCAATTTATATTATATATTAGTAATTTAATAATATATGCTTTTAAAAAATATGATATGTAAATCGTTTTTTTTTATTTAATACATTATTTTTTTAATTAATAGATATACTAATTATTTTTATATAATTATATTTTACTTATTTAAACAATGATTACCAATGCGTATTGTAGTATTTATGATATTGAATATGAGTTAATATAGCCTACTATACATATATACGTGACTAACCTTATCTGGAAGTGCCGTATCTCGTATCTTGTATTATGATAGATAATATATATATAATTAGGTATAGGTTTTATTAGTTGTGCATTAAGTAGTAAGTGAGTCTCGTAAGTCATTTGTAATGGGCGTGGCTTAGTCACGCTATATATGTATAGTAGGCGTATTCAATATTACTACATCCCTCTACTAAGTATATAATATAAGCATTATAATATATAATAATAATAATAAATTGACAATATAAGTATAACAATATAATAAATAACATTACGTATAAAATAATATTTCTACCACCCATTTGTGTGCTTAGTTTTAAACTAAGCCTCTATAAGGCGATCTGGAGGTTTTACATGCCTTCCTGATCTAGTGGTGTATGTAGATCCATTCGTGGGTATGAGCTGGCATCTATTCCTTCTCACATCTTGTTTCTCCGTTCTGAGATTATATGATCTTGTACGTTCGGGTGTTGTGTTGATAACGGTTGCCATTCTATCTAGGTCCCTAATGTATACATCTTCCCCGTCTTCTATCTTTCGTAAGTTTTTAGTATACTTATTGTCTCTGTTTCTTTTGATTTCTAATTTCTTATTTTCGTTCTTGTCCCTAAATATACAGTGGTCTTCTTTATTCATGTAATTATCTAATTTAAGATCAACTACTGTAGTTCGTAATTTTCTGTTCATCAGAAGTTCTGCTGGTGATCTTCCAAAGCTGAGTGGTGTACTTCTGTATGAGAGTAGTCCTAGGGATCTTCTTCTTTTTCTAGAATACCCTTTATCGTTTTTATAGCTCTTTCTGCTACTGAATTACCTTGTGGATGTTTAGGAGATGATTTAATCGTTTGGAATCCATATTTCTCTTGGAATTCTTCAAATTCTTGACTAATATATTGACTACCATTATCTGATACTAAGGTCTCAGGGATACCATGTCTAGCGAAAATAGATTTTAAAGCATTTATTGTGTCTATTGAGTTTTCGCTTCTTAGAAGCATCGTTTCAAAATATCTGGAATAGTAGTCGACTACGATTATATATTTTCTACGTTCGTAGGTATATAAGTCTGTTCCCACTATTTCCCATGCATGTTTAGGTGTATGTATAATCTCTAAAGGTTCTCGGATTATTGGCCCATATATTTGACATGTCGAGCAATTTCTAACCATTTTTTCGATGTCCTTATTAATTCCTATCCACCATACGCTATTTCTAGCTCTTGCCTGGAATTTGTTAATACCTTGGTGTCCTCTGTGTATCTCCTTCATAACCTCTTGTATATGATTCTTAGGTATAATAAGTCTATTTTCGTACGTTAAACAACTTTCATTATTGATATACTTTCTTGATGTTCATAATATCTTTTTAGTTTGTCGTCTTTAGAATCTCTCTTTTCCCATCCATCTTCTGTCTTCTTTTTTACTGACTGTAATACTGGGTCTGCTTCTTGTAAGCGTCTCAATTCTTGTAATTTAATTGAACTCCCTGGTTTGAATGTGTTCTTTATTAATTCATTAACTTCTATTTCTAGTATATTTGAAATTTCTCGTTGTCCTGGATATCTTGAAAGTGCATCCGCTCCGATGTTTAATTTCCCTTGTATGTATTTCATATCTATGACATATCTCATGAGTCTTAATCTATACCTCTGTATTCTTATTGGTATTTTCTCGACTTCCTTCTTTCCAAATAAAGTAATCAATGGTTTATGATCTGTTTCTATGGTTATATTTGCTCCGTTTACGTAATAGTTAAATTTTTCTAGTCCCCAAACGACTCCTAATGCTTCCTTTTCTATTACTGCATAGTTTTTCTCGGTTTCCGTAAGAGATCGGCTCGCCGCTGCTATCATTCGTCTATTTCCTTTCTCATCTATCTGTGAGAGAATAGCTCCTATACCTTGGTTTGATGCGTCCGTTGTGATTATACTCTTTTTATTTATATCGAAGAATGCTAATATCGTTGGTTTCTCAAAAAGTTCTTTCATTTTTCTAAAACTGTTTTCTTGTGCTTCTTCCCATATCCATACTATATTCTTCTTCAGTAGTTCTCTAATAGGATGGCTTGTTTCTGCTATTTCTGCGCTGAATCTAGCATATTGATTTATCAGGCCTAGAAAGCTTCGCACGCCTTTTACATTAGTTGGCCTCGGAAAATCTCTTAAACCTTGTATTTTCTCTCCTGCTTTGATACCATGTTTTCCTATCTTATAGCCTAAGAATTCTACTTCATCTTTTCTAAATTTACATTTATCTTTATTTAGTGTCATTCCTGCCTCTTCTATACGGTTGAGTACTTCATTTAAGTTCTCGTCATGTTCTTCTAGGTCTTTACCCATTATTAGTACGTCGTCCATATGTATCACGACTCCTTTACAATTGTGCAATATCTTGTCCATTTCTCTACAGAATATTTCTGGTGCAGATGTTAGCCCGAATGGTAACTTATTGTATACATATCGTCCCCACGGTGTTAGGAACGCAGTTAATGGTTTGGATTCTTCCTCTAGTGGAATTTGCCAAAATCCTGCATTAGCATCGAGTTTGCTGAATATTTGTCCCTGTATCTTTGCCAGGCTTACTTCTACGGTGGCCATTGGGTACAACTCACGCTTTACTGCCTCATTTAACTTTGTCATATCACTGCATATTCTGATCTTTCCAAGTGACTTCATAGCCACTACCATAGGGCAACACCATTCAGTTGGGTACATAGCTTCTTCTATCACTCCTAACTTTATCATTTTATCAAGTTCTTCTTTAACTCGCGTTTGTAAATGTATTGGTACGGGTCTTGGTACGTAAATGGAATATGGTTTCGCTTCCTTCTTGATTTGGATTTTATATTTTCTCTTTAATTCCCCTAGTCCTTCAAATAATTCTTTATGTGGGTGAATTTCTCCTATTAGTTTTACCAGTCCTAATTTAATAGACATGTTTCTCGATAATAAACCAATGTGTTGGTTTTTTAATACGTAGATATTTTCTCTTATTGTACTTTCTTTGTACGTCATTTCGGCCGTAAACATTCCAACTATCTCTAATGACACCATTCCTGGTCCTCTCAGTTCTATGTTACTTTTTATAAGTTCGGGTAACTTTCTATTATAAGGGAGAATAGTTGCGCTTGCTCCTGTGTCTATTTTAAACTCACATGTTTGGTTAAATCCTGGCGCTTTGACTTTTATTAATTTTGTCCACGATTTAATATCTGGAACCTTTATTTCTCCTAGGAACTTATAATTTCCTGTCGGCTTCTTAGTATCTATACTTGTTTTAACTTCGTAATTCTCATAAGTTTTTGTATGTGCTCGTTCACTTGGTTTTCTGCATAGCTTTGCCCAATGTCCCTCTTTGTTGCATTTATGGCATTTCGACTTATATGCTGGACAGTTTCTAAATTCATGCGTCCTTCCGCATTTACCACAAGTCTTTCGCTCTGCTGGTTTCTTGTATTCGTAATCTTTATTCTTGAATTCTTTCTTGTATTCTTTCTTCTTGTAATCAGTCTTCACGTATTCTATAGTCGGTTTTCTAGTAATTTCTTCATTCTGCTGTCGTGATATCTGTTTCATCTTGCATGATTCGACTATTTGTTCTGCCGTTAATTCTTTGCTGCAAGATTCTTGTAAAAACCTCTGTCTGAGTGTTTCGTAATTCATACCGATTATTATTTTGTCTCTAATAAGGGACTCCTACATGTCTTTAAAGGCACATGATTTTGCTAATATCTTTATACAACTGTAATAACTTTCAATATTTTCATCTATTAGTTGTTGTCTTTTAAAAAAGCAATACCTTTCATAAGTAGTATTCACTTTAGGTATGAAATGGCTATCGAATTTTTCCATTATAGTTTATATTTTTAGTTCACTTTCTTTATTGTCTTTGTCATATTTTTGTTCAATATCAAATGAATTATAGATGTCTACTGCATCTTCTCCTATCGCATATAGGAAGTTAGCTATTTGGACTTTACTTGACTTTTTCTCTAATTCATTTGCACATGCATAAATCTCATAATTTTGTGTCCACCTTTTCCATTTTGTGGGTCCTTTGCTTACGTCTAAAGCATTAGGTATTCTATCTAACATTGTATTAAATCTATATATATAATTTTATAGATTTATATAATTTTATATAATTTTAAAGATTTATATAATTTTATATAAATATTGATATAAATAAATCCAATATAAATCTAATATAACTTCAATGTTTCTAGAATATATATAAATCAGCAATTAAAATAAATCATTCGTTTTCTATAGAATTTATAATTCTTTTGTTTGAAAATTAACGAATTAAATTTATCGAAATTTTATTTTATTTTTTTTTTTAATTGGATTTTTTTTTTTTTTTTTAATTTTCTCTAATTTGGTAATTTTCCATATGATTATAATATGTACGCGATATATAATAAATAATATTTGTACATGCACTATATTTATTTATATAACTAATATATATATTTTCAGCGTGTAATAAAGTATAATATGTACTTTTTATATGTATAACGATTTTAGGTACGGTTAACTAAATAGTAAAATATTATATACAACAATAATATATTAATTAGTATAACTTGACCGCTGTCACCATGTAGTATTTATGATATTGAATATGAGTTAATATAGCCTACTATACATATATACGTGACTAACCTTATCTGGAAGTGCCGTATCTCGTATCTTGTATTATGATAGATAATATATATATAATTAGGTATAGGTGTTTATTAGTTGTGCATTAAGTAGTAAGTGAGTCTCGTAAGTCATTTGTAATGGGCGTGGCTTAGTCACGCTATATATGTATAGTAGGCGTATTCAATATTACTACACGTATATTTAATTTATACATTTTGTTTTGATTGGACTTATAGTTTACGAGATACGCCAGATGGCCACATTACCCATCTTTCCCTTATAGGGTTCATGAATGCCCGATAACATAATATTATCAAAGCCCTCAAAGGGCTTGGTATTATGTAACAAGTAATGCAATATTACATTGACTGTTACATTCATACATCGTTATCCCCTTAATATGCCCTTAATAGTTAGGCTACCTATACTATAAATGGTTGTAAGAATGGATTTAGTATGTATTGAGTAATATTATATTAAATATATATGTGTATATGACCATTACATGATTTATACAATAATATTTGTAATGATAGTATTCCTAAAGGTAATTACTAATACATTACAAGCATATTCATATGCTATGGATAATGTGTATTTGTCATTACCCTCCACATATTAGTTTAAATACGCAGCTTTTTCCAATATACTTAATTAATCTAAATTAATGCCGTTTACATTTCTATACACTTTCGAAAGTATGAAACATAAAATTAAATAATATTGAATATAAAATAAATAATAACTGTTTTTAAATATTTTTATATACAATTTATTTTATCTGATGATCTAATCAGTTAACTAAGGTGTTAGACCCACATGCAGTAGGACGCTGGCCTACAGCCTATATTAAGCCCACAGAGCTAGAGAGAAATTTCTCTCTAGCTCTATGATTAAGCCCCATCCGGATAAATAAAATATTTCTTAAAATATTATTTAGAAGTTATCTTATATAATTGCAATTATGTATACATGTATATACATAAATTATCGGCTCTAGTTTAAACCATGGATGCCTTAACATGAGAGTGGTTTCAAAGGGACATTTGGTTATAAGTGAAAATTTCATCTACATTCCTGAATGGGATGAAAGGACACCACCAGATAGAAAAATAATAAGAATGTAGTAATTAAATACAGTTATGCATATTTTTTTTACATATATATATAGATAGGTTATAGAAATTGTCATAGGGAAAAGTTGAATACTGACTGGCATGTTTATGTTATCGACGACCTTGAGATCTTCTCAAATTTAACTCCAATCAAAAATTAATAACTTACGAAATGTTAATTAATATAATATATATGAATATAATTTTTTTCTTCAAATATTCATATTTTTTAATAATAAATAAATAACTGATTTTTTCGTTAAAACTCTAAATTTATGAAATTTTTAAAGTACAATATTGATTCCAATAGTTTAAAAATTTAAAATTTTTAAATATTTATCACATTATACCTCTAATCACATTATAGCTCAAATTATATTTTATGTGTGAAAAAAAGATTTAATATTTTTCATAATTTGTTGCAAAGATATTAACGTTTTCCTAAGCAACATACATTATCATAATACTGACACCCTAATTGCACATAATATGGACACCCGTTCAATTAACCAATCAGCGTTATTTGTTTTATAATTTGCGTGTGTTATGATTATCTTTATTAAATTAATAAATACATATCTAAAAATATAAATATCTACCTATATATACACACACACAAATATATATATTGTTATTATTTATTAATAATATAAATTAATAAGTAACAATGTATTATTACTTATTAAAACTTATTAAGAATATATATTAATTGCGTGTGTTAACTAAAAGTAACGCCCATTTATATCTGATTTGTTATTGGATATTAAATAATTTATGATATATATAAATATAGATATATGTCAGTAATATGTGCAAAGGTTTAAGTATTCGGGACATTGTTCATAATATCGAAGACCCTGTTATCTCAGAGTTAACAAATTAAATTAAATTTTAAATAGCTATTATATGTATACACTTAATACATATAACTAAAATTAGGAAATATTTAATTAAGAAATAATAAAGTTATGGTGATTCATTGTTAGGGTGTCAGTATTCGAGTACGGATTGCAGATTATCTGATTATCAAATGTTAGAAATTCTAACCAAGCTAATAAGCAATAATTCCTGTGAAATATAATACCCTACTTGTTAAGGATTACCTATAGGTTATTGTATTATAATACACAAAACACACATATTATCTAGGAGAAAACATTCATCTTAATAATGATTTTGTTTCGTACTATTTCAAAAATATGAATAATATATATCTTTTAATATTTAATATTTAAAGTACATGTAAATTATATAGATTATGAATAAATCCCACAATATATATCTACACAATATATACATGTATATAAATAAATAATTGTATATGTTAGATATATATATATATATATATATATATATATATATATATATATATATATTATAAATAATATGAAACAATCAAATTAAAATTATAAGTAACTTCATTAATAAGACTAGCATAGAAAAACATTAAATTTAAGAAGTTATTTTAAATAGATACAACAGCTTTATAGATTTAAGTTATAGATTTAATATAGATTTAAGGACTGGCGAAAACATATGATTTTTGAAATAAATATGTTTTTATTAAAAATTATATTTCTAAATATCAATAAATTTAATAAATTACTTTTAAAGTGATATATGTAAATATAAGAAAATTATAAAAGCATTTATAAATACAAATGTATAACAATCAAATTAAAATTGTATATATTAAATAATTATCATAATTATGATTACAATTTTGATTATAACCTCAATATTATATTTATAATTTAAAAATTAAAAACTATAACAATTATATATGTCGCTACATGATAACGTATATAAGAATATAATATATAAAAATCGTATAACTAAATAAAAAATAAGCCATTTTCTAACATCTATTTCTAACTTTATTATTATTGCATTGCATTACATTATTCATTTAGAATTTTTTTTAAAACTGATATTACTACTCTTTTTTTTTAAATTTATTTTAATCTTTGAAGCTCCATAACTTTAATCTACTTGCTATGAATATGAATATGATATGAATATGAATTTATATGAAACTTTCAGAATTTAATTATAATACAAATATCTTAATAAATAATAAGTCAGACCTAAAACTAAAATTGAGTTACTAGAATTATTGGAAATTACTGGAATTTTGTTATTTTAATATTATAGGAATCATATAATTTTATTTTATTAAATATATATATAGATCTAAATATAATTAATTAGAAATACAAAAATGTAGTCATTCTTGTAGTCTATTTCAGAAGTTAAATTATACTTTTATTGACACAAAATTGCTATCTTCGTAATAAAAATATTTATATATTTTGCAGGTCCTTCATACTTGTATAACAATAATATAACGTCACATAATGCCTATTTAATCAAGTCTACCTAAATCATCTAAATATAGGATCGCTACCTTAGATTATGATATGTTTAATGAATGTCGAAATTAATCAGATTACTGTAAATATATATATATATATAGAGAGAGATGTTTAAGATAAGCATGATCATTGGTAACACTATAACAATTGTATGGTTTACATATGAATACCATCCGAATAATACACTTATATATTATACACGCAATAATGGAAATGATCCTAACCGATATTCTAGGTTTATTATTAACTTTAAGATATTTGTGAATTAATATTATTCATATATTGTTATTATTGTTATTTTTTATTTGGTGGAGTCCTTTCATCCCATCCAGGAACTTAGATGAAGTTTTCACTTATAACCATATATGGCTCTAATGTCCCTTTGAAGCCGCTCTCATGTTAAGGCATCCATGGTTTTAACGAGAGCCGATCATTTATTTATACACAATTATATAAGATCACTTCTAAATAATATTTTAAGCCCCATTTTATAAAATTAATTAATGGTCCGGACGAGGGTCGAACCCGTGTCCTACTGCTTGTGTGTCTGACGCCTTAGCCACTGAGCCACACAGGCAGTTTATATATGCAGACATTATAATACTTATTAATAATAGTAAGTTGTTACCTATATAAAAACGAATATAAATAAAATCTATATTCCATTGGTTATACATACTTGATATTAAATAATTGATAAAGCCTATAAGCAATATAGTTATTACATTTCTATTCTGAAATAAAATGCGGTGTACCTGCCTAGAATGAAATAGTATTTTTATATTAAATTCTTCCAATTTTAAATAGATCAATAAATTAATAAGAATAATTATTCTATCACAATGTTAAGTTAATCGTTAGAAAATAAATTCAACTTTATAGTTTGACTATATTTTGCTAAATAAAACTCAATAAATGGATATATGGGGCTAATCAATAGCAGAGAGTTGAGTGAAGGTAACGACATGCTACTAACCAACTCCCAGTCCTTGCAGGAAATACTGGAAACTTTCGGCCAATTTGTCAGGCTGTGAATTAGGCATAGATATAATATAGCGCTATATTCGCATTTATATGACATAATTACAAGGGGTAACAAATAGTAACTTATTATTAATACAATCTGTAATTTCAATATTATTTACAAATATTTAACAAAATTAAACATCACGTTTTATATGGAATATATTAAGTTATATATTTATAGTAAATATGTTTATTTTTCCAAAGAATAATCATTGACTATAGTCAATATCAGACTATTGTATACAATTAATAAGTTTATGCGTTCATCTTGCAATATAATATCAACCACTTCACACTATTAGTCAAATCTAAACTAAAAGTATCCCACACTATTAATGAGCGAATATGTTTTGTTTATCCAGTGGACATATCGGTGAGTTATGAGATATCTGTATGGTTTAGTTCAGAATATAATGCTGTTATCGTATGGTCGCACTTCTTAATTTAGAAATACCGATGCCTGATCGGTTAAACCTCAAAGACAAATAACTCATTACAAAAATATATTTAAGAATGAAAAAAAAATTCTCTGTGACTTTATATATATTAAACGTCATAACAATTTTAATTTCGGTGCACAAACAACAGAATATGACTGAAAGAAGTTATTATTCCTGGAGAGCCAATGTCCTGTCATTGAATATATCTCAAGCATCCATTGAAGTAAGTAAAATTAGGTAATTGATGTGTAGAAAATGCAAAGAAAAGAGATATTCTAATGACAATTTAGAAAAAAATACAAAATGACATAGATGATTCCGATCGGATATTAGTCAAATAGGTAAATAAAATAGTGGGTTTTAAGTTGTTATAGAAATAAATGACTCTATCTTTCCATACATTTAGATTATGTTAATAAAATAGTGAGATAACAGTTAAATAATAAAAAATATGCGATTAGATTTTACTAAAATCATTTCAGTAGGGATAATTATTTTAAAATATAATAAAGTCACTATGACTATTACAGTATACCTATGAACATTACATTTATACACATTTTATAACTATAGCAACTTTATAACTATACATACAATGAGTAAAAGAATGCATATAAATGATAGGTTTATAATACAATTTGAATATATCATGTATTTACATACATTAGGGTTCATACTTATACATTGTACTTATATATAATGTCAACAGAAATAGTAATCATCATAATCATATTATCTGAAAGGATATTATATTTTCGACATATCTCTTCTCTTAGATCTGCTAAGTCTGTAAAACTAAATTTACCTAAATATAATTATGAGACCATTATGGGTAGATCTTTCTACGTGTCAGCACCTACCAACTGGAATAAACTTCCGGTAAAATTACGTTGTGAAATGAAATACAATATTTTCCGAGGTAAAGTAAAATTGCTTTTATTCCATTAATATTAATATTGTTTTATTTAATATTAATATAAGTTTATGCTATATAGACTAATATTGTACAGTTATTAGTAATATATATTTGAAATAGACAAGCCCTACTTAACTTATTTCTATCATCACTTTCTATACGAGTACCGCACTTAATTCTGAATCGGTAATTACTGAATACTTTTACGAACATAATGCAGTCGTTATTAAAAACCACATAGAATTCCATTACAATAACCTATCTACTACTATTGAATATATATTGCCTACAATACATGGCATTACCGCTTACCACAGCTGGGGTGAAGGTCGTACTAACCGCCTCCTCAAGGACGTTCGCAACGTGGTCGATGGAGATGAACTCTACGCGACCTTTATCGGTGACCTTCTTCATGAGCGACTGATGTAAAAGCTGCGTAGGGTCGTGGAACATTGACTTGTGCCCCGCTACCAGTAACACCGGACAACTAAAGATGATGGGTAGTCAAACATAAAGAGAGATAGAGAGATAGACTAGTTAGAGCTAGGGGTATACTGTGGTATGCTACATGAATACTACGTCAGAGAGAGACAGAGGGTTATAGCTATGTGTATATAATAGCTATGTGTATATACTAGCTACGCATATATACTAGCTATGCATATATACTAGCTATGCATATATACTAGCTATCCGTATATATATATATATATATACTAGGGTAGACGATGAGAGTTACTGCGTACACTGTATATTGTATGAATTCTAAAAAATTGTTACTCGTAATTTTAAAGATTTAGATTTTAGCCTTTCGAACATACGATACTCGAACTTAAAACTTTAATTTTAGTATATATTATATATATATATATATATATATATATACTATATATTGACAATGATATTTTATAACATACATTTTGAGCATAACAATTTTCTTATATAAAAGTAACTTTGTTCGATACATATACAAATATTATAATATGTGTTTTAAGTATCAACAAATCTAAAATATTGATACATATTTTGAAATTTATAATAAAATATCAAAACTATAGTTTTCATAGATGAAATTTTGTTTCATAAGATATCGATACTTGAACATTTCAGTTAATTTACAACCCTAGTATTAGTATCCTAGTATCTACATGTATAAGTATAGCTTTACATAACATTTCTATCATTTAGTAAGCGTACGCGTTAGAGAGACCTATGCATAGTGTATTCCCTAGCGACAGTTTTAATCTTTCACACACATTTGATAAGTCTAGGTTACAGCTACTATAGCCACCCGTAGTGCTGAACCTCTAACCTGTGTTACGGTGGCCATCACTAAGTAATCTTATTGATGATCTTAAACGTTTGTAAGCATTTGTTTCTACAGGTAATTATTAATATTGTAACACAGCTATTAACGAACGTATGATTTTAAAAATCCCTTTTTATTTAATTTTTAGCATAGAATTAATCACAAATTCGGAGAAATATTTAATTATAATATAAAAAAGAGATATAAACGATGAATGTCGTTCCGTTTAATTACTCAATATTATCGATATTATACATTTATAATACAGGTTACATTATGTTCGAGCGAACGTTTATTTAACTATCTACTTTTTGTAGAATTACAACTTTGATATTATTAAAGTTTAATAGGTATATTTTATTTCTATTATTAATGTAGGTAACATTATTGTGAAATAAAGATTGTAACGTAAACAGTGGTGTATATCTTATAAAGTTACTTAGAATAAATTAACTGTTCAATCTAGTTAAAGCATACTATTAACTAGGGGTGCTGGAACGATTTTGTATGTAGGGGTGACCAACCAATCAAAATAAATGTTGTGGTAAAAGTGGGGGGGGGACAAATACATAGGAGGTCCCCCTAGATTTTAAAGTGGGGGGACATATCCCTCTACTGCAGCACCCCTACTAATAACGTTGTTTATTTCAAAATATAATATTGTTAAGGAACACGTTAGGATATGCTTTTAAATTCATTTCATAATTATAATAAACATTGTTGTAAGAAGGCTTGCCATTATTTATATAATTGAAATGTTAAACTAAATATATACATTATTATATTGTTGATAGCATTTTATCAACTTATAAAACAAATATTAAGTACTTACATAATGTATTATGTGTTTATTCATTACATTTATTTTTTATTATACTAAAATTTAGTATAATAAAAAATAATTTAGTATAATAAAAATAATTTAGTATAATAAAAAATAATTTAGTAACTAAATTAATATCATAACTTAATTAACCGAATTAATATATTACATAATTTAGTATTGAATTATAATTTTACTAACTCTACTTTATCAACTTTGTCATTAATGCACGAACGTCTGAAATCATGTTCGTTTAGTTATAAATTAGGAAAGCATATAATTGTATATATATATTTGTATATACATTATTTTAAGTCAATAATATTTATAATTTTGTTATCGTATACGATTAATTTTAAAATATATAATATTGTATAATCGTAACAAATAACGACAAACGACGTAAATAAAAACTTGAGGTACGATTCGACGAAACATTTCAAGTTCTTAGCGTTAGCGGAAGTACGCAGGATAGTCTGGTACTGCTCGATGGCCAACTTTATCTGATCGTTATCCTGCTGCTTACTCAGCTAAGTGATGGTTCAGCAATTATTACTACATCATTATATTTAATATATAATATATATAATAATATATATATATGTGTTATATTGGTGAGTATAAGTAAATACATGATATTGGTGCGCGTGTGTGTATGTTTATATTTATATATATATATATATGTATATATATATATTATTGCCACTCAATTTTATGCATAGAAACCACCTGAACTGTTATCCTACTCTATATTTGATCTAATTGAATTAATTATACACTCGTGCATATATATATATGTGTATATATATATATATATATATATATATATATAAACATCTAATAAATCACTCTTCATCAAGTCTACTAATTTCCTCTGTTGGTAAATAAACCAAAACTACAAATTACACACGCCACCATTCGTATAAGTATATACTTCACATGCACGTTATTTACACGCTTTAAGGGGATGCCATCCGTAATGTGTATGTTCGTCGTATGATTATCATAATATGGAGTATTGTCACGATATCCTGGTTAATATCATATCACGAACATATACAACAATTGTGTTAATAGATCTTATAATAGTGCCTAATGCATATGCTGTACACATATACATTGTACGAGTGTAACCAACAATGTATGTTACACAACTTGTTAACGGCGTCCACGGGCGTATGTCATACTAAGTAAATGTAATACATTTAATAAAAATATATATTTGTCTTATAAAAAATGGATAACACATCAATTTTCGAGATTTTTGAAAAAGTAGTGTTCGTTAATTAACAACGTTTTAAAATTAATAATTCTCAACTCATAACAAATTTGGTAGTGTTAGAAAGCTAGTTTGCCACCTATATAATTTAAATAAAATATACTGTTAACAATTTAAATAAAATAGTATTAGAATGATTATTAAGAGGTATATAGATTTTAAATTATTTAATACAAAAAGCTTACCTTTCATATGCCATAAAATATTAAAAAAATATATTATTTAGAATTAAAATGGGCATATTTTTTTTATATTTGTCTTATAAATATAAATAGTGTATATTACTTTAAGACGAATACACTAATATATAACATGTTAAACATAATCATCATTTTCATCATCATGTTAAACATGATGTTTGTTGATTATTAAATGAATACGTACCTTTCAAATTAAGTACACGTACCTAATGATACACTCATCATGACTCATGTACGAAGTTAGAAAGCTTTTAAATGACCACCTTATCGACGTAACGTCTGCAATCATCGCAAGGCTGATACTTATCATTATTATAATCATTAAAAAATTATTATTTAAACTTATTAAACTCATTTTTAACTCCAGTTTAAAACTGGAATTGCCTTTATATTTTTATTATATTCTTATTCACATATTATTTTTCTTTAATAAGGTATTTTAATGTAAATTGAATAACTCAACAAGTAATCGTTTTATTTTTATTTATAATGTTACATTATTACATTAAATGTAATAATTAATAATAAATAATTAAATTATTATTATTTGTATACAATTTATCATATACTTATAATTATAATTTTGAATATAAATATTGTTTATAATAAATATAAAATATCGCCATCTATTGTGATAAAAATAACACCACCCATAATAAATATTATTTATTAAATTTCATTATAAAATGAAAGCCTCTTATAATCATAGATCCTGAGTAGCATCATGGCCTCATTTAGCTAAAGGAGGCCATGGTAGCATATATATAGTGGTAAACTCTATATCCTATCTATGATTATAATAGGTATTTACTAAATAGTATCTAGTAAATACTATCCAGCAAACAGTAATAGCCTCATAATAGCAGCATAACAGCATATGTAATAGCCTAAAATGTTTACACTGTGCTATTATGATGCTATTATGTTGCCATTAAATGTCTATTATGCTACTGTTAATTTACCATGCTATTATGCTACTGTTATATTGCTATTTAAAGTCTATTATGCAATTATTATGATGCTATTATTAGAATAGCAGCATAATATACTTTTAAAATTAATAGCAGTATAATAATAAGATAATAGAATTTAAATAGCAACATAACAGCAGCATAATAGCATGACAAATTAATAGAAGCATAATAGACATTATTACATATGCTGTTATGCTGCTATTATGAGGCTATTACTGTTTGCTGGGTATTTCGACTTAGCGAATATATATATTATATATAAATGTACATATATTGCGATATAATATATCCTATATAATATAGGCAAAGATCTTTCTCTTCGGAAAATCTTTGATATAGGTATATTTATTGCTATAAAAATATTGCTATTCAATGATAACATTTGTATGTCAGCTTCATAGCTTAACTAATTTGTATTTGTTAGAATATAGCATGATAAGTATTTATACGTAGATATATTGTTTTATAATGAAGGGGTTTGGAAATAAAAGTCTACTTTTTTATTTTACCATGTTTCTATATTATTCTATATTGTGTTTTGTTAATTTTTCAGAAAAATAAATTTTCTGAATTAAGTGTTCAAGCCTTAAAACTCGAACTACTTATGTTCAAGAAATAAAGTAATCGAACTTTCGTAATACGAACTTTTTATGCAATTATAGAACTTACGATCATACAATTGTTTAAACATATATGTTTGATAATATAATTAATATAAGTTATCCAAAGTATCGGGGCAATCTCATTCTCGGTTATCCAAAGCATTCATGCATCTTATTCTCAGTTACCCAAAGCATCGATGTAGTCTCAGTATTAGTTACCCAAAGAATCGATGTAGATATTAGATATTAAATAACCCTAAATGATAAAAACACAAATTAGCCACCTATGGAAATAATAACTTTTATTAATACACAGATTATGTAAGAGATATAGGTTAATATATAGATATAGATTAATATTTATATCTATAATAAATAATTAAAAATTATGATTAAAATGTAACATAAAAATCATCGTTTGTGCTCGGTTTGTATCTAGTAAGAGTCTCAATTTGGTTTGAGCCCATTACGTAATAGTCTTGGTTCGTTTTTTGCTTGTAGAGTCAAAGTCTCCGGTATTCATCTTTAACCCAAAGGCACGGCTATATCAAAATACTTGGCGTAATTTATATACAAGTATCGATACTTCAAAAATTTTGTTCGAAAAAGTTTGATACTTCAACAATTTTGTTCGAACAAGTTCGATACTTCAACAATTTTGTTCGAACAAGTTCCATACTTCAACAATTTTGTTCGAACAAGTTCGATACTTCAAAAAGAGAGTTTGAACAAGTATAAATACTTCAAAAAGTGAGTTAATCTACAGCACTAGTATGTACTAATATATATATATAAATATTATCTTATAGGTTTATTAATTTAATATTAATTGTTTTTATAGAAAAAACAAAATAAATCAAATTATTGATAGTACAACCAAGTACGTCAGTGTCATGTGAGAGAAGATTTGTTATGTTAAGAAGATTTAATATATGGTTAATGATACAAAGAACACAGAACAAATACAAATATTTGTTATCTGCAATGAACATCAATATATATTAGATTCTATTGACGAAAATAAATTGATAACATATTTGTTATTGATAAAATATTGTTATCTGCAATGAACATCAAGATATATTAGATTATATTGACGACAATAAATTGATAACATATTTTTTCAACGAAATGATTTTAGAAAACATTTTATAAGTATAACACAATAAATAAATAAACTATTTTCTGATTTATTCTTGTTATATAACATACATATTTCTTTAAAATATTCCAGGCATGTTCATTATAAGTTTAATTTTTTGTTAATTAACTCAGTATATGTTTTAACATTTAAAATAAATCACAGTGTGCAGTGCACACATGCACTCTATTATATGTAACAAGATATATTTTACAATAATTACATTATAGTATACATTATAAATACTGTAGTTAATACATTATAATTAATTATACCTAGAGGTATAATTAAGTATAATTTAAGACATATATGTCTTAAATCCCCCCCAGGAATAAATCGCCCCGGCGACCATAGGTATTATATATCACATGCATTATTGCTTATTAGCTTGGTTAGAATGTCTAACATTTGATAATCAGATAATCTGCAATCCGTACCCGCATACTGACACCCTAACAATGAATCACCATCACTTTATTATTTCTTAATTACATATTTCCTAATTTTATTTATATATATATATTAATTAAGTATATATATATAATAGCTATTTTAAAATTAAATTAAATTTGTTTAACTTTGAGATATCAGGGATTTAAGCCGAAAATCCCCCTTAACGGATGTCCAGTATATTATGAGAAATTAGGGTGTCAGTATTTTGTATTTCACATTGTAAAATATAATTATATCTATAATGAGTATTTTAAATATTTTAAATTTTGACATTTTTAAACAATTGAGAATCAATATTGTACTTCAAATTTTCATAAATTTAGAGTTGTAACGAAAAAATCAGTTTTTTGTTTATAATTAAAAAAATATTAATATTTAAAAAAAATTAACCTTATATGTATTAGAATTATATTACTTAATATTTCGTAAATTAATTATTTGTTGATTGCAGTTATATTTTAGAAGATATTTATGGTGTCGATATTAATTAAGTGTATGTCAGTATTCGAGTATTTTCCCCTAGTACCTATATTGTTGTTGACAATTAATAGTAAAATAATAATTATATTCGTTTGAAATTTTAAAACTCATTTAATATTATATTTTTAAATTCAACGTTAGATTTGATCTGGAATATAAAATTATCGAAAGCTCACAATTAATATGAAACCATAAAATATTAAAGTATAATACACATTTTTTTTTTTGATTTTTATGTTTAAATATTTTTTTTTAGGTTTTAGTTTTATTTTCTGGTTTATTATGTTTTTATATTTTACTTTCAAATTATGATTTATATTATTATCATTAACATTTAATATTATACTAATCATTACTTTAATAATGAATATACATATAATTATATATAATAGTTTAAATTTAATTCGGTTCAGCTATTCATTACATATCTAGTTTTTACAATAGATATATTTCAAGAAATAGTGTCAAGCGTAGGACATCTGACAGTATACTCTATAATCCTATAGTTCATTTGCACTACATAGTATGAAGTAGGCTACGAGATTTTTATTATCATACTATTTAGACTATTGAACATATTCTACCATAGTACATAATGTATCTATAGTAACTTATCAAATAGTTAAAGTTATATGTGCCTACCTACTATAGGTAAAGTGCACTAAACATTATTGGGAAACTTTGGAATACTTTTATATTATTAAATATTCTTAATACATAAATAGAGCAATATATAGCCTACAAATACATATATTTCTAAAGATATAATTAGGATTAATATACAATTTAAATAACGTACAACATATATTTACTTGTATTAATTATTAGATTTATTCTAAACACTACTCGTTTACATGGTTAAATTTGCTTTTTAATCAAATAAATATTAATCACACACTAACGTAATAATGATTTGTTATCAACAATGCATTAGGTGTAAGTGTGTAAGTGGTCACGTGTTCGATAGGTATGTTCACTCGGGTATACACGACGTATTGATTTCTCATTACACACTATATTACGTAATATCGCTAGCGTTGATCACGTGATACGCGCTACTATCGATCACTACGCACACCCGCACCCACACACACACAATAGATCATTGTTGCGTGACCAGCTGATCAATTACGTAATTAAGCACTTATCACCTGCAGGTCTAATGCGTTGGTTGCTTTGTCATCGTCGCCGTGGTGGTGTTGGTGGTGGTCGAGGTGGGGGTGGTAAATGCAGTGGTCGAGGTGGGGGTGGTCGAGGGGTGGGGTATTACGCGATATCGGCCACACCTCTACGGTCAAACCCGCTGACCAGTTCTAGGATGACGACCTTTACACCGGTGAGATGCACGTGATCACGTAATAGATAGAGAGAACTATAGTTACAGCACGATGATGACGTCATCGGAAGCCTTATGACGTAAGCTTCGAGTGCATATCGTAGGCTTCCTAGCGCAGCGCCATATCAACCTTACGTAACATATGTATACGTAACACTATATTATATAATTAACATGGTATATTTATGTGAAATATAGTTTTAGTTGTCCTTATTCCAAGTAAACTAATAATGTCTTAGTTAATACATTACAGTGTACAGTAGGTCACCCCACTTAACAGATAATATGAAGAGTTCAAGGAATGCCCATTTTTTATACAACCATATTAATTGTATCGTTACCATCTAGCATCTAGATTCTAGATATTATAACTAAACAATTACCAAAGAAACTACCAGAACTTATCCAGAGCTGATATTTATAATGACTATGATATGGTATTCTTTAATTGAAAGCTGGAATTAAATATAACAAGGAATATAAATATCACGCTAATAAGATTTTAATTTGGAAAGCTATAGCTTTTAGCATACTCGATCCTGAAATAGCTGAACTTTTTCAAGGAGAAATACGATGATGATGATGATGATTATGGTAATTTTATTTAAACACTAATTCAATTATAAAATTATTATAGTGTGACAATAATATATAAAAAACAATAAATAATTGTAATAATAAGTACAGACAAGTGTAGCTTACAACGTGTCGAAAATAAATATATTTCAAGTTCAGAAATCATGGACAAGGAGGTACATATTTAGTTTATATTTGAATGTTGTTGTTGATGTATTGATAGTTTTGAGGGATGGAGGGAGTTGATTCCAAAGGAGGCTGGATCAAACAGAGTAGCGACGCTTCCCATATTAATTTATAAAATGAATGATTATATAATTAATATCGATTGTAGATATATAAAATAACTCGTATTTCATTGGTTTACAATTTCGTTTGAAACTTGATTGCAATTCTACTCAATGTTGCCGAATACGCGCTATATGAATAGATATCTTAATTATAGATGTTTCAGAATACTGTAATGCGCAATGTGAAGTTTAATATATTCAATATTTGTATAAATATATATTTTAATTATACGCATATATTGTATTAACATTGTAATAATATTAATAACTATAATATACATTATTCAAAGTAAACATTTCTGACAATTTATAAAAAGTGCGACTTATCCAGTATACACATCATAACATTGACTATAATATGTGTCCGACTTATAGAAAAGTCTGACTTATCCAATCTAACTTATCCGATTTATCCGATTAATTCAACATGGAACTAGATACAAATCCAACCAAACCGACTAAATGTGTCAGACTTATCGAGGATTCCGACTTATCCGTAGTCCAACTTACTGATAGTTGACTGTATATATATATCCAAACTTTTCCGTCTTACTTATAGAAACATACATACTACTTAAACGTACTATTATATTACTAATATAATTCAGCACACTCATCATTGCTATCATACGTGAGTTCAGTTAGCTCATTACATTACATAGGCTGTATAATGTACAATGTACACTGTACAGTACATTGTACAGTAGGGTAGCCCGTTTTTGAAAGTTTTGTTATCTCGCTCACAGTATGTCATAAATGGCATAATAAACATATTTACGAAGTTTCATCAAAAAATATTTAATATTGGTAAAACGAAAACACTTTAATGAAGAAATATTTGCATTTATTTTACAATGTAAATTTCTATAAATATAATTTTTTTTAATGTATTTTATATATTTGTGCAAGTGAGCGTTATCATAAAAATAAAATATTTGGCAAATACGTGTATAAATATATTATAATATTAATAAAGTAAAAAATTATTTAAAAATTTCAAATTAATTAACATTTTTTTTATTTTTTAATTAATGTAATTTATTCGACTATTTTTTTGATAAATTATTTTAATTAAGGATCAAACTTTGTTGTGAGCCTTTAATTGATATCTACGAATTATAATAAAAAAAAATATTTATTTTTCTAACAACAAATTTTTTACTACTAGGTTACCCCAACATTTATTTTTTGTTAAAATTCTCAATAAATTTATTTTTTGAATAAATATATGTTATTTTTATATCAATACTTATAATTTTATATTCATATAATGATGATAGACATATATAATATATATATTTTTTTATTATTCCATTGATAATTTTTTTTTTCGAATTATCAACAATTTTAAAATTAAATTAAAATTTCCGTGGATCGATTTAATTATTTAAAAAAAAATGTTTATAATATTTATTAAGGAGGTTTTTATATACTACATATGCTAAAAGGCAATTTTTACTCGCAACAAATTTTATCTTTCATATATCTTTAATTTAAATTTGTTATACATTTTTAATGTAAATTCCTATCTATTTTTTATTATATCTGGAATGATTAAAAAGAGTTATTCCGAGCGAGATGTCACTTTTATATGAAGGGAACTAAAAAATACCAAAACGGGTTACCATATTATACACTGTACAGTGTACAGTATATACCATATACTGTATACTGTACACTGTACAGTTGTACATTGTACAGTGTACAATGTACAGTCATGGCTTCCTTTACCTTCCTTTAGCTTGAAGCTAAAGGAGGCCATGGTACAGTGCACAACTAAAAGTATAGGATTAACGACTATGGCTATCGGTAATTTCAATGAATTCCCTCTGTATCACGGAATTACCTACCTATCCAAATATGACTCATAGCATAGAAGTCATAATCATAGTCTATGACTCATTGCTAACGTTCTAATCAACAACATACATAGTAGTTACCCCAGCAGCAGTAAAGATTACGTTTCTAGTTTATTTATTTTCATCAAGTCTATTATAATGTAAATTGTGTTTATATTTGTGTTTATGATTGTGTGATTGTCTGAATGCATACCATGGTATTATGCTTGTGAGATATTCAATTTAAGTGTCCACATAAATAAACAATAATAATATATTGTATTGTATTTATAATTAAAACCATATTATTTACATAATTATAAATTATTTATTTATTGGTTACAACATAAAGAGATATATCCAACTACAACTTGCTAGAAAATCGCTTTCTAGCAACAATTTCCGGACATTATTTCTGGAAATACTGGTAGTGGAATACCCCCTTTATAATGTAACCAATAAATGAATAATTTATAATTATGTAAATAATATAAATTTAATTATAAATACAATAAAATATATTATTATTGTTTATTTATGTGGACACTTAAATTAAATATCTCACAAGCATAATACCATGGTATGCATTCAGACAGACACGCAATCATAATCACAAATATAAACACAATTTTCAAAAAATACGTGAAAAGTAACGTTATGAATCGGTCAAGCGAGCTTATTTCTTGACATGTTTAACCTGTTTATTTATTGCGTACTATTTAGGCTACACAACTTTCAATGACATATGTCCTTAATATTATTAAGGACATCGGCTAGGCCCTTGATAGGCCCCTACTGCTAATATTTGTCAACGGAAGTCATTGTTCGTCTTTTATTAATGTTTACAATAATACTCTATTATTTAAAAGTACTTTCTACAGACTACATAATCTTTAATAAGTAGTTTCATTTGGTATAAGTAATTGATAGGTTATTGATTTATAATTGGGAGTTTATTACGTTACCTATCCGGATATGCTATTTAGTAATATTTACTAGCCAATCACAGTAGAGTCAGTGATGGGCAGGATCGCGATCCTGGATCGGGTAAGAAAGAGATGATCGAGATCGCAAAAGATCGGGTAACGAATGGAGGATCGGGAAAAGGATCGAATAATAGACTAAATAGAGGATTGTGATCGGGATCGCCGATCCAGAAAAAAAGGATCTGTTCCCATCATCGCATATTGTATAATACTGAATACATTAGTGTATCAAATATATAATGGTAATTAGTGACATAACTATGTGTGATGCGTCTCTGACGTAAGTTATGCCCACACATTTCAATGTATTGCAAGACCACGTGGTATTTAAATAACAATTGTTATTTTGACCATAATAGAATGTAATACATTTAGATTATATAAGTAAACCATCGAATTTGACTCAACCTACATTGTACGTCGTACAATGTGTAGATATTTGTATCCAATGCAATAATTTATAAAATTAATTATTTATTAATTCACTATATCATATAGTCTATATGATACATTCAATAAATGCATTTAATTCAATGGACGTATTATTGAAATATAATACAATATATTAATAATACATATTATTTACAATTATTAACAATTTATAATACTTATTATAGGTTTATATAATACTTATTACTATATATATACCTATGTATTGTTTCGAATTATGAAATAAAATCGTATTAATTAAATATATAAATAATATCAGGATAGGGATCGGGATCGGGTTCAGGATCGGGTAAGAAACTTAGGATCGGGATCGGAAAATGATCGGGTAGCAAATGGAGTATCGGGATCGCCGATCCAGGAAAAAAAGGATCTGTAGGGGAAAGTAACCGAATACGGACACTCTCGGTATCTCAGAAACCATAAATCCTACAAATAAATTTTTAATGAATAAAATATTCATAATTATAAAAATATTCAAAAAAGTATTTTTTATTTTTGAATAATACAAAATATTGCTAATATATCCAATAAAGTAATTTTTTTATTACGTTTTTAAATTTATGAAAAAAAATGTAAACTTAAAACCTTCTCAAGATTATACAAATGTATCGATATAATTAAATATATTAAAATATAACACAATATTATTAAAAAATAAATCATTCTAAAAATTATATTTTTTATTAAATATTCATTAAGTTATAAGCATATATCTAGAGGTCATATAAGTTCATAATACGGACATTCTAAATGTCTTAATACGGACACCCTATAACCAATCAGCGCGCAGCGAATGAACAATTCTGATTTTCATAAAAATCGCGTGCGTTATAATATTAATACCACCAATATAGCTAATTCTAAAAAAATTATTATTTAGAAACATAAATTTTATTATTGATTAAAAAATAATAAAAATAAATAAATTATTAATTAATTAAATTACAATATATTTTTTATAAAATTAATTATAAATAACGTAATTGTAATTTGGCTGATTGATTCATCAATAATATATAGTTTATCTAGTGGTATATATATATATATATATACCTATATATACCTATAGGGTGTCCGTATTATAACACAGGGTGTCCGTATTCGGACATGGGTACCGAATACGGACACCCCCGTTATCTATGGAATTAAAAGATTAAATACAATTTTAAAATTACAATAATATCTATAATCATATAATATTAATATATTGTAATTTTTTAATACAAATAATGAGTCATCAAAAGTTAAGACCATTTATTGTTAAAGTGTCCGTATTAGATTACTTTCCCCTACCTATCACCGCTGTAGAGTATAGTTATTTGGGTACTCGTGTACCTATAGGTACATATATGCACCGATGTGATGTTAGTTTAAAGTAGTGTACTAAACCAGAGTTACTAACAAATGGTTCTAAGTTAATTTCTATACATACATTAATTTTAATAGATATATGGATTATCCAGGAATATGATAATTTGAATATTTTGAAAAAATGGGATATATTTTTTATGATTTTTTTCAAATTTTACATAGGAAATCTGGAGTATTTACTTATTTTAAGTTTTGTGATTTTAAGATTTATTATGCCGGAGCAAGCTTATAGGTTACCTATAGGTTATATATTATATATAATATCTATAGATAGTATCAAATTAATTACTTTATAATGTTAACATTTCAAATTAATAACAAAATTATAATATTATGTAATAAAGATATTATAGAGATATTCAAAACACATATTTTGATATAAAAAAAATATATTATAATAATTTATTCCTGAAAATTATTATTATATTTAAATAAATTTTATAAATTTGGGATTATTAAAAAAATATGTCTTCAAATCAGTTTTTAATATTAAGAATAAGAATATATCAAATGATTTAATAAAATAAAACTATCAAAACAAATTAAAATAAAATTTTACTCAATTACATATATTAAAATTAAAAAATGAAACAGAGTGAAATATGAAACATAATTATATATGTTTATTGCAGTAATAAATACCCGAATAAAAACCCGTATAATTTATATGCTTTTAAAATTTAATAATTATTAATCATCAATATTATGAATTTTATCAATTATCAATATTTAAGTAATTAATAATATCCCATGTATAATATTTAATTTGTTGACATGCCAACAAATATGCATATACAACGCCGATATTGAGAAAACCACTCCGGCTTGCAGTGTGCGCGTAGTGTGCGCGCGCACACCCTTAGTGAACATGCCCCTATATACATATAGGTATATTATGTAATACATTCCTACTATTATAGTAGTATACTACTATAATAGCTATAACTATAGTAGTAGTATCTATAGCTAGAACCCTAGGGGGCTAGAACTAAAGTTACTGGTTTAATGTTAGCGGGTGTTAGTAGTTTTAGGTAGGAAATGCACATCGGGGGTAGGTACATGCCAGGACATGACATAGGTGTTAGTAATGACGTGACCAATGTGATAGTAAGGACCTAGGGGTAGGTAAGGACATAACCTCGGTGTTAGTAAGGACACCGGCGCCACTAAACAAGTTCTCTAAATGAAGCTGCGTATATGGACACAACAGAGACCCACACACGTAATAGTTAGTGTGTATGTGACGTAATAATTAGTGTGTGACGTAATAATTAGTGTGTGACGTAATATTTAGTGTGTATATGACGTAATAATTAGTATGTTATTGTTATTGTTATTGTTATTTTTATTTGGTGGAGTCCTTTCATCCCATCCAGGAACTTAGATGAAGTTTTCACTTATAACCATATGGCTCTAATGTCCCTTCGAAGCCGCTCTCGTGTTAAGGTATCCATGGTTTTAACGAGAGCCGATCATTTATTTATACACAATTATATAAGATCACTTCAAAATAATATTTTAAGACCCATTTTATAAAATTAATTAATGGTCCGGACGAGGCTCGAACTCGTGTCCTACTGCTTGTGTATCTGACGCCTTAGCCACTGAGCCAAACAGGCAGTGTGTGTGTGTGTGTATGTGACATAATAGTTAGTGAGTGTGACGCAATAGTTAGTGCGTGTGTTAGGCAATAGTTAGTATGTGTGTTACACAGTAATAGAACAAGTTTAACTAGGTTTACTTGCCTCGATAGCGTGACCCATGGCGTGCTGTTGAATGTGTGTTGTGTATGTGTTAATTAACATGCGATAGTCACGTGATTAACATGTGATAGTCACGTGGTAATACACGGGTATATATTATCGGAATACGTACATATATATAACGTTTAAAGTGTTAAGTTATTTAATTCTATTGCGGCAATACAGTATTAGATGCTAATTTCTTGTGTAATTTTATATGATATTTATTTGAGAAATTACTATTTTATTAAATGAATTACGCTCGATATCACTATATAAATATAGATTTATAACATTATGATGTTTATTAAATAATTTATATATAAGTAATACATTCTATAAATTAGCAATATTAAAAATATATATCAGCTAATATTCATTATACATATATAACATATTACATACATGCATATATACACAAACACACACACATACATATATTATGTAGAATGATCTGGAAGCACGCTGATAATGAATGCTAATCCAGGGGAGATCCTCGCTAATACGATGCTTACAACAATGCGAGTTGATGATGTAATGCGTTATTGACCGGTTGACCACACACTCACACACACACTCGCACACACTCGCACACTCGCACTCACACACATACATGTTAGATATCGATTACACGCATGCGCACTTACGTAATAGCCGTGCACAGTGGCGCCGAGCGGTGGTAGCGTACCGTACTATAGCGTAGTGGTTTGACCACAGGGGTGTTGCTGCGGTATTAATGACCTCTAGCGTGACCCCCCCCCGAACACGATGATGATGATGATGATGTTATCGTGGGTAATGACGTAATACTCTATGGAGTACACAGTGTGTAGGGTATACTAGCTATCGCGATGCCATAGTTGTCGTTACTTTACGTTACTTTACGTTACTTTATATTACTTTACGTTACTCTACGTTATTTGTTGATTACTTTATTCATCTAATATTAATATTAATAATTTTAATATTAATTTAAGTTGACAAGGGACATCAACACATCTAAATAACGGGTCACAGGACATATAACATGACTTAGGACAGACCATTCGATGCGATAATGTTTCTATTATTATTTAGGATGAAATATTGAATACCATATATGTACCTATAGGTGGGGTTAAGTGAATGCTAAGGAGGGGGGGGTATAATTATCATAGCTAGAAATAAGGCAAGTTGTGAGATGTATATATATATAAGGCTGCACAAATAAATACATGCCTTATCTATAGATATATTATATCTTACGTAATATCTGACTTAGTTTGTGTACAAGTCTACCACAGCTGTGTTATATAGCGATACGATAGGGTTGGATAGGGGTGTAACACATGCATGTACCCCTGGGGTTAACGAGGCGAGGGTTATACACACCTCTACATACGGTATATCCCATTTGGAGGTTAGCGTAGAGTTGATATCGGTCACTAGGGGAGTAGGGAACTTTTATAATTAAAATATACTATTATATTATATAATTATGTTTAATTTAATTACGATTTAATTTATATAGAGGATATTATATTTTATTGAATATATATTTAATTTTGAATTTAAAATTGTTTTATATAATATATTTTCATATTATTTATCAATTAAAATGTATAGAAAACACAGTGCAATATATCAATCCTATAGGATTATTATATATAATATTTCCTATAACTATACAATTTAAAAGTTTCTAATTTAATATAATTCAATTTATTTTAAAGACTCTTTGTGTCAGAGCAATCAAGTGTCTAAAGTAAAAACAAAAAATAATATAACGCACCATAAACGAAAATAGAATAATTAATTATAACGGACAATAGAAATACAAAAAGTACTCTATATTAATATAAGATTGTAAATATATTTATATATAAATATTACTATAGTGATACAAATATTGATAACAATAGTGACCAGGGAAATGCAATGGTAAATAGATACGTTTTTAATATAGATTTAAATGAGTTAGTGGATTTAGTAGAGCGTAGATTATGTGATAGTTTGTTCCAAAAATAAGGGGCTGATATGTGCCATTCACGAATATTAGTGGTATGGAGATTAATTTAGTGGGTAGATTTATAAGGTAAGAAGTAGTAGAATAGAGATATAGTATCGTATACATTATGCATATGCGCATCCCAACTAAGAATATTACATAATATTGCATATATGTATATTAGCTATATGACACATAAATCATTATGAATACAATCTGAGTTAATCGGTATTGCATAATCATAATTATAATCAGTATTTCATCATAGTTTATGATTCACCATCGACATACGATGTGGTATGTTTGGTTAATCATTAAAAGAGAATACTTCTAGTCCTATATTCCGACCCGTATAACTAGTGAACATCTGTTGTGTTCTATTGTTCTCCTCCAGGGTGTATTGTTATAGTTATGAGTCATCGCTCTTAACACAATGCTCTCGTTGTAATCCGGAGTCAAACAAGGACGAGTTACAGTTTGTGTATGTTATTGCCTTAGTAACGCTTCGGCGTTAGGGGCGTGGTCAATGGGCGTTGTAAATGGGCGTGTGATGGGTGTTCCTAGTACCTGTCACTCGCCTGATGGTATTCACCTCTGTCCAAGAGACTGTTGGTCCAACAGTGTTGATGCTAATATTATTAGTTTGTGTTCAACACTACCAATATTGTCGTAAATATAAACATTTACGTATATATATATATATATATATATATATATATATATATATATATATATATATATATATATATGCTATAGCAGACACGTGATTGAACTGTTTGATATATATATACATGTTTATTGTAATATATATAACTAATATCAGAGTATAAACAGAAGCAAGAATAGATTATCGAGGTATCTATGATTAGAGTATAAAGTTTCGCTGATAACATACAAATATAAAATAAACATATAAAAAATAAAAAATAATATTTATTTCTTTAATAAACTTCTTTCATATAATAATTATTAATAATAATACTAATTATAACTTTTATTTTTTTTAAATAATAATAAAAATTATATATTATATAATTAAAGAAAGACTTAATTATATTTGTTTTTGTTTTGTTTTTCACACATACATATATGTATGTATTTATATATATATATATATATATATATATATATATATATATATATATATATATCTATATATGTGTGTATGTATATGATGATATCTGCTCCACTCCTGCTAAGGTTGTAAAAAGCATGCGACTTGCGCTGAGAAAGCAATGGAGCAGAAAATGCATGGAACTTCCGTTACGAGGCAGTGTAGCTGAGTGGTTATCCCAGGATGCAAATTCTAAGGTAATCACTAAGTTAATGTCAAAGATTTTCCGAAGGAAAAATGCTTCGCAAAATCTTTGCTAATGTCACAAGAATCGACACTATCTTTCAAATCCTGGAACTATTGGCACATGGCTAGAACTCAGACTCTTCCAGTAACAGCTTTTCCAGGTTCAACAGATAAAAAATGTAGGCAATACTACTCCAAGGATGAAACGACGATGCACATATTGAATATGTGTACTGCATCACTAAAAATGATGACAGAAAGACATGATGCTGTCCTTGGAGTACTAACTAAGTTCCTAGATGAATGCGATATTGAGTACGATACTAGCTAAATCTCACTAGATAACTTAAAACCGGATCTTGTTATCAAATATAACAACTCATGTTATTTTGTCGACATCACAATTCCCTACGACTCGATTACAAATATGGAATCTGCCGCTAACAGGAAGATAGAAAAGTATCGCCACCTCGGATATGTAATTCCCTTCTGTGTTGGTTCTTTGGGCTCTTGGTACTCTGGAAACCAAATTCTCAAGACAGAGATGCATTTTCCTTCAAATACCTGGAAAATATTGAAGACCGCCAGTATTAAAGAATCAATAGAAGGTTCGGGAAGAATTTTATCGAAATTCTTCAACTGTTTTTAAAGCGTTTTATTATTTTACTTAGTATTTTATATTGTATCTTTAGTTTATTATCTTATTCTCTACTTTTAACTGTTTTTATCACAAAATTCTAATTACATATTTTATCAATTTTTATTTTGTTTAATTATTATAGATATTTTTATACCGTTTACCTCCATTTTAGTTGTAGGATCACTAACTATGATGAATAGGTCATAAGCTCAAATATATTTGCTTAATTGATTTTTCAATAACACCCTTCTGAGTTATATATATATATATATATATATATATATATATATATATATATAATATATATATATATATCTATATATGTGTGTATGTATATGAGGGTGTGTATGGTTAGGTCATCGATATAAAGAAACTTTCTTTATATCGATGGTGTGGGTATGTGTGCGCTCTTCAATAATTGAAATAGTGCGACTATTCTGCGCATGCGCTTCATCGTCACGTCCGGTAATCACATACAATCCCGGATAAAATCATATAGCTATAGCTCTCTATAGAGAGATTTCTCTCTAGCTCTATGCATAAAATACATTATCTTGTAAACATGAATCATTATTAATCATTATAATTGTTTGTAATTAAGATGAATCATACATGCATGAGATATATCATTTTGTTGTGTATGTTTGTGTATATATAATATATATATATATATATATATATATATATATATATATATATGTAGGCATGCGTGTTATGATTGTATATATGTATGTGTGTATGTGTGTATTTGCTATTGAATATACTCATTATTATAATAATAGTATTAGAAAAGCATATATTTAAATTAAACTGATTCTCTTATATATGTAGGTAATCACATATATTGTAATATAAATATCATGATGAGTTTTGTAAATGGATCTGTAACTAAAGGTAAGTTATATATGTTCTGTATACTATAGTATGTGTTAATATTGCAATCTTATCAAATAGTCTGCTAGTTTGATATACAATGTTGTTGTAACGTTTCTTGTAGTGTACGTATACGTGAGCGAGTTGCGTTCGTTAGAGATGTTCAGTAACCAAGTTTAGATATTATATATAATATTCGCCTATATATTGGCGAACGTTATTACATTGAAGGCTGTTGATAAGGTCAGCAGGGGCTTTATTTATTTTAATTAGTATATCATTTGATTACAATTGTGTTTATGACATTTAATTGGTTCGTGTTAACTTTTTACAGAATACCCCGCTTATTGTATTGTTATGTATAGGTTTAGGGTTCTATTGTAGTAGTTGCCACATGAGTGAGATAAACATGTATTAGTAGTTTTTTAGTTTAACATAATCCTACATCCTGTTTGAGGTTATTACATTGTATGTAGTTTTTGTTTAAATATACACCTCTTATCGCGCATCGGTTGATTTGTTGGTTTCTAGAAAGTTATTGAAAGTAATTGATTAAACTATTACTAATGGTGACGTACTCATTACATTACTATAATAGTGACGTCATATTTAGGTTTCCTTTAAAATAAGGTAATACAGTTTTTAAAGAGTAATTTCATAATATATTTTTAATATTAATTACATGGGGATAGTATTATATTTTAGGAGATCATTTTATTTCGTTAAAGTAAATATTTTTTAGTGATTATAAGTATTTATATTTATAATACTTTTATATTTTATCCAAAGTATTTATGTTTCCCGAATGTTCATTGTACGTCAGGTAGAGTATATATATATATATATATATATATATGTACATATATGTGCACAGAAACACGGATTAGCATATATGACACTATTATATTTTCCTTAGGTATAGTATTACAATATTTCATACATGTAGCTCTGGTCGTGGTGGAGGTGTCGCTATGTTAGTCCACATGGATTACCACATTACCACCTCCTTCCTCATCCACATCCACGATACTTTCGTATAGTGATAGTATTTCTTGTAAGTTTAATCGTAAATCAAATTCACTTCGAATCATTATTATTTATCGTCCTCATAAGCCTGATTTATCTACTTTCTTTTAGTTTCTACTTTCTTTTAGTGTTATGACTCAATCAATGATTCTTTACATCATAATTAATATAAATTTATGATTGTGGGTGATTATAATTTCAATTTTGACTATTATTCTCAACCACATTTCTCAACCACATTCCATATTTAAGCAGTTGACTGAATCTCTGGGTTTACATCAACATATACATATTTCCACACATGTTAGTGGTAACATGTATATCTTATATTTACTTCTAGCGATATTTCGCTTCAATTCATTTCTTCATGTACGTATTCTGTCCTAACGTTATCACCCATGACTTTGAATTTCCATCGTATTTCACATACTATATCTTACCGACTTACAATGTGTTTAACTCCTCCAATATCTGAAATCCGTAACTTGACTATGGCAGCCAATTATATTTCTCTAATAGATCCCTTGATTGTTTTCAAAAGTATGGTTTATACACTTAAATACTCAATCTTACACTTGATTTCTAAATAAATCTATGATTGAATTTTTGATAATGAATTGAAATATACTATCATCAAACCCATACTGAAGAAAACTTCACTCGATCCCGATGTTCTGACAAATTATTAGTACCTAACTTCCAATTACTAGTATACTATAGTATCTTATAAGATTATTGAACACATTGTAAGCCGCCAGCTAATAATTTGATTGAGCCATTCCTGACTGCATACACAAAGTCATATTATTCTGAAACATTTCTAACCCATATTAATAATTCAATTTATAAATTTCTCAACTCAACTAATTGTGTTCGATTACTATTACTCGACTTAACATGTATTGATGATACAATTAATCATATAACGCTTATTAACAGCTTCAAGGATGTCGAGATTGAAGGTTCTTCCCTTAAAATGGATTAAATGGCTTAACTCGTTCATCAATAATCGCATTTCATCAGCCAAAGTTAATGATTTCACGTCGTCTCCCATCGCTATTCATAATATACCTCTATATACCTCTATATACCTATATATATATTTATATATATATATATATATATATATATATGTATATATATATCTTATACACGATAACTAATATTGGGCAAGTCTTACACCCCTGCCCAATATTATTCATACATTTCCCAATATTAGTTACCATATATATGCTGATGATATTCAGTTATAACTGAATAATATAACTGAAATCAGATAAATATATATTTATAAAACTTACTTTTTTTGCGATGAATTCTAATTCTGAACTTTAGAATGCACAACTGGTATATATACTGGTATATATAAGTATACTCTATTGGCTACTACAAATGATGTCCTAAACCTCACTTTAATGTACCTTTCGATTACCTATAATCTTCTCCATTGTAGTTTTTTAAGGTAGTATTATGCAACTGTCTGAATAAGTCCGTAACCTTGGCTTAGTAAAGGACAATAAATTATCATTTAGTATAATGTAGCATATCAATTTGAGTTCAAACTCGGCCAATTTCTATTTACGCACAATTTGTCGTATTATAAACTATTGCTCCAAACATATTATTAAACGACTTTTAAAGGCACTATAGTGTTATCTAGATTTACTATTGTTCTTCACATATTCACGGCATTAATCATTCGTAAGTCAAGAAAGTAGACAGGAAATACATTTACTAAGCAAGCGTAAGTGATTATTAATGTTGGCTGCTGTATACATAAATATGTGAAGTATTTGTGTATTTGTGTATATGTATGACATTATTATCTCTATAATTAAGATCGATATGGGGGACTATGTTTGTGTACATATTAGTGTGTATGTGCTTGTCTTTCCTACTTATCAATACTCGCGCATATATATATATATATATATAACATACATATATACATATATACACATATATATATATATATATATATATATATATATATATATATAATGTGTGTATTTATGACATACATAAACATAATCAAAAATAGGAGCATATGAACAGGGAGGGTAGACCCTGGTATGAATTAGTAAACATATACGAGAATTACGTACGGGTATGCGGACATTACCTATACATAATTGAATAGGTAAATAAGGCTGCAGTGAAATTAACGGGCACTATTTTCTTTCGCGCGTGGAAGAATACCCGGCGAATAAACCCATTTACGCCCATTTCTATGCGTGGACGAAGTTGTATGCATAGCAACAGGTAGAACATATATATATATATATATATATACACATAAGAACAGCCTATAGGTATATGATGTTTATGCATGTTTACGTCGACATTCGTAACACTATATATATGTATATATATATATTTATATATATATATATATATATATATATAAATATATATATATATATTTGTATATATTCACACTTCCAGGTACAGCTATGGTGTCATATTATTAAATATATAGATCTATTTATAGATCAGAAGCAGCAACAATAGCACTTACCGATCCGAATCGATGAAGGATCAGGTAAGATTCTGCCGTAGGGTTCATGCCAACGGTGGCGAGCTTCCAGTTGATTACCTGTAGATAGTAGTGAGTCAACAGTGAGTCACGGTGAGTCATCAGTGACATATTTGTGAGTGATTCAACACGCGAACATTCACGCTCCATTACACACGCAGATATACGTACAAGTTTGTATTACTGTTATTATTATTGTTATTATTGTTATTATTATTATTACTTAATTCCATTACTCTTACAGATTATTTTGTAAGCACATTGCAATTACAAAACCTATTTAAGTCTATAAATCAACCAACACGCACCAGTAATAATAGCTCTACATCGATTGACAATATTTTTTATAATAGCAATTTTGCTTATATTTCATCTGGTATTTTACAATTTGAATTTACTGATCACTTGCCAATTTTTATCTTAATGAAATTAAATAAAACACGTTTCAAATGTAAACTAAATGTTCCAATTATAACGCACAATATAAATAACACTAACAATGTTAATAAATTAATGAAATAACTTAATGAGACAAACTGGTCATTTATAACATCTGAAGATATTAATATTTCTCTTAACACATGTTAGTAACATTTATGATAAAACATGTATAAAAAACAAAAAGCTAACAATATTTTTCGCCAAAAAGATATGCCTTGATTTACAAAAAGTTTAATGAAAACATGTAATAAAAAACAAAAGCTTAATATAAAATTTATAAATAATAGAAATGATAATAATCTTAGGATATTTAAATACTATAAAAATGATCTCACGAATATTACAAGAAAGTGTAAAAAGGATTTTTATATAAATCTTTAGATAACAGCAAATTAATTTAAACTACATGGTCAATTTTAAATTAATTGATTAATCCTATACACACATATCATCATAAACTATCAGTACTTCATATAAATGTAAAGGAAATGAAAGATGAAACAATAGCGAATACATTTAATGAACAGCTAGTAAATTAGCTAACACATTTGTTCGCTTAATACATATTTCAGCGACTACCTTACAAATAGTAATTATTCTTCATTATTTTTATCTCCAATCACAATTAGTGAAGTCATTAAAAATATTGATAATTTTTCTCCAAAAATATCTAAAGATGAACTTGATAAATCCACGAAACTCATAAAACTAATCTCATCCACTATAGCCGAACCGTTAACATACATTTTTAATCTTTCTTTTTTAACAGGCACTTTTCCAAATTTACTAAATAATAAAAGTTATTCCCATCTCTAAATCTGGTAATTTGAATGACTTTATTAATTATACCCATATGTTATATCCATACTATTCAATATTCGACAATTTTAGAAAAATTGTTTTTCTCTTGAAATCTTGATTACTTTCTTTCTGTTATTTTCATAACATAATTAGTACTTCAAAGTGTGGGTTTCGTTCAAAAGGCCTCAGTACCCTCCATGCTATAGAAATCCTTTAAAAAGCTATTATTGATTCTCTGATATCCAATAAATACTGTATTGGCCTATTTATTGACTTAAAAAAGCATTTGACACAGTCAACCATGAAAGACTCCTAAAAATCTTGAATTTTACGGTATAAGCGGATTACCTCTATCATGGTTATCAACATATCTTAAAGAAATAATTTAGTTTACAAATTACAATAACTGTAGGTAATAACACTGGTATATATATATCGGTGTCCCCAAAGGATCCTTTCTTGGGCCGCTACTTTTTATTTAATTTATTAATGACATGCCGACCTGTTCCATTAATAATACTTTTATACTATTTGACGATGACACAAATATTATAATTAGTGATTTTTTATCTAACAAACTTAAACGTAAATTACAGTGACAATTAATGAAATAATGTTATGGGTAATTGCAAATAAGTTGACAATTAACATTGATAAAACTCACTGCATGTCATTTAGAAATGATATAGAATTTGAAATATTAAGTGAAAATAAGCTTTTAGTTAAAGTGCCTGAAACAAAGACCCTGGGCTAATCATCGATAGTTCATTGAACTGGAAATCTCATTTTCTATTTATAAAAAATAAATTATTAAAATTATAGTGGATTATAAAAAATGTAAATATAAATCTAATATAAACTGTATTCATGTTATACAAAAAAAAAGTATTGAAATTAGTTTTGTTCTAAACCTATCGATTTAAGTTAAAAAAACTATGTATAGATCATAATTTGTTAAATATCTTTAATTTGTGTAAATATAAAACACTAATATTTATTCATAGAATATATTATAAAACTTGTAGTCCAAGTATTTATAAACATAACTAAAATAACTTAAACAAAATTAATACAAGAAGTAGCTTACTTTTGATTTCATACAACCTTATAATAAATATAACTATATGAATAATTCTGTAATGTCATATATGGACCAAGACTTTGGAATTAATTAAATATTGATAAACGAAAATTAGTATCTATTTCCCTTTTCAGTAATAATATTTTTAATTATTTTTTAACCTTGTGATTTTGTTGTTCTACTATTTTTTTCTACTTCACATTATATTTTAATATTTTAAAATTTGTAATACGTTTTTTATTTTTATTATATTTTATCTTTACTCAGACTTTTACATTAATTCCTTCTTTTTATCCATATTTTATACTATAATTATGCTTCGATTTATCTACATAGTAAAAACTAATATGTATTGTATTTAATAAGTAACATAATTTATCTCTACATATTCTCGTTAAATTTTTAACTTGAAAACTATCTAAATATTTGTTTCTTTGTGTTGATAATTTATAAATTTGTTTTTGAATATTTGCCAATATATTTGCCAATATATATATATATAATATTCTTTATATTAAATTGTTATATATTTAATATTCTTAATCTGTATTATCTGTTGTTAGTTTTTTTTTAAGTTTTAGTTTCCTTGAAGTTTAATTTTAATTTTAATTTATTACATGATGATTTTTGATCATTTTGTCAAGTCCTTCACAAGTACAATTAATTGATCTTATTCGTAATTAGAATTAGTGTTAACAGGAAGTCAACTTATATATAACTTTATGTTATATTAGTTAATTAATTTTTTATGGAATTTATTATTCCAATTATAATTGTACTTTTTAGGACTTTTCAGAATGATAAAGGGTAATTATCTCGATAAGCTATGCTTCTACAATTGCACGGTTGTTAAAACCAAATCTGATAATAATAATAATTATTATTTTAATATTTATTTAAATTATCAATTTAATTATCTATATGAATATATATGTATATTTATCATTATACCATTATACGTATATATATATATATATATATACATACATAATATATACATACGTGTGCGCGAGTAATAACGCTAGACTATTACGTAACTAGCGGGGTCATCAGGGGTCACCCGAGGCGGGCGTGCGGGCGGGGGGGCGGGGGGATTAGTGGCGCGGTTACCTTATCTTTAATGGCCTCCATAAGACTGGCGGTATTTCCGGTACAGTGTAGTAGACACATGCCCAGAACCCGGTCCGGATGACGAATCTATAGGTCATGTGATCACGATGATGATGATGACGTCATAGTTGTACACACGTGTAACGTACTCGCGCGGTATTGCGTAATCTATACAGACTATAGTCTAGTAGACTACAGACTATAGTATACTATATTATACTGCAGTATATAGTTACTATATTATATTACATAATAGAGTATAATATAGTATTCTGTATACAGAATACTATAATATACAGTATACTATATTATACCACGTATAAAGTCGTTGTTATACCAATATCTGCAGATATCGGCTGATTCTTATTATTTATTATAAATAATTATAATTTGATCCAAATACGTGTCTGCTATTTAGTAAATATTTAAAATACGAAACATCTGAAGCAGACGATTTATAGCTATACAAATCGGGGTACAATAGGGGTACACTAGGGGTACAATAGGGTACATTCCTTCATTTGTAGGTGTGAAAGCGGCTTAATATATATTAATATATCGGTTAAAGTTATAACGTCAGAGAGTAACTCGGTTATTAATTACGTAATACAATATAGTATGATGTAACATATTACACTTCTGTAGTATATGGTGATATTACGCAACATAGATCAGAATAACCGCAATATAGTCACTGTATCACTGTATACAGTGATGTAATCATTACTATTACCACCGAATATTTATAATGTTTGTTTTGCTGTTCTTAAGCGGATAGAAAGAGATTAAGATTACACGATATCGTGTATAATATATTATATGTTTCAATATCATTTTAATACTATATGTTTATACATATATGTTTCAATATAAAACATGTACGTTATGTCATTTAAAGTATGACATTTCTCTTTATTTTGTATAATAATGTAATAATATATCATTTAATAATTAATATATGAATTATATTTATTTATATATATATATAATATATATTATTGAATAATGTTCGGAATTGTATATATATACAAGTAATTATAATAGTAATGAAGAAATGCCAATATCCATTTAATACGTTCCCAGTATTCAATACTCGTGTTTAACTTGGATCAAACTGGGAAACTGGGGGAAACTGGGGGAATCTGGTCCAAACTTGGATCTAGGTGGTGTAAACTTGGATTTAGCTGATCCATATTTAACTAGTTGAAACTTGGATCATTATACCACAGTTTGATCCAAGTTATTTTTTTAAACTGGTGTAAACTTGGATTTAGCTGATCCATATTTAACTAGTTGAAACTTGGATCATTATACCACAGTTTGATCCAAGTTATTTTTTTAAACTGGTGTAAACTTGGATTTAGCTGATCCATATTTAACTACTTGAAACTTGGATCATTATACCACAGTTTGATCCAAGTTATTTTTTTAAACTGAGATAATCTTGGATTTAGCTGATCCATATTTAACTAGTTGAAACTTGGATCATTATACCACAGTTTGATCCAAGTTATTGTTTTAAACTGGTGTAAACTTGGATTTAGCTGATCCATATTTAACTAGTTGAAACTTGGATCATTATATCACAGTTTAAACCAAGTTATTGTTTTAAAATGAGATCAACTTGGATTTAGCTGACCCATATTTAACTAGTTGAAACTTGGATCATTATATCACAGTTTACTTACTTACTTACTTATGTTGAGCTCTCGCTCGAATTTTCTTTTCCTTTATACTATAAACATCTCTGTCAAACATCATCGTCTTTATCTCATGTATATCGTCTAGTCCTATGTCTTCTCTTAGATTATCTACAAAAGTGATGGTTTTGCGACCTCTTCTTGCACTACCATTTGTCGGTTCCCAAAGGACAAGTTTATGAGCCATTTCGTTGTCATGTCTCATCAAATGACCTGCAAGTTGTAGTCTTCTTTCTTTTATTACTTCAGATATTCTTGAGAGTCCATTATATAGCGTTATGTTATTGATTTTATCTTTCCAGGATATGTTTAAAGCCATTCGGAGAAGTCTGGTGTAACATCCATCTATTCGTTTATTCATAGTTTTTGTAGTTGTCCATGTTTCAGAACCATATGTGTATATTGTTTCAATCGTAGCCCTGAATATTCTAACTTTAAGTGAGTCTCTTATGCTTGATTTCCATAATTTCTTCATCTTATTAGCGGATGACCAGGCTAGTGCTTTACGAATATTGAAGTCTTTTTCTGAGCTTTGCATCCATGACCCTAGATATTTAAAGTTATCTACTATTTTGATTTCATTATTGAGTATGGTGTGTTGTTGGTTATTGTCTATACCGAAAACATGGCTTCTGTCTTTTTACAGTTTATCTTCAGACCTATATTTCCACATTCTTCTTCTACTCTCTGAAGCACCTTCGGAGTGTATTTATTTACTATTTCAAACCTTCAAATACTTAATTTTACTATATGAAAACTTTGAATACATTATTTAATACAAATAATACTATTTATAACCTTCGAAGTGTATTTTACACATTAGAAATGAATAATTTAACTATTATAAAACTTTGAATACTAAATTTAATACACATAATATTATTTAAAACCTTCGAAGTGTATTTATTTTCTACAAGTGAAAATTTTCTATATAGATAATATTTAACAATATGTTGATTATATTTTAATTATAACATTAGCGATTGGGTTTTAATTTAATTAACTTATAAGTTATAGTATATATAAACTATAGTTATTAACACGTTGTCTAGTAATAATACATATTTATATTAGTTATACTATTTGATTATGATATTATATCATTAGAAACTAATATGTTATCTAAAAATAAATGCATATTTTATAATACATATTATTGAATACATATTTATATAACCAGTGCTATATATATTATAATATATAATGATCTAATATATATATTCACCAAAAGTAATGTCAAACTTCACAGGCTTGTTATTATTCATTAATTCGCAAAAAATGCAATGCAATAAAACACGCCGCTGATATTACATAACTACTATTGCGTAATCACTACTATTGCGTCATCACTACTATTATGTCATCACTACTATTACGTCATCAATACTATTGCGTCATCAGGTTCACCTCACATAACTCGGTATCGATTCTGTACTAAAGTTGTCCACTTTCACATCAATACTTAGGTGATAGGAGTTACCGACGTTGCCTTATAAGGCAATATAATCATTATGTAGTAATGTGTGTGTATGTATTTGTGTGTGTATGTGTGCATGTGTGTATGTGTGTATGTGTGTGTAAATACTCGGAAATATATATATATATATATATATATATATATATATCATATATAACTATAACATATATCATATACTTATATATGTTATAGAAATTAAAGTAACATGTAAAAACATATTTCATTTTGCCCAAAAAACATCTATAGTTTTTATATATATATATATATTAAATATGATATATATATATATATATATATATATATATATATATATATATATATATGATATATAATTAAATATATTATATATAACTTAGATAATGTTGATGCAAAATAAGAGTTGGTGGTCTTAATTAAAGCCCCCTTAAAGCATACATTATTATACTTGACTACAGCTTAGCTTAGTATGGAATAGTAGCCTATATGCGTATACGTTATAACGTTATGTATATATGTGTGTGTGATAACAAATATTTATGTTTAAATTTGTACAACTTTTATTACATTTTATATAATTTAAATTTAAATCGAAAATATAAAAATTAAATATATCAATTATGATTTAATATATGGTTGGTATTGTGTATGTAAATGTATACATTAAATGTATTTTTAATGTATATTATACTTATTTGTAATTGGAAAGATCGTCAATAAATAAATTATATTATAACAATATAACATATAAAATTGCGACAATAAATTAATTATTGTATTAGTTGAATGTATTATAAATAGGGTTGCATTTAATACATTATACACCATTGTTGTATTCTTAATAATATATGAATTGTGTAATCTGTGAGAGAGAGAGAGAGAGAGACATAGAGAGAGCTTTAGACTAATTAGTCGACGCGATGAGTGCGTATGTCCTTGCCAAGGACACGCCTTTGTAAGCACCTCACGTATTACGTAACATGTGTATAATGTTATATACACGTGTATAACTCCATATACACGTGTATAACGCTATCTAAACAAGTGTATAACGCTATCTAAACATGTTTAACGTATATTTGAATACCACAAGTGAACGTTTCCATATGGAATACACATGCATTCACCTACAGGTGATAATTATCATAGCTTAAGCTATAACTAAACACCTACCACTTATTATAAACCTAACTATTCAATGTATGTCATTGTTGTTAGTTGTTGTGTACTACATATATATATATATATATATATATATATATATATATATATATATGTTGTGTTATTCTATAGACTATACATATATAGATGTAACATGACCTTGTGTTGTATCTGATCATGTAGTGCAACATACATGTGTGTGTATGTGTATGTGTGTGCATGTGTGTGTGATTGTATCTATAGATAGAGACTATAGGAGAAGTTAACTAATTCTAACATTGACGTGCTCATTACTCGGGTGTTGGTACGGTATCCCCTAGCACCCCGATACCCCTCCCCTAGTACCCCTTCTTATACTTACACATACATATACTTATATATATTTTATAAAAGAGGAGTTTTCCTTAAGAACATTATCTACATATATACGTTTATATATATATGTAATTAATATTGATATATTTTATATCATATAATTATAAATTTGATCTATGAAAATTATCGATATATATATATATATATATATATATGTGTATATAACTATAGCGGGGATAATAGAAGTGGTCACGTGTTACTAACCGCGAACCTGGCGAGAATATTCGCCCCTGCCCCTTCTCCGAAACAAACCGCGTCGCTGATTCTGTAGAGATCACGTGATTATTATCCACTTAGGCCGCTCATGTTTACGTTAAAGTAGATAGTCACGTGCTAATGTGTAACTATCACGTGATTGTTAGGTTTAATTGCGCTTTTATTAATAGATATCAGTCGATAAATTCATCTCTTATTATCGTTATGATTATGATATCCGGTCTAGATATTATATACAGGTAGTAAATACAGGTAGTAATTATACACTGTTTATCGAATCTATTACTCTCTATATATATATAGTATATGTATATATATAAACAACTTATATATATAATACCTACATAAATACATCTTTAGACAACCTCGATATACTAGGATAAAGCCTTGTTTTAAAACTGGTTTAAACCAGTTTTTGTTATCATGACCCTTTTTGGTAATCTTAATTTAAAAATATTCCATTACCCAATGACAAATTTTATTATTTTTATAATTAAATTATTCATAAACAAATAATATAAACTATAATATATATATAAATATTTTTATAAATTGGATCATGACCCAAATAAAAAACCTAAAGACCCACATTTTGGTCATGACCCATAGGTTGTGAACCACCGCTCTATAGTATAGACACGCATACCATCACACACATACACACACGCACACGCGCATTAACCTGTATTCGTCGAGGATGTAGATAAGGGACTCTGCCAACACGTCCATGCTGGGGAACGCGAAGCTATCAGTGTAAGGATAACGTGTAAGTACAGCACACACACGCGCGTGTATAGAAGCACTTACTATATACAGTATACTAGCCATATCAACTAGCGATCGATATTAGCAGGTAAATATAGTGTACATACATATGCATATACGTGATGTATATATATATATATATATATATATATATACACACACACTATAGTCTATAGACATATAACCCCGTATTTATATTGATATAAACTAGTACTTATATTAACAAGTAAGTACAGTATTATAACTTATTACGTAATGCACGAGTGTGTGTATAAGGGATATATAGTATATATATATATATATATATATATATATATATATATATATATACTATATACTATATAATCTATTTTATATATTATATAGGGTATCTAGATGTTTCACAAAATGCGTCGCAAAATAAATGCAATTTATTCAATTACTTTATTGACGGAAACATAGAGCAAACTTTCCTGTTTTAATTGATGCCATTATATAGGTATACGTATATATATATATATATATATATATATATACCCACGTATATAGTCAATATACGTTAACGTACAATATCGTATATTAGACACATACTCTAAAACTACTTCATACATTAAGTCTACAAAGGGCGTATACCGTGAAGCAGTGAGAAACGCCCCTTTATTGAAAACGGAGTGGTAACACGCCCCTTTATTGAAAACGGAGTGATAACACGCCCCTTTATTGAAAACGGAGTGGTAACACGCCCCTTTATTGAAAACGGAGTGATAACACGCCCCTTTATTGAAAACGGAGTGGTAACACGCCAGCCTACTATAGTAGTATATATAGTAGTACGTATACGTAATAGATACGCTTGTGTGTAGACATTACGTAGACATTACGTAGACATTACGTAGACAATCGATACATCGGTAATCGATAATTGATGAATTAATGAATTGATGAATCGATCCTCCTGCTATAAGCTACTTTATATATATCGTGCATATCATTACGTCTATAGATGAATGCTTATATAGTATATAATGTCTATATATAGATATTACATGCGCATAGACTTATGCTATAACATCTTCGACAGAACCTTCCATTTTACGGAGCTAATTTAACTATTTGACGGATCTATTTGCCGGAACTAACTATTTGACGGATCTATTTGCCGGAACTAACTATTTGACGGATCTATTTACCGGAACTAACTATTTCACGGAGTTAAATCTCGTGTCGAAGGTAACAACTGACTTGATGTGAACGGCACATTAGATATCTATCTATTTATAGCAAGTAACCTAGGTAACAGAAGGTTATCTATCCTCGCCTAGGCTTACCATTAATTACACACATGTAACACCGTATACTTAATATCATCTATTATAATATTTAATGTTTCGTCTGAATAGACTGCTACTAATACCTCCCACAACCTCTCGCTGTAACTCAGTAAACAGTTAGCTTATAAGCGTCGCGTTGTAGTGTATATACAATGTTGTACACACACACCCGTACGACGCACATGTTACTATCGTCAGATCTACCCTAGTTGACGACTCCTCCCGATGTCGTATACCTATAGCAAAGAATGTTCTAACATATTTACTTTGAACATATATTGTAAAGTTATCATAAAGTTAAACGCTATAGAGTATATTCCATAGAGTATATACCTATAGGTATGTTATGGTTTGTATGTATGGTATGGTATGTATGTAATTATGTATGTTATATCTATAACATACAATATAGCGTATATATACACTACTATTACGCGGATCTCTGGGTTAGATTAGCATGCAAGCATATACACGAAGTACAGCCAAGGACATGTACTAGGTATACAGCTATTCTACGCTTCTCTACCATCTCCATCGAGAACCTCCACTCTAACAGGCTCTCACATGACCTCCACAATATACGCATCGCTATCTCGCTATCTTAACCTTGACGGGAGGTCAGCTGCGTTACGACCTTGACCCGGCATCTGTACGTGTATCCACAGCGCTCTGTCTCTTATCTGCATCATTGACGGGTAGTTCACGAACTCGTCGTACATCGTCTCTGTAGTAGAGGTCACGTGGTGATCACGTGATGTACGAGTGATTGACAGGCGTGACCTTATACGGTAATACTCGACTCCAGTTTACTCGCATTCGCACTCGCACTCGACTGAGATATAGAGTTTCTGAGATATTGAATTATTCTTATATGCATTTACATAGGTATATTAATATACAACTAAATTATCATTTATAAAAAGTCAGAATTGAGGGATTTCCAAGTAAGCGGGATTCTGAATTAGAAGGAGTTTAATGTATAAAGTTATGTGCGTAATATCAATGACTAAGATATATCTAGCTAGATCGACATTCCATATCAATGAGACACGCATTGCGAGAGAAAGCATCTAGAAAGTTATGGTATATAAATACAATATAATACATATTGTTTATCAATTTGTTTTGAAGTTATTTCTTCACAAATAAACAAGGTAGTATACTGCTGTTATGATTATATCATTACGTAACAAATGTTATTGGTCTACATAAATCGACGTTGATAATACAGTTAACTCGAATTAACCGAGATCTCTATATTTAAGAATATATCGAGTTTCTGAGATAGTGAATTATTCTTACATGTATTTACACATGTACAATGTACAATACATAACAAAAATGAGTATTCTATAGTATACTATAGTAGAGTATGCGTTAGGGATATTAAACCTTACAAATATCAGATTTGTAATTTATTATCACGGTATATATATGTGTTTAGGTTTAGATGTATAGTTTAGTTTAATTTTAAATATATATAGATATATAATATAACATACTAATTTGTAATTTATTAAATATCACATAATCTAATATTTCATAAGGAAATATATACATACCTAATAAATGTAATAATATTAATAATATTCGAATCATATTGACTCTAAGCACTATTACATCATTAAAGAGTTCACAAGTTAGGTTACTGATAGAGAATTCTGAGGATTACAGGTTAATGATAAACAATATTATTGTAATGTTAAATATATTACATATTTTATATATGTTATAAAAATCACGTAACATTTTATTTAATAAAACAAAACTAGATTTAAATATTAACAAAATAAAAATATTGAAAATACATACTTCAAAAATATAATAATTAATGTTTCGTATACAATATTATATATCAATACACTACTAATGTATAGCGTACTACATATATTACACCCGTATGTCATAGAACACTAGTGAGTGGTATTACGCACATAGTACTACAGTGTTAGTACTTAGTGTTAGTACTGGTGTTAGTACTGGTGGTAGTACTGGTGGTAGTACTGGTGGTAGTACTGGTGGTAGTACTGGTGGTAGTACTGGTGGTAGTACTAGTGGTAGTACTAGTGGTAGTACTAGTGGTATTACTAGTGGTAGTACTGGTTGTAGTACTGGTGGTAGTACTGGTGGTAGTACTAGTAGTAGTAGTAGTAGTAGTACTGGTGGTAGTACTAGTGGTAGTACTAGTGGTAGTACTGGTGGTAGTAATGGTGGTAGTACTAGTAGTAGTAGTAGTAGTAGTAGAGGTAGTAGTAGTAGTAGTACTGGTGGTAGTATTAATGATATCTAACCATCGCATCCAAGATCGTGTACGGTCAAACAAACGCATTGGTGTTTCTCTATGTTTCCCTGTTGTAGAGAGATGTGTGCATTTAGTATGTGGTTTATTTTGTGATTATTCATTCACTAATATATATATATATATATATATTTATACATATATACATATATATATACATTTATTAAATACCTATAGATAATGGTTGACATATAGGTTATAAATTCCTATATGCATACACGTATACATGTATATTTGAAAAAGGTTATCTACATACATAGATATCTCATCGAACCAGAACATTAATATATGTAGACTAGACTGCAGACATACATACTAGTGTATTCGCAGTGGTAGAATACAATAGTTGAAAGTGACCTATACCAATATTCATGTCTGGCCGCACAACTCCGGTATCTTATATTATATTATATTATATTATCGATATTTAAGAGTCTCCATAGAGAACACAGAAATATTAACATTTTAAGTTTAGTTTTGTGTCAAAATAGATATAAATTAAATCAATATCATATATTATATTGATTTTATATGCTATAGAAATCTACATTTGTTCATGCGTTTGGATGTAATGTTTATTAACTATCAACTCTTTAACTCTTTAAAGTATATATATACTTATACTTATACTTATATATACGTATACGTGTCAAAGGAAAAAACACTTATATTCACATTCTAATTAATAATATTATATTAATAATATTATATGTTTGGTAGCATATAAGGCGGAATACACGTATATCTATTCTAGCTGCTCAAAAATAGTTCTGACAACTTAGTATAATATGCCGTAATATGCCGTAACCTTAATAACCACAGCTAATTGTATATTTACCAACGTGTTTGCAATATACGTATGCATATATATAATAATATATAAAAATTGTTTATAAAATGTGCGCTTACTGAAATACATGCAATACGTACTGTACATAGTAGTATATTTGTAGTTTTAGTTTAACATGTACAGTAGTTACAATAGTTTCAATATATTACATATATTATCAATAGCTATAGATTTACTCATGTGTAATAATGCCTGTTGCATTATTGGAAGAGGTTAAACAGCATTGGTACTACTCGTGCAGGCCCGTAGCAAAGATTTTCCGAAGGAAAGATATAACACTTACACGAAATCGTGTAATTCGAATTTGTATACAAAATACCCTGGTTCCACCTATAGCGGGTTACTTTTAGGAACTATGTGTTGTTTATAATGTAAATTCGTATTTAACTATACACTTTTAAAATGTTAAATAATATGCTTTAAATTAATATTTATATGATGAAAACTAAGTGTTCATTACTAATACATAACAAACAAATATGATATGTATGTTTTAAATGCTATAAGTATATATTTAGTAGGTAAAAGCTAATTTATATTGCATGTAATTTAATAGAGCAATGAAAACATTGTTGCATGCAAACAGAGCCGAACCTAAATCTATTTCAGTGATTTCGATACTACTGCTAGCAGCGGTTGGGTATATTACTAAATTACGTTGCATGCATAGGGAGTGTTATATCTTTGCTTCGCAAAATCTTTGCCCGTAGTAAGACATTTTCGCTGTGAGCCCCACACCCCCCCAGCGAAAACCCCACACTGTGGCGTAAGGCCCCAATCTATTTTAAAGCCGATGTCTTTTCTAGACTTGAAGTTCATAGGAACGTGTTTGTTTACTAATTATAAGTTTTATTGATATTATATCATATGATGCGTATACTTATAATACAATATTGTATATTTAAAAATCATAAATAATTGTATTCAGCATATTTCAATGAGTATTCACTTAATATTATAATTTATAATGTATTTATTGCATTCAATAGGGTTACATTATAGATATATATTATACAATAATATAATATATCGGTCTTTAATAATAGTATATATATATTATAATATATATAAGTGGTATTTCATTAGAGTTATAGATGATTTTTTGTTATTTGTTGATTTAAAAAATTCTATAAAACTAAATTTGAATAGTTTTGAGAACATTATTCTTAAATGCCATATAAAATAGGGAACATATATGGATACACACAAAAACACATACATATATATATATATATATATATATATATATATTGGATCTCAAGCTATACTAAGTCTGCAATAAATGCACTAAATAAAGATGAACATCATACACTGGGACCACGTGGTAAGGAGTATGAAGGATATCACGTGACCAAACTCCTTCTTTAATTACGTCGTCATCATCATCTCGCCGATAGAAGAAGAAGCCATTAACGGGGGCGTATCGACCACCGTTATTGATTATATAGGCCCCGCCCCCCGACCGCGTGACTCCGCCCCCTTCAGCAGGTCCTCATCGAGAGTGATATTACGTAACTAGACGAATAACCTCCCTCGGCGGTTAATGTTCCAAAATCACGTGGTCGCTTATAGGGAACACTCGCCTGGATTTAGTTCTACCTACATCATATATCAGCCTATTATATATAATATATATTATATATATATATTTATTTATACGGTATGTTATATATCAATTATAGATAATGAAGAACTATAAGATGGTGGGCGTATTTAGAGTTCTCGGTGGCGTGCGTATTTAGAGTACTTGATAGCGTGCGTTTGACATATATGTCATCGTTGTTATCGTTTTCTCAGACAACCGCTAATTGGTTGATTGCTGCCCATTATGCGTAGCAGACAGTTCATCGTAATATCATTATATTACTATTGTATTATATAATACAGTATTAATTAGGTATATTGATTCCTAGTTCCTTGTGTTTATATCTTTATATTATATATATTAATGATATAATATTATACATTATTTATCTATATATATATATATATATATATATATATATGTTTACCTATACAAATAAATAATATAGATAATATATAAATATATACCTATAGATAATATGAACGTCCTTCACATTTATAATATTTTTATATTTATATATATATATACATTTATATACATATATATATATATATATATATATATATATATATATATATATATATATATATATACGTACAATGTACGTCGTACATACATCATCGATATGAAGTAATACTTTCTTTATATCGATGACATACACACATACATACATACACTGCTTTTTTAAACATATACCGATATCTATATTACTGACCATTAATGTATATTAACAATACACATAAATGATAACTTATACATTTATATTGCTTTACATTTATATGCTGTAATAAATTATAATTACATATATATATATATAAGTAATACGAAATTATCAATTTATAATACATTTGCAATATACATAACATATATTTTATATTATATAATATTACTTTATAACTTAAGTATAAGATAGGTTCTATATCAGTGAATTATGTCACGATTATATGTCACATGACAACTATACCGATAACAGAATCGAGTTGTAAGTATGCATCACGTGTTACGGACGTTCAGGAAGTTGAACGGGGGAGGAGGGGGTGAGTCATCACCGGTAATAACATTAACATATCCGTCACGTGACCATAATGTAGCACACCAGCTGATCATCGCCATCGCGTGTGTAGAGTGGTCAAGCTGTCATTATTAGCGGCGGTGTTTATTGATCGATAGCTGACCACACGACTAAAACGTTGCTTGTGTGAGTGATGGTCTTGCGATATCAACAGTACTACTACTACTACTACTACTACTACTACTACTACTACTACTACTACTACTACTACTACTACTACTACTACTACTACTACTACTACTACTACTACTACTACTACTACTACTACTACTACTACTACTACTACTACTACTACTACTACTACTACTACTACTACTACTACTACTACTACTACTACTACTACTACTACTACTACTACTACTACTACTACTACTACTACTACTACTACTACTACTACTACTACTACTACTACTACTACTACTACTACTACTACTACTACTACTACTACTACTACTACTACTACTACTACTACTACTACTACTACTACTACTACTACTACTACTACTACTACTACTACTACTACTACTACTACTACTACTACTACTACTACTACTACAACTACTACTAACTACTACTACTACTACTACTACTACTACTACTACTACTACTACTACTACTACTACTACTACTACTACTACTACTACTACTACTACTACTACTACTACTACTACTACTACTACTACTACTACTACTACTACTACTACTACTACTACTACTACTACTACTACTACTACTACTACTACTACTACTACTACTACTACTACTACTACTACTACTACTACTACTACTACTACTACTACTACTACCACCACCACCACCACCACCACCACCACCACCACCACCACCACCACCACCACCACCACCACCACCACCACCACCACCACCACCACCACCACCACCACCACCACCACCACCACCACCACCACCACCACCACCACCACCACCACCACCACCACCACCACCACCACCACCACCACCACCACCACCACCACCACCACCACCACCACCACCACCACCACTACTACTACTACTACTACTACTACACTCTAAAAATAACTTTCCACAATCTTTATTGGTGATTATAATATACCATTTAACAAGACTAATTCATACTCGCTTATATTACATACTATTATTAAATCTGCTAACTTCAATCAACATATTAATTACTCTACCCATATTACCGGCAACATTCTTGATTTAGTTATTTCCCATAACGATACATATTTGGTATCTAACCACTCGATATACAATCTTCTCTCTGATCATTTACTGATCTTATTAAACATTAATTGCCACAAACCTCCTACTTACACTAAGACCATTTATATCCACCAGCTTAAGAAAATGTATCATTCTATCTTCTTTGATAACGTTCAGTCATTGTATTCAAAGAACCTTCATAAGCCCTCGATTGATGCCTTTAACTCAGCTTTCTGCACTACCCTTAATTTACTTGATTCAATAAAAACCAAAATTGTTTCCAGCAAACCTCACTACCCTTGGTATACAAATGAACTATCATCTTCTAAACACTATATTAGACTCTCAGAAAAACACTGGAGAAAGAACACAAGTGATACTAGACTCTATGATATTTTCATACTTAAGCAAAATCATATCGATCTCTTATTACGTCCACTAAAAAATATATTATACCAATGCTATTAGAATTGATAAAAATGACTACAGGGCAATTTATAAGATAACAGATATGCTGTTAAACCGCAACAAAACTAAATAAGTCCCATCTGATCAACCATATATTCTTGTCACTAAATTTGATAAATTCTTCCACTCAAAACTTATGAATATTGTCTATACATTATGTGTATCCCCTGTTACCCAACCTGAAATTCCTGCCAACAGATTCAATACATTTATTTATCCCTCACCTACATATATTCTAAAGCTAATTACTTCAACTAAATGCGCCAGTTCCCTTGATCATATTCCCATCCAACTTCTTCTTTTGCTCACTCCTAAACTAAACAATAAAATCATTCGCATCATTACCGAATTTCTACAATCAGGAATAGTCCCGGATTCTATGAAAATTGACATGAAAGAAAACTTCTTTAAGATGTCTCATTACTTAATAATTATCGACCGATTTCGAACCTTACAATTATATCCAAGACACTTGAACGTGTTGTTGCATCTCAGCTTGCTTCATATCTCTCAAAATATGACATCATTAACAAATTCCAAAGTTCCTATTCTGCTCACAAGTCAACTGAGACCGCCCAAATATATATACTTAGTGATCTTCATTTGTCATCATCGCATAATGATGGTTCTATTCTAACAGTACTTGACCTTTCTTCTGCATTTTATACCATTGACCACACAATTATGATATCGTGACTAACTTCCATCGGTATAACAGGCACTCCCATCAAATGGTTTATACCATACCTTATAGATCGACATTACTATATTAAAATATACAATAATTCCTCTACCCCTCGAATTCTCACTAACGGCGTCCCACAGTGATCTGTCATTAGCCCCATACTTTTTAACATATACATTCTACCATTATTTAAAATATTCAGATCCTACTATTAAATTCCATGCATACGCTGATGATTTACAAATATACACTAATATCTCTTACCATATTTCCAATCCTTTGCTACTAACCAACTGTATTAATGATATTTCAACTTGGTTAACTAACAACTCTCTCTCTCTCTCAATTTCACTAAAACTGAGATAATCAAAATCTCTTCACCTAACAGTCTATCATTAAAATATCCATCTCCACCTGTTATCGTTTCTAACCACTCTTTACCTTTCTCAAAAAATGTACGTAATCTTGGTTTTATAATCGATGAAACTCTTTCACCCACTCAACATATCCGTTCTATTGCGCGTTCTGCTAACTATACTCTCTATACAATCAGACTCATCCACAATTTTATTAATATTTATACTGCTATTACACTAGCTACTGCATTAATCTTTCGCGATTTGATTATTGCAATGTACTACTTAACAATATCCAACAACATTCAACTAATAGCATACAGGTTTTATTTAATAACACAGTACGTATTATCTATAACATTTCAAAATAATCTAGAAAACACACTTCACTTCTTACTTCACTGGTTTCCAATAAAATCTCGCATCATCTTTTATTGTTCATAATGCTTACCATAATAACTTCCCTGGTTACATCTGCTCACGCATAACAAAACGTATAACTAAAATGAACACTAGGAATACTTATATTGACATGTTATTCATCCATTTATCGACACATATGACTACAACTAATATAATAAGTTTCTATATATCGGCACCTACTATTTGGAATTCCCTCCAACAAAAATTAAGATCAACCACATCTACTGCAGTTTTTAAAAATTACTGAAAACATATATTTATGATATTGTTTTGGAAATTCAAATTAACGTATCAATCGATCAACACGTCTGTCTACTATACCAAGTATAATAAGTGTATAAACCATTGGTTTACAGGTTTACAACTTCTACTACAACTACTACTACTGCCCGTTTTTGAAAGTTTTGCTATCTCAATCACAATATGTCATAAATGTCATAATAAACATATTTGATAAGTTTCATAAAAAAATACTTTATATTGATAAAGCAAAAGCACTTCAATGAAGAAATATTTGCATTTATGATACAATGTAAATTTCTATAAACAGAAAATGTTTCTTATGTATTTTATGTATTTGTGCAAGTGCGCGTTATCATAAAAATAAACTATTTGGCAAATACGTGTATAAATATATTATAATATTAATAAAGTAAAAAAGTACGTAAAAATTTCAAATTAATTTAAATTTTTTTAATTTCTTAATATTAGATTATTTTGTTGATAAATTATTTTAATTAAGCATAACACTTTGTTGTGAACCTATAATGGATATTTACGAGGTATAATAATAATAATAATAAAACATTATTTTTCTAACAAAAAAAATTGTACGACTAGTTTATCGAAAAATTGATTTTTTGTTAACAAATTTTAAATATTTGTTAAGGATGTTTTTATATATATAGTAGTATACTACATATGCTAAAAGGCAATTTTTACTTGTAAACATTTTTTCCTTTCATATATCTGTAATTTAAATTTTTTCGTTAATTTTCAATGTAAATTCCTATCTTTATTAAATATTGTTTTGCTTTCTGAATTTTTGTCTGTTATCAATTATTTTTTTAATATTATATTTGTAATGATTCAGAGGAGTTATTCTGAGATAGCTGGCACTTTTCTATAAAGGGAACTAAATTGACCAAAACGGGCTTATAAGCTAGGTATACCTATTGTGCACTGTACACTGTACAATGTACATAGTACACTGTACACTGTACAATGTACATTGTACACTGTATACTGTACACTGTACACTGTACACTGTACACTGTATACTGTACACTGTACACTGTACACTGTACACTGTACAGTAGACCGGTTCGTTCGATTCAATATTTAATCCTTCAGGTAAAATATAATACATATCTATATTTTAGTATAATATGTATTAACAATTTTTATAAAAAAATAGTTACCTTTGGTCACGAAGCATTTAAAGTTTGAAATATAAATTATTATTTTAAGATAAAATGTATAATATTCCATGTATAATAGTAATGACGCCATCTTATTATCTTTGATGTTTACAAATATTTAAATTAATATTTAAAATTAATTATGTAATTGTATTATATTTAATGAATTAATATAATATATACCATTATTTATATTTATTATTAATATAATATCTATATTTCATTTGTATATCTACAAATTACCAATATTAATGTCTCCTAAAACTCGAGAAAATACACCATTTTACAAAGTATTTATTTCAAAATAATTCAAAAAAATAATTAATTTAAAAAAATTAATATATATAATTATACTATACATAAATTTGAGTGATCATATTGTATTGAATTGTGGATATGAGTTAGATATAAATGTCCTTTATACAAATAAAATTTAAAAAATAAAAAAATATGTAAATATATTTTGTATTTCATATTTCAAATAAAAACCAAAAAAATTTAAAAATGATGTTAATTTTTTTTCTAAAAATAATTTTTAATTTTTTAATAATTAATTTGAATTATATTATTATTATCTATAAATTATATATTTTAATTTTTTAAATTAAATTGTAATAATGTATTTATATTAAATTATACGATTTTTAGATATTTTTTTTGACTAAAATTATTTTATAAAATTTGGGCATCTAGATTGTTATGAAAAATATTTTGTACTGTTAATACTACTTGTTATATATGTTTCTAGGATATATCCATAGTTGGCTTAAAAAAAATCATCCAATTTTATAAAAATTGAATAAAACGTATTTCTATATCTCCCCCATGTTAACTTTTGTATGTATTCAATGTTAAAATTAAAAGGTCTCGTGACATAACAATATTTAAGATATAGGTCTAACATTTTAAACACTTATTTATCATAGCATACATAATTGTCACAGATGTGAAGGTTTATAAAATTACGAAAAAAAATTGAGTACGAACCGGTCTACTGTACAGTGTACAGTGTACAGTGTACAATGTACAGTGTAAAATAATATCTCACTATCTCACTCAAGCTCCCTATATATATATATATATATATATATATATATATATATATATATATATATATCTCTATCTCTCTCTATATATATCCCCCTCTCTCTCACTCTCTCTCTCTATATTAACCTGCAGGGTAACGTTCAGATATCCAATGTTACCGCACTTTATTGATTTCTTGCAGATAGGTCTAGCAAACGAAGAAATGTCAATTCTATCTTGCTGAAATACAAGGAATTTAATTAGTTCGCAATATATAATATATAATATATATATGTATTAAAATTTATATAAATATATTATTAAATATATATGAAAAACTTAGTATATATTCATTTTACAACCAATAATTACATATATATATAATGATTTGAGTAGACATTGATTAAATATATCTGAACAAATTAGTATATATTCATTTTACAACCAATAATTACATATATATAATGATTTGAGTAGACACTAGGGTATAGGGAATAGAGTAGCTAATAGGGAAGCCCCATATATTTCTGTAATATACATAATATCTAAGTTAAGATTATTAATTAAGTAAATTATTAAATCGGATTTGTTACTGATAGAGAATTAATTGTTGCAACCTTAATATTGCATAATTGTGGAATTTCATATAGTGCAGAGGAAATATTGATATTGGAGACCGTGTGTAATGGGCATGGTTGGTTGGTGATGTGTTGTGAGGATGACTGATATCGGTGTATGCTAGTGGTAGTATTGGTAAAGGTAGGGGATATTGTTATTATGTGGTTGTCATAGGTCATTGTATATCATTATTTGGGTTGGTCATTGACTAATTAACTTTTATTAGTAGTATACTTGGTCGGTATATAAGCTTCATAAGAGGTCTTCCATATTTTGCAAACAGATTATGTAATGTTTACGGAATTACTGAACGAATCTATTTTAGAGTTGTTTGTTTGACGTACTTCGAATGTACTACTATTATTATTAGTGTATGTGCACTAGCTTATACCAGCTTGTATTAAACTCTCGTTTATGGCATGGTATACCATCTATAGATATCTATAGATTACCCTACCTCTGAATATGTCACTATAGCCTACTAACGTTACTCTCGTGTATATATAGTGATGGGAGACAGATGTATTTTTTTATATAATATAAATTATAAAGAAATGTGTATGAAGAGTTAGGTGAGTTGAAGTAAACTACATAGGTTGAATTTATAAAGTTGTATGAGGTCAGGGGTTTGTAGACATGTTGACATACGAGAGTAAGTTATGAACAAAGTTAATATTTATTCCAAATGTTCAATTACAAAAGAATTAAATGGAGTAGTATTAATAACAGGTATATTATTAACTTTGGTTATGGGTGTATATGGGATTTGTCGTATAGCTGAAAAGTATTATATATGTAAAGGATTTTAGGGAGGTAGGTATTTTAGATTTTAGGGTGGTACTGTATATTTATATATCATACTGTTAGTATTAACTAGTTTATATATATATATATATATTATTTAATATCCTGTTGTATTTATCAAGACGAATAAGAATATCTTATGTATGAGATTCAATTATATTTATTTCACTGTTAAAAGTATGTATAGGTATACCTATAGAGGTATATCTATAGAGAGCAAATGGGTTGAATAAAATTACAAATTTATGTTTTACATATATGTAGTAGTAATAGTAGTAGTAGTAGTAGTAGTAGTAGTAGTAGTAGTAGTAGTGGTAGTAGTAGTAGTAGTAGTAGTAGTAGTAGTAGTAGTAGTAGTAGTAATAGTAGTAGTAGTAGTAATAGTAGTAGTAGTAGTAATAGTAGTAGTAGTAGTAATAGTAGTAGTAGTAGTAGTAGTAGTAGTAGTAGTAGTAGTAGTAGTAGTAGTAGTAGTAGTAGTAGTAGTAGTAGTGGTAGTAGTAATAGTAGTAGTAGTAGTAGTAGTAGTAGTAGTAGTAGTAGTAGTAGTAGTAGTAGTAGTAGTAGTAGTAGTAGTAGTAGTAGTAGTAGTAGTAGTAGTAGTAGTAGTAGTAGTAGTAGTAATAGTAGTAGTAGTAGTAGCACTTTACACGGAAGTAAACTAGGTATAGCTGGGGGGATATCACAACGTCTGTCGGTTTCTATCGGATGTTGATGAAGGAGGTCACGTGACAAGGTCACCGTAATCAACGCGCGTGCGCCGGATCGATATTCGATTACGCCATAACGAATTATATATATATATATCCCATTCTCTCCTATACGCCCGGTTACGTAAGCATAGTTAGGGCGCGGCGGGTTCACTCGGTTGTGAACTCATCGAATTATCATCATCAACACGTGTATGTGTATGTATGTGTGTATGTATGTATGTTTGTATATAATGTGATGTGTGTACTCGGATACAGATATAATAGAACATATATGTTGTATACAATATAATATTGTACACATATGTCAGATATGTAAACATAGTAAACAAATGATATGCATAGGTATGTAATTATATATATATATATATATATATATATTTACTTAAAATATAGTCTTGAATTTATGCGTTCTTAAATAGAATTGCAACTATTTAATTTTCAGTTAATTATATCTATCATGTTAATTAATAATAATATATAGTTATATTAAAACAGGCGTAACATTACGCACTACCGTGTTTGTGACGTAATAATGATGGGTACCTATTGCATAACAGTACGCTAGGGGTACAGCACTAACCTCCTGACTGTCTGTGTCTTCATCTTCTAGATTTTCAGGTTCCTGTGTATGTAGGACAATCGTGTGTTAATACTAATAGGGGCGGTTCTAGGATTTGATCGAGAGGGGGTCCTCATTAATATTATATTAAATGTACTTATGAAATTGATTTAATTTATATATAAATATATATTTAATATTATAAAGTAAAAAACTTATTGTTGATGAGTGGGAGGTGCTGGTATCCCTATAGGGGTATTTATATAGGCCTACGGTACCCCTGGAACCGCCCCCGCTAAATACACACATACCCATACTAATATTGTCTGACATTGAAGTATGCCTATCGTGTATATGATGAATCTTATAGTGTACGCCGTACATGTAACGATGTCTTATCATGTGATGTGTGTAACTTGGACAAGTGGACACATGGACATGTAGATATATGGACACGTGGATACATGGACATGTAGATATATGGACACGTGGACACATAGACATGTAGATATATGGACACGTGGACACATGGACATGTAGATATATGGACATGTGGATACATGGACATGTAGATATATGGACACGTGGACACATGGACATGTAGATATATGGACATGTGGACACATGGACATGTAGATATATGGACATGTGGACACATGGACATGTAGATATATGGACATGTGGACACATGGACATGTAGATATATGGACATGTGGACACATAGACATGTAGATATATGGACATGTGGATACATGGACATGTAGATATATGGACACGTGGACACATGGACATGTAGATATATGGACATGTGGATACATGGACATGTAGATATATGGACACGTGGACACATGGACATGTAGATATATGGACATGTGGACACATAGACATGTAGATATATGGACATGTGGATACATGGACATGTAGATATATGGACACGTGGACACATAGACATGTAGATATATGGACACGTGGATACATGGACATGTAGATATATGGACATGTGGACACATAGACATGTAGATATATGGACATGTGGATACATAGACATGTAGATATATGGACATGTGGATACATGGACATGTAGATATATGGACATGTGGACACATAGACATGTAGATATATGGACACGTAGATACATGGACATGTAGATATATGGACACGTGGATACATAGACATGTAGATATATGGACATGTGGACACATGGACACGTGGACACATGGACACGTGGACACATGGACATGTAGATACATGGACACGTGGACACATGGACACGTGGACACATGGACATGTAGACACATGGACACGTGGACACATGGACACGTGGACACATTGACACGTGGACACATGGACACTTGGACACATGGACATGTGGATATATGGACATGTGGACACATGGACATGTGGACACATGGACATGTAGATATATGGACATGTAGATATATGGACACGTGGACACATGGACACGTGGATATATGGACACGTGGACACATGGACACGTGGACACATGGACATGTGGATATATGGACATGTGGACACATGGACATGTGGACACATGGACATGTAGATATATGGACATGTGGATATATGGACACGTGGACACATGGACATGTTACCGTTTACTACGACGCGTATTATTTAAATCTCCGTACGACCTATAGGTCTAAAGTATACTAAGTATACGTATATGCTACAAGCATTATACCCGTTAAATAACCACTGCTCCATATACTAGATATGGCTACATATATGTACTAGTATGTAGGAATATGTTCATAATATTACATAGGAGATATGAGTAAGCGATGATTCAAATGTAATTTCAATTGTAGTTATAATTGTAATTTTCTAAATTAAGATCAATATATACAATATATAATATATATATATATATATATATATATATATATATATAATATCACAGTGATAGTAGTGATACTATGTAATACTAATGATTATACGAATATCAAAATGTAAATACTACTAAAGACAATAGTGGTTACGGTATTCTTAATGTATCACTATATCATGATTAATTGATACTTATGCAATCAATATTAATAATACAATATATATTTTTAATTTGGTATTTATATTTTAGTAAGATTGTAGATATATTATACTATAGTATATACTAAAGTGGCATTTTATTAAAAAATATTATTAATACGTGTTAATCATTATAATTATTAATATATTAATATATATATATATATATATATATATATATATATATATATATATATATTAATTATAACAATTATGAAGTGTGACTAATTATTTAACTACATTAGTATATGATAGGTTATGGTATGCGATATAATACATACGTTATTACAAGTATGTTCTCTATACACTGATCAATCAAAAGTCACATGGCGTTGTGTATTTTCATTGTGATCATATGTAACATTAGAACTGTATGGAATGTTCCACGCAGATGTGTCACGTGACAAGTTATAATAGTAAACTCCACTGATCGTAGAATATATTCGTTCAAATATAAATATAATAATAGATGTTAACAACTTGTATAACTTATTACCATATATGAGTATCTATAAGATAATATAATATAAGAGATAAGAGAATATATAAGAGATAATATGATATAAGAGATAAGATAATATAAGAGATAAGATAATATTAGAGATAATATAAGGATGATTTGATGGTTTACGTAAATTATGTGATAATGACAAAACGAACGCATAATCATTTGATTTAAACATTATTATTATAATTATTATACTCTAATTGTATTACATACAATATAGACATTATAATATAGACATTATAGTATATATATATATATATACATATATATATATAATATAATAATAATAATAATTAATATTTATTAGAAAAAAATTGTAAATTTTTTTTCGTATTAAGTATTTAAATTAATTATATTGTTATTTCCTCTAAAGGGTTTCAGATAAAGATCAATATATTTTCTATGCTGTCGCCCGATATATATATATATATATATATATATATATATATATATATATATATATATATACTATAGTATACTATCGTATTATGGAAATATCTCATTACAGTTATTGTTGATCAACATCGATTCATATCAATTACGTTGTTTTAATATTAATATTACAAATAGTAATTGATATATTCATATATGAAATGGTATACCATTTCATCAATAATTTAGTCATTTATGATATCATATTTGTAAATTTATCAATTTGTATTTATAATTATTATTGAGGATACGTGTTGAATAATTAACGCATTACTATGGTAACATACACACACAGTAGTGAAATAACCCAGTCATTGGTTTACGTATTAGCATATATCTATTCAATTGAAATCAATAACAATATAATATTTATTTAAATATAATGTTTATTACACAAAATTATAAGTGTACACGCACTTTTAAAGAATATATATGGAGAGAGAGTTAACTCTCGATATATCAGATCTATATATCCTCGCTAACTCAAACAATTACATATTATATATAATTATATATAATAAAACTATAGTTTTTTAGTACCTATAGATGAATACGTGTAAGAATAATCATATATATATATGTATATCAGAAACTAAATATATCAGACATACTTCTTCAGTCCTTTTTCATTCTGAGATATCGAGAGTTTATCGTATATATATCGTATATATATATCGTATATATTATCATATATGGGGATATGTATTTGTCTCGACAAGCATCAACGTTTCTACAATTACCCTGGTTCTTATACCTACATCAGAAAATAATACTTACTTACTTTAGTCGAGTTCTCACTCGACTATATACTGCAATTACTTTCCATCCTTCTCTGTCATCAGTGATCTCAATTCTTCTTCTTCTTCTTAATCATCTTTAAAATTACAGTCGTTCTTTAAAATGTATACGAATGTCTTGGGTTGTCTCCCTCATTTTCGTTCACCGTTGTTTGGCTTCCATACAATTAAGTTAAGCGCTAGTTCATCGGTGTGCCTTATGCAGTGACCTTCTAGTCGAAATATTCTTTGTTTTATCACCTCAGTAATCTTTGATATTCCCCTGTACAGTTGTGTATTGGTGACCTTATATGTCCATGATATATTTGTGGCCATTCTAGGTAACCTGGTATATCAACCATCTATTTGCTTACGCATTGTGGAGTCGATTGTCCAGCATTCGCTACCATATAATATATAAGGTTCTATTGTAGTTTTTAAAGTTCTTATTTTCAGACTTTTTTCCTTTTGGAGTTCCAGATTGATTTCATATTACGTATTTCTGATCATAATAGGTATACATAACCTAATGCTTTACGAGTTTCAAAATCCTTTTGTGAGCTAGACTATAGCATACATGCCCCCATGTATTTAAAATATGTAACATTGTTAATAAGCGTGACATCGATTTTTATAATAATAATAGTAATATAATGGTTGAATGTGATATTTAGGAGTCGACATCATACTGTGGAACATCTATGCTCCCAACTAATATAACCGTGTCGGGCGGTAATGATATAGTAATGTAATACTACAGTCATGATTGACCGGAGAGGTTTTAGTACGGGCATCGTTAGCGGTCAATAATCCATGCATCCGATAATCCATATATGCACACATTTATATATATATATATGTGTGTGTGTGTGCATTTGTTGAGTATATGTATATGTATATGTATGAGTTTATAGAGAGACCGACACACATATACACATGTATATATATATATAGCGAGACTTAGAAATAACGGAAAGATAGAGGACTATAGTGATAGAGATAGTTATAAATTATAACGTATAATTCACACACATATATATATATATATATATATATATATATATGACTATGCACTTGTACCTGGTATTTGTATGTAGAGTTAATACTATATATATAGTATAGTATAGTATCATTATAGTGAACAGATTCACGTGTCTATTATACATCAGGACATAGTGTATACACTAGTATAATAGTACTATAGTACTATAATACTAGAGAATTATGACATGTACTAGTACTATATTACTAAAGAACTATGTCCCGATGTTCTGTATGGTGTCCAGTGTATTACGAAGCATATTATTAGCGTACTGTTCTGGTTTCGAGGCCCATGAATACATTACTGTTATTACTAGGCTAATAAAGACGACAACCGATCGATACAATAGGCTTACGCAATGCATTGTTATGCAATGCCAAGTTTCGCGCGTTTCGAAAACAACAAGCGCCTTAATTCGAGCCACTGTTGACACACCCTTACAGTGAATACCGGGTAACGAACTACCCATTGTAGCGTCTGGTAAATACGTGCGACCCATAATGCAACGTTTTCATCGATATATTTATGAAATATTACGAATACGTGTTGACACTGTTGATATTCGTATGATTTACGAAGCACGCAATTGTATTGAGCTTTTATTATATGATATATATATATATGTTTAATGTGTTTAATGTGAAGTCTGTATGTATATTGATTAATGTAATATATATTTATATTGAAGATAGTTGATTTTAATTGATTTAAAATTAAATACTCTCGTTATTAGATTTATTATTTATATATATATGTAATATATGACGTCATGATATGTCAATACCACAACATTAAAGGAATTACCAACCCTGGAGGCCTGATCCACCTCATACGGGTTATCTAACCTCTAACCCGATACCTCCTATCTTAATCAGTGTTATGTTTATGGTGGAGATGAGAGTTCTGATTTTCTTTTCTGTTGTTTTCATTTTACTTCATATAATATGCGCATATTATCATATAATATTCATATATCTTATGTTCGGCATGCATAAACCAAGACGTTTTTTTATTAATTATAAACCCAATGTTAATTTTTGTACCATGTCGTTTTGGGTATAAATTTATAACTATTTTTTCTTCATTATTTTTGTTTATTTATTTTTTATTTATCTAATAAACTATAGATTAATATAGTCTCAACTTCCATATCAAATGTTATTATGATTACTAGAAAATAAACTCATTAATTACACGAAATGCATTAATTAATATTAGTAATACAATATTACCAATACATGTTATACAGGGTACATTACACGATATAAGCTATGCATATTCAACGTATATTTCATTGACAATCAGCTACTGCAACGGATTACCACATAGTAGATGTGCTGACGTTATCTTCAAATGTTAACGCCGTTCTCTAGCATACGATAGCTAACTAGTTAGTTGTGATGAAATGTTAACCGGAAGTTCCTGTCACTCTACCTTATAAGACAGGACTACATAAACTATCCTAGGATTTTCGTAAGACAATATTTAACATCGCGGAGATAGATAAGGATTATCCTAGGATAATCTTAAGACACTTTATTTCCTTAGAATAACTGACCCCAGAAGATTGTGTGTCATGCGTGGTGTTGACACATGTGTATTCAGTTTCTTAACTGCACGTGATATACACGTGATCATACGTCATTAAGAACGTCATGTCCTTCGTAGTATACTATACTACAGATACTATACAGATACTACTACTCCAGTATACTACAGATATATCCTCAATATTAACGCATACATTGCCTAAAGGGGGTATCCCGTTACTAGTATTTCCGTAAATAATGTCGGGACATGTTTGCTAGAAAATGATTTTCTAGCAAGTTGTAGTGGGATATCCCTTTAAAGTTACTATATTCCCGACAAGTTGCCGAAAATCATTATGGGGATATCCCACTACAATTGTAGTTAACTTGCTAGAAAATCACTTTCTAGCAAACATATTCCGACATTATTTCCGGAAATACTGGTAGTGGGATACCCCCTTAATACCCACCTTACGTCGGTTAACATAAACCTATAGGCTAGATAATATACTTAATATATTATAAATAATGTTTTATATATTTAATGATATCATTACTAATTAGTAGGTATAATAATATGCGATGCAGTCTATATGCCTGTTATGCAACATGAACAACATATTTATATAAATAGATTGCAATCTGATGATGTGCCGTTAAATCGTTACGATCCTACTAATCTCGCAACGTGGGGTCATATGAGGTCATACGAGGTGATATGAGGTCATCCTAGAATGTCCCTTAGGTATGTCCAATAATATTACGTAGTACTACGTATTTAAATGTACGTATATATATATATAACATGCGGAGTTTAAATGAATATGAGTAGAATCATCACTGATGAATCATTAGTTTCATCAGTGATGAGTCAACACACATATTATGCCGTCATCGTTAATCGAGTGCTGCGTAATCATATAGTTATTACGTAATAATTACTCGCTAATACGTACAATGAATACATTCACGTAGAGTGTATATATATATATATATATATATATATATATATGTATATATTAACTGCCTGTGTGGCTCACAGACACACAAGCAGTAGGACACGGGTGCAAGCCCCATCCGCCGAACGTCATCCGGGATATTAAAATAGGTCTTACAATATTATTTATAAGTGATCATATATAATTGTGTATACATAAATGATCAGCTTTCGTTAACACCGTGGATGAATTTACACGAGAGCGGCTTCGAAGGGACATTAGATCCATATGTTGTTATAAGTGAAAACTTCATTTAAGTTCCTGGATGGGATGAAAGGACTACACTAAATAAAATAATAATAAATAACAATAACAAATAGCAATATAAATATATATATATATATATATATATATATATATATATATATATATGCATGCATATATAATTATATACGTATATACGCCCCGAGAAATGCCCTGCAATAAGTTATAGGCATGCCTGACGACGCGTGAACTATTGACCTCGTATGACCTCTGACCCCTTGCGTAGACCAGCCAACTCGTGAATAACTAAAACGCCAGCACTTCTCGGGGTCTAATGAACACAAGCTATCCACTACTCTACATGCGTACGTATAGTGCTATGTGTGTGCGCGCGTGTGTGCGCGTGTGTGCGCGCGTGTGTGCGCTTTGTTACGCGCATATCGAGGATAGGTATAGGATGATTGCTACGCTATGTGCGCAATATACTAGGCGCAATATACTACCTATAATATACTACGTATACGTAGTTATTTATTATTATTGATTACATCCTTAATATATACATTATATACTATAGATAGTATACTATAGAGTTGATAGTATTGTTGTTATTGTTGATCTTATTTAGTGGAGTCCTTTCATCAAACCCAGTGTATAACATTTTTTTGTTTGTACTTATAACCAAATGTCTCTGATCTCTTTCGAAGCTATATATATAATAATATGTATATGAAATTTTATCAATTAACATAATTTATTTAATAATATATTGTTTTATACAAATGATAAATTAGATTGACAATAATTTAAATAAATAAAACTACGACCCATGTTTAAATTTATATTTATAAATTGATTTAAGAAAGATTCAAGGGTAGCACTTAAATTAAGTACACTTAATTTAATATATATAAAATAAATACGCTTTGAGTAAAATACATTCAAGTACAATATGACTGGTGATATATAATCAAATGTTTATTCGTAGCAGTGGCATCAATAGTTATATAAATATCTGAATATTAAACGGTGTTTTAATATTATTAATTTTATTTCCATTTTAATATTTGTAGAACATTAAATAATATATTTATATATATATATATATATATATATAAATCAAGCTGGTATATGAATGAATTACTTAACCTGTACGTTAATATTGTAATACATTAAGAAATATATTATATAATATATTATATAATATATATATATCAAATTATTCATATATTATCAAATTATTTATTTTTAAAATTTGCATAATTCGCGTTAATTAAGTTTATAAAAGGGATATTATTCTTAATAAAAACATATTATGTTGTATATACAAGAACATGTTTATATTATACAAACATATTATGTTGTATAATAGTTAATATATTATGCAATGTGTAATGTATATGTAATGCATAATTGTATACACTGTTAAAAATAATAACATTCAAAATCCTGTACTTTATAAAATATCATATATAAGTAAAAGTGTTCGCTTATCAAAATTCTTTAATCGTATTTCGTATCTATAGGTAACTAAACTGAGTTTTACAAAACTTAAATTTTAATTTAAATTTTAAAATAGTACTTAATTTATATAATTAAGAATATTACTTTAAATATAAAATTAAAATAATAAGTGGATACTAATTTTTGATTAGTTATAATATAATACAGATTTTAAAACAGAGAAAATATTATAAAATAATATAATTCTACTTATAAAATAGTAATATTGTTTTACTGTATATATATACTATAGTAGTGATTTGTATAATTATTATAAATAAATTTATTGTTCAACAACATTATTATGTCAACATTATTATGTCAACATTATTAATTTTCATTCTTGTGAATGGAGATTTTTATATTAAGTTATAATTTAGATTAATGTTATATATATATAAAATTATAAAAGTGGGATTTAATCCACGTCCTTTATGACACGACCTATATATATATATATATATATATATATATATATATATATATATATACAGGTATACCTGATGCCTAAGCCAACAGAACAACACACGCGTGTTTTAATTCATATATTAATATTAATATTGTCATATATATATTAATTACTCTAAATGAACACTCGCCGCGCGCCAATCGATATCGATGACGTAATCCGATAACGAGTGACCCAAGGTTACGTAATATGTCAAGGTTACGCAATATGTCAAGGTCAAACGGATTATCGTAGCGATACCGGATATTTAATTAACGCTATATTTATTATCGCTAATTAAATACGGCGATAGAGAGATCGTCACGTGATATAGATAGATCGTCACGTGATATATATCGTCACGTGGTCGAAATGTGATCACGTGTGCTATATTGAGCCTCGTTTTGGGCGGGCATTACACGGGCTTCGCAAAGTAAGCATCACTGTTCACGCTCGCATATGAACACACATGTATGCTCGCGTGTGTGTTATGTGTTTATAAGTATAATAATATTTATTTAAGGAAATATCACACACACACAAATATATATATATATATATATATATATTGAATACAATACAAATAGCGGAATACACGGATGCAAATGGATACGAATATACATATCCATAGGAACATAGAATGAATATAGCTGTAGGAGAAGGGGCGAGCGATAAATACGCTATTGCATACTATTGCGTAATACACTTTCGGTGCCATTACGTAAGAATAATTATCTGATCCTGGCGGACACTACGAACACGATGAGTCATTTCTAGGATTTCTATTAATGTAATGTCATAACTAGTCGCTAGTCGATGTAATGAATCATATATTATTCACTAGTTCGGTTCTCACACACACACATACATACATACACACATATACACATACACATACACGTATACATATACATACACACACATATACATACACACTCATTCATACTACACGGTATGAATTAGATGTGTATCGTGTATAATGATATGGTGTAAGCACAATGAGTATAACAACTGGTTGTACAGTAGTACAGTTGTACAGTTGTACAGTTGTTCAGTTGTTCAGTTGTTCAGTTGCTCAGTTGTACAGTTGTTCAGTTGTACAGTTGTACAGTTGTACAGTTGCTCAGTTGTACAGTTGTACAATTGTACAGTTGCTCAGTTGTACAGTTGTACAGTTGCTCAGTTGTACAGTTGTACAGTTGTACAGTTGCTCAGTTGTACAGTTGTACAGTTGTACAGTTGTACAGTTGTACAGTTGCTCAGTTGTACAGTTGTACAGTTGTACAGTTGTACAGTTGCTCAGTTCTACAGTTGTTCAGTTGTACAGTTGCTCAGTTGTACAGTTGTACAGTTGTACAGTTACTCAGTTGTACAGTTGTACAGTTGTACAGTTGTACAGTTGTACAGTTGCTCAGTTATACAGTTGTTCAGTTGTACAGTTGCTCAGTTGTACAGTTGTACAGTTTTACAGTTGCTCAGTTGTACAGTTGTACAGTTGTACAGTTGTACAGTTGTACAGTTGCTCAGTTGTACAGTTGTACAGTTGTACAGTTGCTCAGTTGTACAGTTGTACAGTTGTACAGTTGCTCAGTTGTACAGTTGTACAGTTGTACAGTTTCTCAGTTGTACAGTTGTTCAGTTGTACAGTTGCTCAGTTGTACAGTTGCTCAGTTGTACAGTTGTACAGTTGCTCAGTTGTACAGTTGTACAGTTGTACAGTTGTACAGTTGTACAGTTGTTCAGTTTACAATTTACACTGTACATTGTACATCTCACGTACCTTCTACCCAATATACACATTGCATAACCATATCGCGCAATACTGAATGTGTACCTATAGGTGACGCAATCATGATGTAATCGATCAATTATGCAATAACTTAGTAGTGTCGGATTACGTCACTCACACGTAATCATCTGTTCAGAATATCACGTACAGTGTACATCGTACGCCCACCCACACCCACATATAACAGTATGTGTGTGTATGTGTGCGCGTGTGTGTGTATAACAGGTACACCACTCAATAAGCATCGTGGTTCTTCATTTATATTAGCCATTCATAGATTATGATTTACTATTATTATTAATGAAAATATATATATATATATATATATATATATATAGATGTAATTGTATGTAATTAATATATAATTGTTATACTTATTGTGCATATTAAGACAATCAAGATTATGATGCTGGTGATGATGATGATTATGATGATGATAATGATGTTGGTGATGATGATGGTGGTGGTGGTGGTGGTGGTGGTGGCAGTGATGATGATGATTATTATGCTGGTGATGATGATGGTGATGATGATAATGATTATGATAATACGTGTATTTAAGTATATTTAACATATATTTGTATTACTTCTAAACTATAAAGGTAAACATATATTTCCGAATGATATTAATTATTAGACACTATGACCACCGTAAACGGTAAGAATGTAAGATTTCCGTGGAATACTAACATTGCTCACTATTATAATAAATGACGGAATACTAATTACCAGTTGAAGTCGACATATTTGGGCAACTTTACTAACATGTAGCATTACTTCACGATAAGATAGATTTGTGTGCATTCATTCATCAGCATAATAATAATCATAATTATAACTGTCATAACCACCATCATCATCATCAATATCTTCATCATCACCATCATTATCAACATCATTATCATCATCAACATTGTCATCATAATCACCATAATTATCAACATCAACATCAACATCATCATCAGCATCATCAGCATTATTATCATCACTACCATAATCATCACTATCATCATCATCGTCAGCATCAACATCGACCAAGCATGATTGATGAAGTGATTAACGTTATCCCGCCTAATCAACGCGAGGTTGTGTGTGGCATGCCATCGTGTAGAACAGCATTACCAATGTTATGTATACTAGGAGGAGATCAGGGGAGGACAGGGGAGGACAGGTTCAGTGTATAACGATGACAGGGTTGCTAGTGTGGGCGTGGTTATGCCAGTACCGCGATAGTAGTGGTAACGGAATGGCAGGTGTGAAAGTGAACCCTGTATTGAGGTGTTACTGCGGTACCTTTATTATTACGTGTACTACTTCCTATTACATTGATATATTACTGTATCTATAGATACAGTAATATATTACTCAAGCTATATATATATAATATATATATATATATATATATATATATACGTTGGATTATATCCTACATCATGTAAAACGTTTTTCCTATATTACATAATAACATGATAACATATAGTATTAATTCAACTAACATATACTAACTTATTTACATAAATAATTATAAACGAAAAATAAATTATAAAAATAACTAAACGAAGATAACAATTTAGTTAAAATAAATTTGTAAATAAGTTTGTGAATATATTCAATTTAAAGTCACCTATATGTATCGTATACGAGCTGTCATGACAGATACATAATTAATATACTATATATTATAAGGGGCTCCAGTTCCTATTTTAAAGGTATAACAATCGAGCGTAAAACAACAACCGTAATTAAGCAAACACAAACTTAGCTCGAGCTATACCTTCCAGCCTATAGGCAAGTTGTGGGGTTTAGCGATGATGTAGTAATGCTCTTATTATAGCACAGTTCTATAGTAATACAGACATATAGGTTTTATATATATATATATATATATATAGGTTTAATATATTACTAGATAATGTTTACATAAACTGGAGAATCTAAAAGGGATAAATATTGATATATATATATACAAAGAGAGAAAGAGAATATTCTTCCCATAAGTTTATTTATAAAAATAATATATACTTCATTACAATTATTTAAATACAATAACAAGGATATGAACAATAGTAATGATTATTCTATACCTCTACATTATATTGCCTCTTACATCATGCTACATGTCTGCATGTCTTCATGTCTACATGTCTTACATGTCTGAAGACATAGCGATGCTAATAGTTATTGGTATACACAAAGGGTTGTATTCGGACATTAAAGTACTATTATTTAAATGATTACAATAAAGTAAATGTACGTATAAATAAATAACAAAGAGAGAGAGAGAACTTACGAAATATGTTTTCAGTATTATGATTATATTATACTTTAATAACGTATTACATCAAAAGTCGTCCATTAAGATATGTTTATAAATGATAAGGGTGTGCTGTTTGTAGCACGGACAGTTGAACACGAGGACAGATGGACAGGCTACCGTTGTATCTATGCAATGTATCAACTGACTGTCTAACTGTCCAACTGTCCTGCTACAACATTCACACTCATAGATATTCTAAATAAATAGAATATTGAACGGGAATAAAGGTAAATAGACACATGGTGTACGGAGTAGAGTGTTAGACGATGTTTACCCAGCTGGAGGGGAGGGGGGGGGGGAGGGGAGGGGGAGTTGGTAGACATGTTTCATTAATCATTATATAATATATTACATACGTATTACTGTTATATCAGATATATACACATACACATATACACACATATACATATATACTCACACATATGCATACACCATAGATGTAAAGAAAGTTTCTTTGTATCAAAGGCATACACACACACTCACACACATACACACACACACATATATATATATATATATATATATATATATATATATATATATATATATATATATATATATATATATATATATATATATATATATATTTATATTTAATATATACATACACATATATTGTATTCGTGGTTTATCTCTTGAATACACGTGCTTTTCTATTATAGTATTTAAAATAAATTCAAATAAAATCAAGTCAAACTTAATTTTATTCAATTCTATTAACATTGAATCATATTGATGACCTCGATTCGCTTCACTGATTTTAAATGTTTTATTAGATTATATGGTATATTATCTGACTAGTATATTATTTGTATAACATATCACGTATACAGTATATAATTATGTACATATATTGTTATAGATATTTAATTCAATAACATAGGAAACCACGATTATTCATGATTATAACAATACACTGATTATAATTATAATTATAAGTACTGAAGGTTACCAGTGCAGCAAAGTGTTCGCATCTAATTTTAGTACATGCCTAAAGTTTAATTCAGTTCTACATATTACATTTATGCATACTGTTACTACTATTAAAAACCATGGATACATGATAATAAGCCACCATCATATGCATTATCTACACTTAATTCCTATAACATTCCTTAGTTATACAAACAATTCATGTAAACTAAATGTATCTGTTAATATTGTCACTCCTCACTTTCAATTACTATTAAACATATAATAAATTGTAATAGGGGATATAAATATGTATTCATATCACTTGATATCAATTTAACTTCAATTATAAATGTAATTTGTAATAATCTTTTATATATATATATATATATATAGAGTTACTTACTTCTCACTTTGTTGCTATCGTAAGGAGAGAATATGACAGTGTTGATAACAACTTTCTCCATTTAGAACGACCTTTTACAATATTTAAAAGTTGCCTAAAAGAAAGATTAGAGAATTCGAATAAACATTCATCCAATTTCTCTTCGGTCTTCCTCTTTTTCTTTTTCCTTCAACATATACATGAATAAGTGTGCTCGTTAATGAATCGTGACGAGTTATATGTCCAAACGTGGTCATTTTTCTTCTCATGATGATATCCAGAAGGGGTACATATGGGCCGACTTTTTTTTATTATTTCGTTGCTTACAAATATATTTATTTTTCTTTGTTTGTAACTTATATTTAAAAATCGTTTGTGAGCTTTCGATTCAAACTCTCTTATCTTCTTCTTAGATTCTTCTAGTAAAGTCCAGCCATACAAAAATTTCTCTGCTACGCCAGATATTCTCCAATGTTACTAATGCTGTAACTGCTGTTTCTAATCTTATTCGGAATTCTTTCTTTGAATTGCCAGTGTTAGTGAGAATTTCTCCCAGATATTTGAAGTTATGTACATTTTCAATTTGTTAGCCGTATATAGTAATCATAGGTGGTGTTGAAGATTCCCCATTTACAAGTATTTTACTTTTTTCAAGGCTGATTTTCATACCGTATGTTGTCGAGGCTTTTTCTAGGGAGTCAGTTAGAATTTCTAGCTCACTTTCTGAACCAGCGATGAGATATATATCATCAGCGAATCTCAAGTTGTTAATTTGTCTACCTCCTATTGCTATACTCGACGATTGGTCTTATAGAGTCTTCTTTCTAGAAATATATTTAATGAAACTGGAGATAGTAAGAAACCTAGGTTAGACAAGCTTGTACCTATGCTTTCACCTACTGTCGTATTGAAATCTGTTCCTATCTGGTTGTTCAATAGTACATAACTTTTAGCTGAGTTATAGAGTGACTTTATGATTTTTATCAGAGCATTGCCTATGCCAAATTCAGACACCACATGCTACAAATCCTCATTACACACTCTATCGAAGGATTTCTTAAAATTGATGAAATTGTGGTAGACTTGTTGTTGTTGATAAATATGTTTTTCCATTAATATTCTGAAGTTCAAAATTTGTTCCGTTGTACTGTGATTTTTTCGAAATCCTGCTTGTTCATCAGCCAGAATCTCTTCTGCTTGCGGTGTTAAGCGATTCCGTATGATTCGTAAGAGAATGTTGCTTGTATATATATATATATATATATATATATTAATTATCTCTTCCTCAATATCTGCAATATTACCTAGAGATAAATAAGTAGATGTTGCTTATACATGTACTCGGTATATACATTAATTACATAGAGAGGTCACATGTATTATCGTGAAATTAAAGCGGATTTAATATACGGTTATAAATGTGTCATACATTTATTATACACAATAAGAATATATAGGTATTAACTACGTCCATTGGTAACGTTAAATGTTATTACTAATATTGATGCAAATATTTTCCATTAACATCTTCCGCCGATCAATGGAAAGAATGAAATTATTCGTTTGATAAATTTATTGCCACAATTCAAATACATCCAATAGTATTGATATTCAATGATCTTATGTCAGAGATACCAATAATTGTTGTATTATTTAATGAATATTATAATATATAATTATAAGAACTAAGGTCATTTTGATTATTTATTGATTATATAACGGGTAATAAATAATATTTTCTAAAATAAAGATGTTTTGATCTAGAGTGTGATATTAATAGTGGTATTGGTGGTGGTGTTTATAGTGGTATTGGTATTGTATTTAAGTCTTGTTATGCATATTCTAATTGTAAAAATATTATTTTAGAATATAGTATACAGTGAAGATCCATTGATTTATATTAACATGATTCAATTAAGTTTTCGTTATGTTTAAATTATCATCCACCTAGATTTTTGTAGATATACATATATTTATAAATGAAATTGCTAATAACAACAAATACGGAGAGTAATACATAGATCCTCATTGGTGATATGAATTTCTATTATGCACATGTTATGATTCTATTTATTGAGAATTTTGAATCTAAAGTCATCAATATTTGTAATGAAAAAGTATATTGTTATACATGAGGATATTCGTTCTCCTTCATGACTATCAGTTCCTACACCATATTCGTTGTAGTATACCCTTATCTCTACTAGATTAATTATACCTACACTTATATACGTACATCTTATTATTCGTCCTGTTTGATCTAGAAAATAAGCGTTATGTCATCCGTACATTAACTACTACGATCATTCATCTCGAGATCTTTACTACACTTATAATTGATTCATAAATAACTGTTATATTAGCGAACTTATTTAAATCACGATCGATATCATGTCTAATCATAACACACCATCTCTTGGTTGCAATGTGTGGTCACTCCTGGTACACTTTCTGTAAATATGTCTAAGCAACTCATTAATTATATAAATGATACTAGCACCATGGTATGATATATAAATTATATATGTATATATATATATATATATGATATGTACTATGCAACGTTCATATATAATTTATATAAATAAATGACTATATACTGAAACTGTTTTTCTTACTATAGTATACTATGGTATACCGTGCATGATATTTATTTATCTTTATATAAATATAACCGTATTCAATTATTTTATCTAACATTTCATCTGCGTGTGAGAATATAGCTCATGGTATACTTTCTATAGACTAATTGGAATAACTGCAAATAACTCATTCTACTTATCAAAGACAAGTCTTATTCGATTAAGAATCATGATTGAATTTCATCTAAGCATATTGTATTACATGGGGTTTAACAGGGATCAATATTAGGGGCTTTACTTTTCACTATTTATATTCATCCTATGAAATATATAATATAACGTACGGCGTACGCCCGATGTGAAATATCATATATATTCTGATGACATTCACATTTATTCGGAATCTTTTCACCATGATCAATAAATGTTATGTGTGAATAGTATTACGTAGGCAGATATTACATGTGGCCCTTGGTTAAAGAGAACACACAACCATCACGCAACAACCAGCGTTCACGCTGTTAAAACAATTCTTATTAATAGGCTTCGATTTCCGTAAAATACTTTTATATTATTTGTTTACAAAATATATGGTTTTAGTAACTTTAAATTACTAAATTTATTTTTAAAACCTTACGTTATCTACTGTAGGATCATAACCTACACTGTACAGCTCATAAAAGGCCTTTTATAAATATGTATTTTAATGTCATAAAATAAATGGTTTTTTAATTGACTAACAGATAAGCACAACGCGTGCATGCGGAATGTATACTTAACTCGAAAACCGCATCGTGTGAACAACCTATAACTCAGACTCGTAGCCACAATAACGCGTGTATGAGATATCGGTTCTATGATATATACGTGTGTTCCTACACGCATTTACTTGGTTCGAACTAGCGACTTAACTACTCCTATAGGAGTTGGAACTATAGTTCGGGGGAGTTCGTTATACCCGACTCCGCCCGCATCTCGTTATCCACCCTTATCTTCAGGTACTATTGTACGTCGTGCATGTACGTGAGAGTGTGTGTGTGTGCGCGTTGTACGTGGAGAGGCACTCCACCACTCCGAGGTGTGCTATACGCATGCGCAGTGCTATTATTGAGAACTTCGAGGTTATGTAATATGTGCATTGCTGTCTCTGTCACGATAATAGTTATACTATGTTTATATCATTATTAGAATCGTAATAATCGCATCTCTTTTAATTTAGGCTATAGTTCGTGCAAACAAATAACAAACAGCACACAAGTGTGTATACTTGTATACTATAGTATACTAAGTTATATATATATCTCTTATATCCCTCTCCCACTTACTCTCACTCATTATTTATCTTCTTATTACTTTATATATATCTATCTTTCTAGCTCACCCTATATATTCCAAGTAGACATCTCCCTCACTCTCTCGCTCACTCCTATCTCTCCATACCTCATACCGCACAGGCTCTCTTACCCCCGCCACCTCTCGGCACTATCTGAACCATTGCAGGTCACGTGTTCACGCTACTGTACACGTCACGTGACTTTACACGAGAGGTTACGTAATCGATACGCGCGTAGAGAGAACTAGAGTGTGTCTACTGAACTGCGGTGACCTCGCACACAGTGGGCGCGGGCGGGGGCGGGGTCAAGCGAGGTCGTACGGTGTGCGGTGTGCGGTGTGCGATAAACACTGGTTACGTAAGAGTGCGTCGCACACCACCGAGTGTACAATACGTGCGTGTGTGCGTGTGCGTGTGCGTGCGTGTATATATCTTTATAACCGGTAATTTCACACCTCTCGTTTAATAGACGTGTACGTAATATACACTATATTGTATTATTATATAATATATTATAAGAAAGATATTAATATATATATATATATATATATATATTAATATATTTCTTTCTCTTTACATCTCTCTATATCCGCTATCACTCTACCACTCTTAACTTTCTATAAGGAGTTTAACCTACTTTTAACCACGCATACACTGATAACCTATAGGTTTTAAGTATAATTAAACCTTTAATTGTGATGAAGTAACCTCCCTTAATAGATTTCCGTCTGACCAACTTTTTCAACAACTATATGTAGACTAAATACTATAGCTTTAACCCTTTATGGGTTAAGGTTTGCGATATAACCTATACTTAAGGATTATGGATACGTTAATATAGCTAAAAACTACATATCCCTTATCTAAGGTTAATGCTAAGATATACTATCGCATATATATATATATAGAAGTATACTTCTTCTCTTAGGAAGTCGTGTAGTGTTAACATGTCTAATTATCAATAACTACATTGAATATTAACTTTATATTTTATATGTTATACACATTCACATAATAATAATTAATAATAATAAATATGTATTTGTATCCTTTGTTTACTTCGCTAACAAAACAATCACCTCTAGGCATTACATCATGTTACGTCATCATCATCACCTATACGCATGCGCAGCCCAATGATGAATCACTCAATATAATAATATAGTATATTATACTATATATAGTACTATATATAGTATACTATAGTATATTATATAATATGATATTATAGTATATTACATACTCTAGTATATGATATTACATATAATATACTATACTACTATTCCTCTATACTATTACTAAATACTATGATATATTTTACAATAATATATAATATATATTAAGTCCTAATACGTCATTACGACGCACAAGGAGTAAAACTGAATTCAAGAGGAAATTGCGAATTTTTTTGTTAAATATTTGATTATTTTATTTATATATTTATTTATTTATTTTTATATATTCTCAACACTTGTGAGATTTTAAAATATAACGAATGTCTAAATAAATAATTACCTTACCTTACCTTACCTATATAATATTATAGTATAATATATATTTCTATATAATATAATATGGATACTATAATACATTATATTACATGATACTAGTAGTATAGGGCTATAGCAATATATATTACTAATTGAACTATGGTCGACTTAAATCATGTGACAATATAATAATGTGATGTATATTAGTATGAGATATAATCTGTTATGTAATTAATTAATGATATATCACACGTATCCATACCATATATGGTGTGTTAGTGTGTATCTTAGTAGATAACGCCCATCATTATGTATATAGTCAAATACATAGTCATATGTATATACTCATGCACATAGTCACTTACGGAGTAATATATTTGGAAACTATTATTCGTTATAATAAAAGTTCATTTAAAAATATTAACAATTGTATTTTTTAATATATTGATATATTTCAATAGTTCGTTATCTATATATATATAATACAATAATGTCACATGACAAGCGTATATAACAATGTCACATAGTGACCACAATGTAACTAACGTGATTGATACGTAACTCTATAATTACGTTCTTTTTGGTAACTAAATATCGGCGTGGATTACATAATACGTTACAATTACGCAATACATAGTCCTACGATGTATTTACATTTAATACATTTATACGCAACATTAGATACAAGTATTTTAATACTATATATGCTATATATATGGATACATCTAAAATTAAATTCTGATTATTTGTATTATATATATATATATTAATTTATAATCATTTAACAAATTAAATTATGAAGGATTATATATCATGTAAATATATATATATATATATATATATACATATATATATATACATGACATATATGATATATATTCTTATATAGTATACATTACATAACAGTTTAGTAACCCTGGTTTGTGTGTCTCCTTGCGACATATTATTGCGTAATAGGTAGTTGTATTACGTAGGTATCGACTGAACTATGCTATGTTTACGATTGCACGGACATACGTGGTCATATTCGGCCTACTAGGCAAGCCAATCTAGACCGGCTGTGATTGGTCGGCTATTTATAGGCGCCCACATTACGGCCTATATTGAAGTTGTTTACACTTGCCAATATAGATATACATATATATATATATATATATATATATATATATATATATATATATATATATATATATTCTTGTGTTGTAATCTAGGTAAATTAATATGAGAAACTTGAACATTTCGAATGCCTAGAATATGAAAATCTAGAAAATGAAAACGGTCATTAAAATGTGTTCTGTATAGAATTAATTAGTAATCTAAGTAGGCCGTAGTTCAGAGGAACATGTATGAAGGAACACTAATGAACTACTAAAATAAATATATACGAATAAAAAACTATGCCTTATAGGTATGCATATATACACGTATAATGTACGACGTACATTTATAAAGTGAAATCATATCTAATAAATAAAATGTAATACATGTATTAATGATATTAATTACACATACCCATACATACTTACCTAATATACTAGGTACTCCATTACATAATAATAACATTGGCGACCGTCATATTACTTCCATTAATAATTAATAACTCTTGGATTTTCTTAAATGGTGACATTATCTCTTACCTCAGGTTTCTATATTATAATATATGTAAATAATCCTTTAACGAGTCCTTTTCCAGTGTGTATATATATTCAGTTACCAAGATTATTCATTTCTTAAAATCTTAATTGGCTTCCATTATATTATAGAATACAATGAAAATTACATTTATTTACTCACAATTTAATATATCATAAAAAACCAGAATATCTCTAATGAATAATAATTATTAAAAATCACATAAATATTTCCAATGTTCTGATAAGTATACTTATATTATTCTACTTAATAAATTCCATATTAATTGAATTAATATAATAACATGGTCAATATATTCCTATGGGATAAACATCCAAATGATATAAGTTACTTATCCACAATTATAGTTCAGGTTAAATTACTTAAATCTCACCATTTCATAATTTCATATTCTTACCTTTCTAACTTCTAACTTGTGTACATTATCTCTAGTTTCATTTTTGTTTTCTATTAATATATTAAGTTGTATTTATACGTCAGATGTTGCGTATACGTAATATATATATATATATATATATATATATAGAATAAAAGTATTTCGACAACAAAATACTGCCTGTCATTGCAATTCATATATCTTATGTAATAATCTATCCTGTTATTTAGCAAAGAATATTTAGGATGTCAAATTTATGGCTGTAAACTTGCCGAGTATTACTAGCAAAGTGTACTAGTACTAGATAGTATGTACTAGGTGTTGTATGTACTAGTGCTGTAAATGAATTCGGACAGTTCGAACAAGTATCTAACAGTATCGAACTTTTAATACTTTGAACTTTGGAAAAAAATTCGGTTTCGAACGTTTTGATACTTCGAACTTCGAACTCTAATTCAACGAACTTTGAATTCAAGTATCAAAATTCGTAATTCGAACGTGTTATGCAATTATCGAACTTGCGATCATATGATTGATAATATAATTAATTTAAGTTATCCAAAGTATCGGGGAAATCTCAGTCTCGGTTATCCAAAGCATACATGCATCTTATTCTCAGTTACCCAAAGCATCGATGCAGTCTCAGTATTAGTTAACCAAAGAAATATATAGATTAATATTTATATCTATAATAAATAATTAAATATTATGATTAAAATGTAACATAAAAAAAACATAAAAACATAAAAAGCATATTTTGTTCTCGGTTATATCTATAAGTTTCTCAATTTGGTTTGAGCCCATTACGTATTAGTCTTAGTTCGTTTTTTGCTTGTAGAGTGAAATTCTCGGGTATTCATCTTTAACCCGAAGGCACGGATCTATCATAATACTTGGAGTAATTTATATACAAGTATCGCTACTTCAGAAATTGTGTTCGATACATTTTGATAATTCAACAATTTCATTCGAACAAGTTCGAAACTTCAAAAGAAAGTTCGAACAAATATCAATAATTCAAAAAGTGAGTTCATTTACAGAACTAGTCTGTACTGAAGTGGTGATCGTACAGCTAGTGAAGAGTGTTTCAATGAATTCAATATAATATTATTTATGTTATATTTTATTAATATAATTGTATTTATTAATCGCTATAACTATAGTTATATCGATTTATAAATCAGTTATTTAATACATATATGTAAGCATCTACACACATATAAAATAGCAATACACACACAATTACACGTATAGCCTTCGAACGTGTAGTTTAGTGGTAATTATGTGTAGTAAACACGTGTAATACCGAGGACATTACCTATGTCCTCGGTAATGTCATATAGGAATATATAAGCATTATATAAGCATTAATATGTATATACGTAGGTGAAACATACACGTATATGTATACATAACAATGTCCTATATATACACACAAATTAGTATTGTTGTTGTTGTTATCATTGTTATTATACGATCGTGTTATTGTTATACGTGTTCTATTAATATCATATTACATCATAGTTTGATGTGTTCTATTATTATATTTATGCTGGCGGCTAAACTGTTTATCTATAAATATAATTAGCAAATTGTCTGTTATCGTAGTAAGCTTATTTTAATTCCATATAATATATATACAAATCAATATTACAGAAATGTACTTACTATGAACAGAAACTTAATGCATTTCTCGCGGCAACAACTTTAGAAATATTTTTAAAACTGTTAATAGTATACTTGGAAGTAATATTAAACAAAAACCTAATGCTCTGACTGATTCGTTAATGTGTAGGTTCCTACTTCATATCTTATAAACTTTCCAGTATTTATGATTGTATTAACTCCAAGATAGTGATATCACCTTTGACTCTGACTGTCCATCGTATTTCCCAACTTATATCTTGTAAACTTACTAGTTGTTCATCTCCCACAATACTGAAATACATAACTTAATTACGAAAGCTAATTATATTTATCGATATTAATATATCCAATTCCCTTGATTGTTTTCAAAAACCTAGTTCATACACCCAAATAGTCAATCTTAGATTTGAATTCTAAATCACTTGATGATGGGATTATGGATAAATCCTTGAAATATGTTATTATCAAACATATACTGAAGAAAAAACCAATCGATCCTGATGTGCTGACAAATTACAGACCCATATCCAACTTCAGCTATCTTACTGATTATCAGTAAAATTATGTAACGTATTGTAAGCTGTCAGCTAAATATTACCTTTAAGCTAATGATTTTCTTGAGCCTTTCCAGCGTGCTTAAGTCATATTATACTGAAACTGCTCTCAACCATATTACTGATACGCTGTATAAATATATTGATTATTCTCATGGTGCATACTTACTGTTACTCTACCTCTCGAGCTCATTCGATACACTGAATCACAATATACTTATTTAACGCATTAAGGATCTTGGAATTGAAGGATTTCATATCAGATGGTTATTTCATTTTTCACTGAAGTATACTTCATCTGTTAAAATCAAATATATAATTTCTCCCCCTAATAATATATCCAGTGGCGTTCCTCGGGGTTCGGTTATCGACCCGAGCCTTTATTATTTTCTATGTATTTGCATCCTATATTTAATATTATAACAAGTTCTCTAATATTAGTTACAATATGTATGCTGATGATATTCAGCTGATCATCAAACTTACCATTAATTTGCCTACCTCTAATTTGGAACTCTTAGAGTGTAGTTCATAAATTATGAATTGGCTGCTTAGAAACCATATTCTAGTGAAAACATCGATAACTGAATTACTGAATGTATCTCAAATACCCACAATTTTCCCATCTGTGATTATTGATGGTAAATTGATACAACCCTCTGATTCAGTCCGTAACCTCGGCGTCATTATGGACAGTTCTTTATCTGTTGGTCATAACATGAATGCTATATATAAGTCTGCAAATTACAATTTACGTAGAATAATCCATATTAGAAAATATTGCTCTACGCGTATTACTAGATAACTTATTAATGCTCTTGTATTATCTAGAATAGATTACTGTGGATCACTTTTTAGTGAAATAAATAGCACAGATATAAAAAAAGTAGACAGGATTATTCGAGTTTAGGGGAAAGTAACCGAATACGGACAGTTCCCGAATACGGACACTCTCGGTATCTCAGAAACTATAAATCCTACACAAAAATGATTGATTAATAAAATATTCATAATTATATAAATAGTCAATAAAAGTATTTTTTATTTTTTAATTATTCAAAATATAGCTGATATATCCAATAAACTGATTTTTTTATTACGTTTTAAAACTTATGAAAAAAATTTCAACTTAAAACCTTCTCAAGAATATTCAAATATATCGATTTCCCAAAATATAACACTATATTATTACAAAATAGAGCATTCTAAAATTATATATATCATTTTTATATTTTTTATAGAATATTCATTAAGTTATAAACATATATCTAGAGGTCATACAAGTTCCTAATACGGATACCCTATAACCAATCAGCGCGCAGCGCATGAACTATTCTGATATTTATAAAAATCGCGTGAGTTATAATATTAATAACATCAATAAAGATAAATCTAAAATTAGTATTATTTAGATACTTAAATTGTATTATTAATTAAATTAGAATAAATTGTTCATAAAATTAATTATAAATAATGTAATTATAATTTGTCTGCTTGATTCATCAATAATATATAGTTATCTAGTGGTATATAGGGTATCTGTATTATAACACAGGGTGTCCGTATTCGGACATGGGTACCGAATATGGACACTCCCGTTATATATGGAATTAAAATATAAAATAAAATTTTAAAATCACAATAATCTCTATAATCATATATTATTAATATATTGTAATTTTTGAGTACAAATAATGAGTCATAAAATGTTAAGACTATTTATTGTTAAAGTGTTCATATTAGGTTACTTTCCCCTATATACGACTTATTTATATTATTAATCGCCTCGATCATACGCTTACAGATATGTACCAATATAATCGTAAGTGGCTTTCATTTAGAAAGTAATGCAAGCACCGTTTTCTATGATTAACACAAACAACATTATTAATAGGTAAGCCTGTGTCTCAGCAATCTTTTGAAACGTCTAGCGATATTGAGGAAAGTCAGAACACCGGATGCTATTCTATTAGAAGGAGGTATACCTACTAGAAATGTATTCAATTATCATGCCTTCTCTCCATTGTTCCTCGTACATGGAATATCCTATCATATGATCTACGCAAAATCCATTCATATATGATAGTATAGTATTGTTTTAAAATTAAATTAAAACATTACTTAAACTATATATATCATACCTTTTTATTTATTATAACTTATTTTTATTAATTACAATTCTTAAAATAAATTCATTTATTTATATTTATGTGTTCGTTACCTTATACACCAGTGAGAGATTCCGCTATTTTCGGTTTTAAAATAAAATAATGCATTCATTCATTCATATGTATACACAAACACACACAAACACATATATATATATATAGTAACTATTAATATTCATTATATTGTTAATAACTAGTTTATATTTTATATATATGTATCCAATAAACATTACGAGTTTTGTGATATAAACGTATTATTTACCTAATTATCTGCAACATATGTTCAAGTATACTTTGTATACTATGTCCTTGATATGGTGTTGGCACTACGATCTAATTAAGGTTTGTTGTAATGAATAGTTGAATAGTTATGCAACAATAACTATTACAAATACAATACATAATTAAAAATACATATATATATATATATTTATATATATATATTGAATTGAATTGAATTTATTTATACACAAAAATAACGTTAGACGTTAGACGTTAGTTCTCTATTGTGTAAATATATATAAAAGATATAATGGTATATGTATATATATATTTTAATTACATTTTAAATAATTCCGTAGATCGAGTTGAACTCCAATTGTATATTTTTATTTATACTTATATATATATACCGTATATATTAAATACACGCACATATATAACTATAGGGGAAAGTCCCCTATTACCGACCCCTCTCATAACTCAGTAACTATAAGTATCAACAAATGATATATATATATATATATATATATATATATATATATATATATATATATATAACATATTAGTAATTTAATGTTAAATATTATTAAGCGTTTTGATTATAAAAATATTCAATCATAAAATTTGTATTTGATAAATGTAATATTCCGGTTTTACTTTTAAATATTTGAATAATAACTTTTTTTAAATCATTGTAAATACATGATATTTTAAAAGAAATGTAAATCTATGCAAAATATTGTAAATCAATTAAATGTTTATACAAATTATAAAAATAATTTAATTTGAATAACTATTAACCAATATATCTTAATTATAGCAACCTATATAATATTCCTATTACCGACTTCCTAAATTATCCTTAATACCGACCCCATGTGATTTATAATATCCAATCAAAATAGATCAGTATTTTATTTTAAAATATGTCATAAGTTATGTGTGTATCATTTAATAGATATTGGATTCAATATTCCAGTTGATTATATATAAATATATGATTAATAAAAAATATTAAATAATAATATACGCCGATGACATCCACATTTTTACTGATGCTGATAATGAAAATGACTCATCTGCCCACATCCGTTTGCAGAACTGTCTACGTGAACTATCTATCTGGTTTCACGAAAACTCATTACAACTGAACCCTTTAAAAACTGAAGTAATGTACGTCAATCACACTTCTAAACACTTTTCAACATCGTTCACTTTTTCATTTGACAAGTGTTTATTATCATCATCACAAACGATAAAGAATTTGGGTGTAATTTTGAATTCTAACCACGACATAAAATCTTTTATATAAGAAAAAATTCGTTCAGTAAACTTTCAACTGTACAGAATTAAAAAAATCAGAAAATCTTTAAATTTCTTTACTTCCAAAATGTTAGTGACTATTTTAGTATTAGGGGTTTTTGATTCTTGTAATGTTCTGCTTATAGGTCTACCAGCTATCACATTGGCTGAACTTACCTCCCTTCAACGATATGCTGTACGTATAATTAACAAGCTACCTCATCGAGAAGAAAATAACCACATCAGCATCACACAATTAATGAAGGAATTACACTGGCTACCCATAAAAGAAAGAATCATCTATAAAATATGTCTTATGACTCATAATGCACTCCACTTTGAAATGCCGTCATATTTATATGAATTGATAGAGAGAGTTGACCAGACAAGAAGTCTCAGGCCGTGTCATGTTAATCGTATACGACCTAGATCAACAATACATTCTACTGCTGCCCGTTCACGCGCCTTCTCGTCACAAGCACCGATAGCCTGGAACTCACTACCTGCAACACTCCGTGATGAAAGAAACTCAGAAAAGTTCAAAAAGAATTTAAAAACATATTTATTTACACAATAACTTTCTTATTATTTCATTATACATTATTGTTAACTTAATTGTTTAAACGATGTCTAAATAAAATGTCTTCTTCTTCTTATAATATACATTATTTTAATATAATTACTATAAAGTTCAAATTTAAATTTAATATCAATATTAAAACATAAATTCAATAATAAATAAATTACGTGAATGTTATAATTAATTATATTTATGTATATTTACTATTTTGATTAAATATTATAACACTACAATTATTTATACCACGATTATTTTAGGGGGTCTGTATTAGGCACATGTATCCAATTACCGACCCCCCGTTTCTTCTTGTAAATATAATTTTATCATACATTTAAAATAGCCATATTATTCCTTGCCTTAATATTACCCTAATTACAAAATTTCATATAAATATATTTAATATTGAATACGTTATTACAAATAATCATTTAGGGGTGGGTAATCGGAGATTTCCCCTATGACTATATACCTACGTACCTACACACACACACACACACACACACACACACACATATTTATATATATATATATATATATATTTTGTTTATATATAATATAATTATATGTTATTTTTTTTCTTTTTTTTAATATATAACCAGTAATTCAATAAACTTGTGATCTATATATCTATATACATATAGGGAAGATAGGTCCGAAGAACATACGGCGATATTAAAGCTCTGCTGGGTTATTTATTTTCCTTCGACCAGTAAAAGTTATTAATAAAACTATGTTATATGTATTAACAACTGCCCGTGAAGTATGATAATAAATGAAGTCAATAATATTAACGATGCTTATCTAATACGTCGGACACACAAACAGTAGGATGAGAGTTCAAGCCCCGTCCGGACCATTATAATAGGTCTTACAATAATATTTAGAAGTGATCATATATAATTGTGTATACATAAATGATTAGCTCTCATTAAAACCATGGATGCCTTAACATGAGAGCGGCTTCGAAGGGACATTAAAGGTCAACATATGGTTATAAGTGAAAACTTCATCTAAGTTCCTGGATGGGATGAAAGGACTCCACCAAAATAACAACAATATAAATGAACAAGGATAACACATTTCTTACGGTTAGCTTGACTAATACGAATTGAATAAACTATAAATATAAATATGTATAGAGGAGACTGAATTTGAGGATCCTGAATGTAGAAATAGGGTTACCATTTTATATGTGTTACCATATTTTTGTATATATTTTATATACATATATATATATATTTCTTTTACGAAATTTAAATATTAACATTTATTATGACTAATTAGTAAGTAGGACGGAGTGTGATTAGTATTCTATACTATATATATATATATATATATACTATACTACCTATAGGATGGAGAGTGATTATTAGGAGAACAGTGTTCTATAACGAATACTTAGAAATTATTGCAATAAGTCTATGTAAATATTATATTACCAATAGTGTTTCAATATTATATTATAGTTTTGAGGATTTTGCTTGGAAGTAACTTGTAGAAAGTATCTTATTATGGTCCTTGCGTCTTACAAAGAGGTATGGTGTAGTTTGGCTGTATGCACGAGAATAAGATATATTTATTATTATGATTGTATAGGATATAAAGGAAGATAGGATAAGTACTAGTACTGCAGCTGCTGGTGTACTAGGATTTAATAGGGTGTAGAAGAAATATAGTTGATATTATTAAGATGTGTATAAGGAATTAATAAAGTTGGATAGTATATATATATATATATATATATATATATATATATAAATATATTTGTTGAGTGGTAATGGAAGTATTTTGGAAATACATTTAGGTAGAAAAATAACCAAAAGTTCGGGATTATTTATATATCGTTTAGAATGGAAATATGAATCTATCGCGGAATTATTTCTACAATGATAGAAATGGATATCTGTAGAGGTTGAATGGTGGGTGAAAGAGTTTATTGAAGAATAATCTGTATTCAAATAGACAGAAATTATAGACGAAAATCGGTTTAACTATATTAAACCAGCATAATAATAGAACGGACTATGGTACTATGTAAACCTATGGTACTAATATATGTTTAGTAATACATGATCGGGAGTATAAATCCATGGCAGATTTATAGAGATAAATAAATAAATATGTAATCAATATATTTTATTTTTATGACTGTCATGACAGTAAATATATTATCATTATATTACGTAATAGCGGTTATTCGCGTGACCTCTAGCTGTGTTCTGATATCGTTACGTAACATCACTTGACCCCTTCATTCGTTAGTCTTGTATGACCAGCCGGTTGATGTAGTTGCGGCTTGTTTCGGCCAGTGTGGTCAGACAACACGTGTACACCGATGACGTCATCTTCTGCTTCTGCATCTTCCACGTGGGCGGGGTACTCGATTTCTGCGTGCGTGTACGTGTGTGTTTATGTATGCACGGGTGGCGAGTGTAGGGTTGCACGTCACTTCGATTAATTTAAATTAAATAATAAGTCACGTGACCCAGCATGACCTATATGACCTGATTTTTAAAATAACACAAATATATTTTAAATATTTCAATAAATCTATTTTATTTATTAAATAATATTAATTTGATTATTTCACAAATGTCAGTAATTAACATCATTAAACCACTTATATTTTTTATAAATAAATGGATTACGGAGATACATAACCATTATTAGTATGTATAATTCACTATAAAAACGTATTTTTCATATAATAATTACTATTTCCAAAATAATGTCGTAACTTTAAATGTAATTATTACGTTATTTATGATTGTCTAGTTAATTATAGTGCAATACAATATACTTGTATACTCCTATGTATATAATATATGCATATATATCTAATGGATGAACTCCCTAGATCACAAACTTTTATAGACACGAGTAGTAATATAGCGCTTGAAATTAAATCAAAAGTTATGGTCACATATGTACAACAAAATATGTACATTATATTAAATATGTATAGATATTATAATATTATAATATAATATTACATTGATATTATGTATATTTATATTTATTTATAATACTTATTTTTCAATGTATATTTCATAATATATATATATATATTATTAATTACATTAAATATATATGTTAATAATATCATATATTATTACATTAAAAGTATATTTTCTTCATACATATTAATTTAATTAAATATATATGTTAATAATATCATATATATATTATTCGAACATTACAAATTATAAAATTATAACTATTAATATGATTTGTTTTAAATAAATGTATTATATATATCATCATATATCATGCAGTTATTATGTTTTATATTTATGTATATTTATTAGATTATGTATAACATATTATATGATACATACATAACATATATATATATATATATATATATATATATATATATATATATATACATATTCTAAGGAAAGGGTGAATTGATGACGATGAACTACATTTTTTCTCTACCCTTTAACTTACATAATAAAATACAACTTTAAAACACATTCTACTTTTACGAAATATAAATGTCATTAAATTATTATATTCAAGTACCCATTGCAAAAGTAAAAAAGTAAACATGTGTAGTTTCTCGTCATCAATTCGCTTTTCCCATCGAAATTATTTGTAATCGTAATTATTTCTATTTGAATTATATATTATTATATATATATAATATATTTATTCACTATTTGTATCTTTATGTGATATATATTATTCTAACATTACATACTATATTAAAAATATTACATACTATAGTATGTATAGTATATATATAGTACATATACAAAATCTCGTTCGAATGCCTATAGGTATGATCGCCAATAAATGTTGATTATTGTTTATTATTCTAATTATTACAATATTATATTAAATAATATAATATACATTCAATAATATAATATATATATTCTATAGATTATATAAAGTTTAACCAATATATCATATACTATATGATATATATATATAGGTATTCGAATGAGATTTTGTATAGTATGTCATATTTGTAATATATTTTTTGTAATATTTGTAATATATTTTTATAGTATGTAATGTTAGAATATATATATATATATATATATCACATAAAGATACAAATAATGAATAAAGATATTAAATATATATAATAATATATAATTTGAGTATAAATAATTACGATTACAAATAATTTCGATGGGAAGGGCGAATTGATGACGAGAAACTACACATGTTTACTTTTTTACTTTTGCAATGGGTACTTGAATATAATAATTTAATGAAATTTATATTTCATAAAAGTAGAATGTGTTTTAAAGTTGTATTTTATTATGTAAGTTAAAGGGTAGAGAAAAAAATGTAGTTCATCGTCATCAATTCGCCCTTTCCTTAGAATATGTATATATATTATATGTTATGTATGTATCATATAATATGTTATACATAATCTAATAAATATACATAAATATAAAACATAATAACTGCATGATATATGATGATATATAATTTATATCTATAAATATATATAATATATAATGTATTTATTTAAAACAAATCATTAATAGTAATAATTTTATAATTTGTAATGTTCGAATAATATATATATGATATTATTAACATATATATTTAATTTAATTAATAATATATATATATATTTATATCATGAAAATATACTATTAATGTTATAAAATATACCTTTAAAAATAAGTATTATAAATAAATATAAACATACATAATATCAATGTATTATATCAATGTATTATAATATCTATACATATTTAATATAATGTACATATTTTGTTGTACATATGTTACCATAACTTTTGATTTAATTTCAAGCGCTATATTACTATTCGTGTCTATAAAAGTTTGTGATCTAGGGACTTCATCCATTAGATATATATGCATATATTATATACATAGGAGTATACAAGTATATTGTATTGCACTATAATTAACTAGACAATCATTAAATAACGTAATAATTACATTTAAAGTTATGACATTATATTGGAAATAGTAATTATTATATGAAAAATACGTTTTTATAGTGAATTATACATACTAATAATGGTAATGTATGTCCGTAATCTATTTGTTTATAAAAAATATAAGTGGTTTAATGAAGTTAATTACTGACATTTGTGAAATAATCTAATTAATATTATTTAATAAATAAAATAGATTTATTGAAATATTTAAAATATATTTGTGTTATTTTAAAAATCAGGTCATATAGGTCATGCTGGGTCACGTGACTTATTATTTAATTTAAATTAATCGAAGTGACGTGCAACCCTACACTCGCGCACGGGTGTGTGAGTGTGATTTGTATGTTTATATGTATGATTATGTATTCATGTATATGTGTGTACAATGTATACGTATATGTACTTAGTAAACTGTATGTTTGTACGTGTGTGCGTTGTTACGTGTGATATATATATATGTGTGTGTGTGTGTGTACATATGAGTATACGTGTAATAAGTATGTGTATTAAGTATGAGTATTTTAATATTATAATTATAATAAATTATAGTCATATTGATATCTAACAGATTTCGTAAGTCCTGGGTAGAACATGTATTCATTAAGATTATTGATGTCGCAATATTCTCCATTCTCCTCTAAATCTGTATTCACCTCAGAATCAGTTATCCTATCCTTAACGGTATCTCCATCTACAATAACGGCTGAACTTTGGGCCGAACCCTCTAAGCCACGCCCATCGCCGGTATCTTCATCTCGGTCTGATTTCTGATTGGTCGTTGAATCTTCAGAAGTTATCGATTTTATAACTTCTACTTCATCTGTATTCCGATGTTCGGTACATTCTGGATCTTCATTAGATTTGATTTCCGATAAATGTCTGTGTTAATAGTTTGGTTCAAATAACCATCGTCAATAAAGGATACACATGGTAATATATGTTATTTAATAAGTATTATATATTCTAATAATATATCTTATTCCAATAAATATTTGTATTTAAATACGTTTCTATGTGCAATGATAATATATATATATATATATATATATAATATATTATCTACAATTATCTGATGAATATATATCTATACAAATAAATATGTTTATAGATACTAAAACAAGGGGAACCTAGTTTTAAACGAAGACTAACCGATTATCCTCGACGCCCTCTACTGGACGTTTAATACGACGATCGCACAGCCTAGCGAACATGTCTAGCGTGATTGGTTGGTTGTGGTCCTCGGTCAATACGTCCGCGTACTGTGCGTACTGCTCGGTCAAATAGCACCGTATCTGACGTACGTACATCTCGTCCGAAGTACCATCCCCCTCCCTGCCATCAGACTCGGAGCGGGGTATCGTTACTCGTTCGAGCGTGACGATACTATCCGATTCCGTACGGTCGCTAGTCGGATTAACGGCGCTTCCGTCGACTTGACCCGTCGTCTCCCCATCTTGTATTACGACGGAGGAGGAGGAGGGAGGACTATCGCCTGACTTTGGTGTTTTAAGGTTGTTATTGGTGTCGGGAATGCTCGCTTGACGTTGAATGGATGTTTCCGCCAGTCTGAGTACTTCTTCTAGTTGCTTTGCCTTCTTTTTCGCTCGAAGTCTATTTTTAGATGTTTAATATATCAATTATTTATATTTAAATTATTATATATATATATATATGTGTGTGTGTGTGTTGTTGATATATGTATACATATATAATAAAATATATTATTTTATTAACTTCCGCTTGTATAATTTATCTATTTCTCTCTTTTTATATATATATATATATATATATAATAATATATATTATTTTATTAACTTCCGCTTGTATAATTTATCCATTTCTCTCTTTTTACTAATTTCCGCAGCAGTTTCATTCATTCTGATTATCAAAATAGATTTAATTATAAAATATAATCACGTGTACATACTATACAATAACAATATATTATGTGTACATAATTATATATATATATATAATAACTATTTTATAATTTAATTGTTATCTTAAATTACGAACAATATATATTGGTAACTTAGTAAGTTAACTTATATATATATTGAATAGAAAGTTTATTTAACACTTAATATTTTAAATAAATGATTTCTCAAAAGTGTATATATAGAATACAAATAATTCAAGTAGGTAAAGCAATACATACTATTAATCATAATTAATAATAAAATATAATAAATCGTAAACAAATTAATACAATTAATAAATAAAATAATAATGACAAAAATATCTATATTAGATCCATAAAATTGCATAAAATATTCAAGAAATGTAACAAAAATATATCTCAGGTGGCAACCTACAGGTAACATGTAACACTTGTAAGTGTTACAGGTTGCCACCTGAGATATATTGTTGTATACATTTATTGAATGTTTTATGCGATTTTATGTATCTAATATAGGATGGGAGTGAAATCCATATATGGATATAGCTTAGGACCAATATAACTCAGCGCCTGAGTATTATTTTTTGAGCGACGGAGAATAGGGGTAGATAGAAGATGAGATGCATGGTTGCTAAGAGATGGAAGGAAGATCTTTGCACTAGATAAGCAGAAATATATGAGGGATAAAAGTATATTGAGGAATGAACAATAGATATTATGCGATAAGAAGATCGTTTATTAAATTGTAGAGGCACTAAGGAGAATAGTATTAGAAATAAGCCATTATTTAATGTCATTTGCACAATTAGAGAGTTGATTATTGGACCTGGTTATGAATTAGTAGGAAGAAACATATATAGTTATATGTAATCTGCATATAGAAGGTAATAGATATTTGGATATTTATATATTATAATATATGGATGGTAGTGGATATAAATTAATAGAGAAAATTGAAGGACCGAGTACTGATCCCTGGGGAACATCATATGTCATAGGAGGATGGGAAGAAACTAATTATATATTTTTACACTGCTGATACGGTCAGATATATATGAAGTAAACCATAAGAGGGTAATGTCTCTAACTCTAAGCCGGTACATATGGGGCAATATAAGTGTGTGGTCAAGCTATATGTATATATATATATATATATATATATATATATATAAGTATAACTTAATAAGTTAACTAGAGTGTTAGTTATATTTCATAAATATAACAAAATCAAAACTATCATATTTTCATATTATTGTCAGTTTCATAGGACAACTATCACCCCCTAGTGTTATAAACTATAACTTATAGTTTCGTACTATTTTTTATTTGAGGATTATCGTTGATAAATGAAAATATTCTTCATTTTTAATTTTATTTATCCATTATAACATTATCATTAAACATGTCTAAATCATTATTATTATTATTATTATTATTATTATTATTATTATTATTATTATTATTATTATTATTATTATTATTATTATTATTATTATTATTATTATTATTATTATTATTATTATTATTATTATTATTATTATTATTATTATTATTATTATTATTTTCATTATTATTATTATATAACGATCATATTATTAGTTTTATCTAATATATAAGCATTATTTTAATTCACAGATATAGGCTGTGCTCGACACCGCTATCATTATGTTTGTAGCATTTTAACAAGGACTTGACATATTAGTTAACATATTGCACGTACCCTACATTAGTAATTTCATCAATGCATATATGTATACATACATATATATATACATATATATATATATATATATAAAGGTAAGACTATTTAAGTGTACGACATTTACAACATGGGTTGGACTGAAAGATATACTACCGATATAGAATATATGCAATGTATACATTAATGATATATCATGATATATCAACTGACTATCCATCTGTCTACTTGACCAATTGTCCACCTGACCACTTGTCCTGCTACAAAATAACACTCTAAATAACTAACTTTCTCATAGCTCGGTTTTTCCTGTCAATGATTAATCTTGTTTCTCTCTCTTCTTCTGTCTCGTCATCCTTCCTGTATATGTTTATATATATATATATATATATGTATATATATTTCATATATCATATATGATAATAATGTTTAACACATAATACAAATATAAAAACTAAATATGTTAAGAGTTGTTACTTACCTTTTAATCGAGGGAATTATTCCTTTAATCAAAATATATTTTCTGTAATGAATGTATATAAATTAATATATATATATATATATAACTAATGTGTCGACTATAGTATTCATTATTGCAAGATAGGCATTAACGCGTTTATAATATATTAACTATCGGATGTATAACATACATTATCTCTATATATAAGTGTGTGTGGGTGTGTATATATATGTATGTGTGGGTGTGTGTATGTATGTATGTGTGGGTGTGTGTATGTATGTGGGTGCGCGCGTCATAGTTACCTAGTCTTTAATTCTAAGAGTAGACTTTCTTTCTCTATTTCCGGTCGGTCTGAACATTCGACCTCGACATCGGATGTATCGCAGTCTCCTCCTTCTCCTCCACACGGACTAATCAGTCCACTGGCGACTGCACTTATAACGTCGTCAATATTAGAATGTCTATTAATAGCTACTTCACTATTGGGATGGCTATTAATAACTACGTCACTGATTGGCTGTTCTTGCGTCGTTGACTTCTCGCTCTCAGAGTGTTTCGCTTGATGGACGATCAACGTGTTATTAGTATCTTTATTCGCTTTACATATCACCGACTCTTCCGCCATTACATCTTGAACATTTCCCCCTTCACATTCCATCTCTTCCATACGCGGAACATCTCCTTTCCGTGGAAACTCTCTCGTCTCCCTCAGCTCTACTTCCCCTAAACTTTTTTCGTTTATTTTTCTAATTTTCGTCGGCGTCGCGGAGTCGGATTTTCTCGACTTTATACGTCTTTTCCGAGTTTCCCCGACGGCGCCGCCCGAGTCACGAGTGGTTATCCCCACGTTCTCTATTACCATGACTACGGGATCGCCGTCAGTTCGCAGGTCCACTCCGCTAGGTGTTATCGTCACTTCGGTGGTGGAGTTATCGTAAGGGTCATAGATCACGGCGATGTCAGAGTTCAGCGTCGTGTTCAGTAGGATCTGTTCGATGGTATGAAGCGAGCATGTATCGTCTTCTATGTCGATATCGTCCTGAGGGTGTAATGGGCATGTATTACTTGGGTCGAACATTTGCAACTTATGTATAATACATATACGTACTTAGTACTATAGTATACGAACGTATAATCTATTATAATAGATATATATATATATATATATATATAGTTACGAAGGGATATTAGAGCCATATATATATATATATATATATATATATATATATATATATATATATATTTATTTGGTTGAGTCCTTTCATCCTTTCATCCATATATGGTTTTAATTGAAAACTTCATCTAAGTTCCTGGATGGGATGAAAGGACTCAACCAAATAAAAATAACAATAAAAATAACACTATTGTAATAGTTGTAATAATTAAAATGAACACATGAATTTAAAGTCTACATCCGATGGTATCCATTAATTAGTTTGTCTACAAAGGTGGAAGGTCACGTGTATACACACGTAATAACAGGCCTATCTATAATGCATGGAGCAATAACTATAGAATAAGGACGCGCTCTCACAGTAAAGGTACGCCGGATACGCCGGATGCTACAAAGTACTTCTTTCTAATTATTATAATTTAGTTCACATTACTTGCCCGATATTGAATACACGTTCAAATATGGAATATTTAAAGAAGGCGATATATGACTAAAAATAGATTTAATCTGTGCGAATGCGGCTTAACAACATAAAGGTACATCGTATCATGAAACATGACTCATGGATCATGAGTCATGGACCATGAGTCATCGAATATGATTCATAGACCATGAATCATGGAGAATGAGTCATAGACCATGACTCATGGTACATCGGTACACTTCTATAACAATGATACTGACGGTAATAATAACCTCATCGGGTAGATATTCGTAGCATCTCGCGTACGTGGGGGGTTCGAACACAGACATTCCGGGTATCAAGAGATCCTTCTGAATGAGAGTGGTACCCGGACGCATGACCTTGGTGAAGGTTGACACGCGACCTTGAATGTCGATCTCGTCGTAGGTGCGCGGGACCTCTAGGTAGTGTTTCAGATATGCCTCGGCGGATTGACCGCGAGACTTCTTAACCACTTCCGAGCAGGGGGCGTAACAAGACTCAGGGGGCGTGTTTACTGAACCGTCAATCTCCAGATGGGCATCTTCGCTGTAAGTTAGTCGCGTCATTAGTATTATGTTATCGTTATCAATAATTCGCACTCAAATATCTGTCACAATTTCTACCCCGATTTTTATAGCCTTTATTGACTGCTTCAAATTTTTTTTTTATAATATTCACTAAAAATCAGGCAGGTTTGTTGTAAACAACTAATAATTTTTGAAAGAAAAAATGTTAAGAATGATTAGCTATTTATATGCCGATATCTGGCTATAGCCTGATATAGGCTTATATATGAAGATCTGGACCGATTTCTAGTGTGAACTCAGATTTAGTTTACCTATTTCTATCGCGGTTAATATTATTATTAAACGGAACACCATATATGGTGCACCAGTAGTATAGTATCGGCGGCCATGTTGTCGTATATTGATATAGATGTATTCGTACTTTGAAGGTGTTATGTATATGATAATGGTAGTACAATATAATGCGAATGAACATAACTATATGTGTGTATTAGTAATGAACAATAACATCAGTTTTAAATAAATATTATTTCTATTTTATATATGCAATGTACATTTTTATATATCAGCAGATAATGTCATAAATATATTACAAATATTCCAATATAAACGTGCGTGGATATAAACATGCGTGGAATAATGGGTGCATTTTAATTATATGTAGTTATTAGATTACTTAGATTGGTTATTACTCCCCTCGGGTTGTACCGAGGTACTACGTAGATAATTAAACATAATTAGTTAGTATACTACTTAGTATACTGTAGTTCCATGTAGGTGTATTATTTATGTATACACATATATATATGCATATTAAACTGCCTGTGTGGCTCAGTGGCTAAGGCGTCAGACACACAAACAGTAGGACACGGGACCCGTGTCACGGGTTCGAGCCTCGTCCGGTCCATTAATTCATTTTATAAAATGGGTCTTAAAATATTATTTAGAAGTGATCTTATATAATTGTGTATAAATAAATGATCGGCTCTCGTTAAAACCATGGATGCCTTAACATGAGAGCGGCTTCGAAGGGACATTAGAGCCATATATGGTTATAAGTTGAAACTTCATCTAAGTTCCTGGATGGGATGAAAGGACTCCATCAAATAAAATAACAATATATTATTATATATAATATATATATATATATATATGTATATAAATATACACACAAATCACGATCATAGTAAATGAATTATAATTCGTTTTTTAAATTATTATGTTATGTAAATGAGACTATAGTTTTTGCCATTAGGCTACCTATATATACCTATAGGTATACAAGAGTATACTATAGTAGTGCTATAGTAGGGCTATATTATGATAAAGCTTCGGAGTAAATTGTTGTATAAAATATAAGGTGGTTAAAGTATATACAATATATTCGTAGGTGTATATATAAAGGATATATGTACATATATATATATTATATATATATAATCTAACCCATTCATATTATTCTATTCTACGTATATACTATGGTGATATTATATAATATAGGTCTATTCTATCCTGTATAATGCGATCCTATTATATACTAAATAAATTATAGTTTATATATATACTAAATAAAATATTCTTAGATTATAGTAAAATAACAATTCTAAAGATAACGTTTGTAAATTTAGTGTAATTATTTAATACTATTTATTTACATTTGTTTCCATGGAATAAAATCAATATAAACAATTATTTATTTATAAATATTTAAAAATAATTACATCCTATAGACAAACTTTATATCCTATAGGAATCTATATTTATATAGTATATATACTATATATGTATATATTTTTTTAAATATTAGAGGATATAAAGCGATATAACGTGACAATACGAATAACACTATTAATACAGTTAATTCTCTATATCTCATAATAGGTGTCCTACATGTGTCTGAGATATAGATGTACATTTGATTACATATAAAACCAAGCTTACGATGCTGACATGTCTGACGATGATTATCACTAAATAAATATCCAAATAATATTTAATATAATATATAAATAATATTTCAAATTCATTTTTCGCTCTCCATATTATATTGTATATTTTAACTAGCTTATGCTGAGTTTATTCTAGATTCTAGATACTATTTGTTTTAAGTATTGATTTTTACTTAGTAAAATATTTGAAGAAAATACATACTTCAAAATGTATTGCAATCATTTTCGAATCATCGTTACTTGAAAACTAATAATTATAGATACATTTAATATACGTGGGAAATAGACTTAGGATATTTTTTCTTTATTAAATTCTAATACACTTTGAACCTCTCTGTCATATTCCAGCACATGATATCCTTGACCACATATAATATTTAAATCTAATACATAATTAGCAAGTTTCATCATATTTTTGTGTGCAAGTGCATCTATTTTCTGGTCTTCACGTTTAACAAATCCAAGACATTTTTCATTTTTACATTTTCATAACCGTAACGTATAACAATGGACATGTTTTCACTGTTAGAAATATCAATAATCTCGTCTTCGATTACAATGAGATATTGTGCAGCCTAGATCTTCTTAAGTAATGATCACTCAATATAGGTTAGTTACCTAGTTACCAAATTAGAATATTAATCTTGAATACATTAAAATTGTACGCCGTATTTTCAGGAGAATTTCTTATAAGATCAGAAAGTATAGTATCCCCAACATTTATTTGAAATTTCATTAATTCATTAAAATTAACTTTATTCTTAAATTAACCTAATGTATCTTCATATATATATAGGGTATATACCTTATGTACCCTCAGAGAAATATTTTGTATTCCGCAATTTATGAAAATGTTAAGTATGGATATAATTTCTATACTATTCAGTAAGGGGTCATTAGTTTGTATTATAAATTATAATGTATAATAGATTATTTCTTATTTTCACTTACTACAATAAAAGGATAAAACGGTTAAAAAAAGTATATGGTATATATATATAAAATTATATATTGTGTAGTTATGTTTGTTAGGGTTATTCTGCCCTTTATTAAATATTACCATTGTCGATGCTACAGGGATACCGTGTATTATATGCATTAACGGGGTATCCCACTACAAGTAACACAAAAACGATGTTCTATTAAATTAAGTTAACTACCATTTTAGTGGGATAGCCTCTTATTTTAACTTTAAAGAGAGCCTCCCATTACAACTTGATAGAAAATCGTTTTAAGTATACTTAAAAACGATTTTCTGGTTTACCTATATTTCCAGCAAATTGCTGGAAATACTTGTAGTAGGATACCCCCTTTATATGAAACAAACAGGGTGCGAAATAATAACTATATAACTTGTCACCATATGCCGACCTATTGTACTATTTAGTCAGCTGTGTTGGACACTATGTTATCTCAATTTCCAGAGGCTTTTAAATTTTAATCTGATGAGAACTTATTTATATTTTTACTGACTATCTAGTATTATGTGACACTATTTTGACTAATTCAATAGTTCTACAAATTTCATACTATTTTTTCCAATTATCAAAATAATCCAGTTTCGAATTCGCTTTCTGAATTAATACTTCTATATTAGTAATATACTTATTAGTAATACTATTAGTAATATAAGTAGTAATATAATTAGTACTATATCTATAGATAACTAACCACAGTAATTATATTTTTTTTACAAATAATTGTATCTTCTGATATATGTACATGTAATTTAGTTGTATATTCGGTATAAACTATGCTATGGCTATAGGTATACCTTCGTTTAATCAAAACATAATAATTATAATATTATAATTATTAATAAAATTCAAATTTAGTTATTGACTTTAATGCCTAAAGAGATAAAACTCACGTAGAATGACGTGTGTATACGCTACTTTAGTTAATATTTATAAATATATCCTATAGGATTCATCGCTAATTTAGATAATTTATGATTCACGGTCACATGTATAATATATGATATGCCAACATATTATAGGTTAAAAACATATATAAAGCATAAGAAACGTAATTTTAGAACAATACCTATTTCTAATAAAATAATGATTATATTATATTAATTATTATTACACTGTTTTTCAATAGTTATAATTTATCAATTTGAACTATTTAAAAACAGTGTTATCAATAATATATTTATGTTCATGTCAACTATCGACACCTGCTGGTTTTATTATATAAATTATATTGATTGGTTGTTGGCGTTATTCTAGAATAATACCAAGGACTTATCCACAGAGCTAGAGAGAAATTTCTCTCTAGCTCTGTGGACATATCCTTGATAATACCATGGCGTAATTTAATTATAAATAATATAGATAATTATTAAAATAACTGATCTCAAAATATTTGTTTTTCTTATGTAATTTACTATTTCTCGATCAATAATTAATAAACTTAATCAAATATTCACAATATGTTAATATATTGTATACAATAGATATATCTAATGAAAATATTTGTGATTAGATATAGAGTTGATAATAAAATTTACAAAATAAATATTCATTTTGATAAAATGTCTTTTTTATTCTAATATTTTCATAACTAATATTCTCACCATTACACATTCTATGGAATAATTAATATAATATATATTAATATTATGCAATTAAATTTTGTAAAAATGATAAATGTCTTTTCAAAAAAAATATGTCATATCTAATTACATTGACGTTAAAGCCGTGAATCCCCTTAAATATTAATATATTTTATATTAACTCGGTAAATTTTAATATTCTTATATTTTAGAACTATATATTTTTATTTGTTACAATTTATATTAATATTTATATCGAATTTCACTATAATAAATTATAATGTTGATAATATAATATATTATAATTGTAATAATATATTATATATAATAAATTATAATTTTGATAATATAATAAATTGACTGATATATTAAATATAAAATATAAATATATAATGATAAATATAATATATATATATATATATATATAAAAATACATAATAAATATATTTTATATATATATATATATATTATATTTATATATAGACTATAATATACTTTTCGTTATTTATATTAAATATTATATATAATATTTATAATATATACATATATATATACCTACTTATATTATTTAAATATAAATAACGAAAAGTGAACTATATCTATATATAAGTACATTTTATTAACTGAATACCAGTATATACTTCATTACTTAATCTACTTTGTTTACACTATTCTCAACAACGCATGCGTACTGTGATTGCGAAAAGCATGAAGCGTCTTTAAGAATAATCCAATAGCATATTGAATATGATATTGTTATCAATTATTATAAGTTAAATATGTTAATTCATTATTTAATTTAATCTGCATTACCAATCTGTATCAGTATCAGTCTGTTCAGTATATAATGCCTTCATTTAAAGGGGTATTTTATTCATTTTATTTAAAAAATGTTGAATGATATTATTTTTTTAAATTATAAGATAAGATCTTTGGTGATTATTATACGGTAGCAGAATTATTGTGGTACACGAATATATAAATAGATGTTAAGTAAACAAAAGATGCACGTATGCGTTACGGTATGGCTGATACCTATAGACCCCCTCGGAACCGACCCTGTTACGTATGATACCTTATTACAATGCTGCAATATATGTACCCTCCAGTGATACTAGTATGTATTATATATGCTAATATGTAGGGGACATGTGGGTATACCAATATATAGGTTACAGGTGTGCAGTAATGACACACAAAGTATCTTAACAACTACAAGTCCAATTAAAATTAGTTGATTCAATTATCAAATGGGTATTCACAAGATATTTTGAAATAAGTATATTTTATACTGTTTATACTTTGTTTACCATAATTTATAATATAAGCAATTAAATCAATTAATCTATTTTTTAAATGTATTCTTCACAAATTACTAAATAAGTTTTTATAAATTATTTTTATTTCTTTGATAATTAATGGAATATAGAAAATTAAATTCTTACACTAAAGATTAATTTAATGCATGCATGGAAATGTATTTAATATTTATTTATGATTAATGTACATCTACGATAAAGTACATCTCCCATGTAAATTCGGGTAATAGTAACAGTATATCATCGGGTAGTAGTGACATATAAATGGGTTCTGATTGGTTGAGATAATATTACATTTGTACTGTTTAATTGTTTTAATCGCTAGCATCGTTATTTTAAATATTTTGTTGAATCAACATATAAGTAATATTACATATATATTCGTATACATGACTTATATGACGTAATTGGTACAATTACAATATACATTGTATATTATACAATGTATATGAGGTCAGTATGAGATTAGAGACATAATAACAATATTATAACAATTATTTATATATATATATATAGTATTACATTATAAAAATAATATACAAGATTTGTATTATTGTATTATTTAAAGATTTGTATTATTAAATATATATATATTTATTTACCTATATATATGTATACATTTAAGTCTAGAATTTTAATTATTTTATATTTTGTTATATTTGAAATTAAATTCATATTAAATACAGTTTTATTATTTTATTAGTGTTATAAATTGATTTAATTGTTTTAATGTTAACATTAATACACTTATTTAAATAACGATTATATTCTATCTTTTAAAATATATAATTAAGTATTCTATTATATAGATATACCTATATAAGGTAAACTATATATATATTGTATTAACTATATATATAATATATATATATATATATATATATATATAGTATATGTTATATATTATATTATATAACTTATGAAAGTATATGTATTTTTGAATAAAAAATAGTATTACATTGCAAAATACCACAGCCATGGAAACTATTGATATCTCATAATATTATCAAAAGCTACAGCATCGATGTTGTATTTGATGCATTAATGACTATATATATAATAGTTGATAAGTTGATAATGTAATATCAACATAAATAGGTATTCATGTGTTGCCATACTTTGTCTACTCTTTATTATATAATATATTCATCACAAAGAAGCACGTCGTATATTCCCTAGGGGGACTATTCAATAGTCCTATATATACTTAATGATCAAACCTATACAAACTAAAATCTGGTATTTCGATTCGAATATATAGAATTATTAGCCTATTATTAGTATCCTATGATAGCCTATTAATCAGATGTCAGTGTGTACGTCGTACACCAAGTACTCAGTGTTACTAATATCATATTAGTAATATGTACTATAGTAGTATATAGTATCTATATAGTAGATAGTATGTAGTAGAATATAGTAGTACTGTAGTAGTATATACTACTATAGATTATCTTATAATATATAAGTGTGATGAACTATGGGATATTATGTAGTAGTAGTATATACTACTATAGTATAACAAAAACTTAATATAACTATTATTTACTCATATATGAGTATACAATAGTTTCAGATTATTTGTACGCCAGGAACTTATTTTATTTAAATTGCATATAATATCTTAGGGTGTGTTTTTAGTGAACCACTAGTAGCAATCGGTCAGTATCATATACTATCTCTGTATATCTCTTATATATAGAGACACTTGTCAAGTGTTTAGTCGGATACTAGTGGTGCAGTCGAGACACTTGCATTCACTGCATGTAAAAATAGAGATTAGTGTCTCTGTTTTAACTAACAACTGGTATAATCAGGACCATAGCTTATGATTTTTCGGTAATAGGGTTGGGTAAGGCCCCCATGATATTTTAAAGACCAAATATTATCTAGATTTGAAGTTTACACGAACATATTTTGACTTATTATAAGTTTTAACTGATAATAAGTTTTATAAGATTAATAAGTTTTATAAGATTATAAGTTTTATCATGATAGATATAATTATTATACAATTATAAATACAATTATTGTATATTTAAAAAGTCTAAAATAATTTTAGTGAGCATTTTTTAATGATTATTCACTTAATATTAAAATCAGGACCGGCTCAAAGGAGTGGGGAAAAACAGGCAATTTCCCGGAACCATAAATGGGCTATAACAATTTGTAGAATAAAAAAAACTTGAACTAACAATATTGTTTACCAAAAACTTATATCCTATCTAAAATACTGATCATATTATTCATTTAATATGTTTAGTATATTATAATTAATAAATGGGATATTCCTTTATTCAAAACATTTTTCAGAAAATTGTTTATTCAGAAATTAAAAAATTTAAAATGGATCATGTCTCCCCAAAATATTATGAAACCTGAGCCACTATATATAGTGGATATATATATTTTATATTTTTAAATATTTTTAAATCTTATAATATAATATAATTATCAAATTAAGTAACGCATATTGAAAAGTTTTTCTAAGACAATATAACACCTACATTCTATGTTGTACACAAAACATTAACGTTGGATTTGGTTTGGTTTTTATTCCACATTATCTCAATATTCACTATACATATATCAATGATAATAATGAGTTGATAATTATATATAATTTAAATAAATTATTATAGAAAATGTCAAACAACAATGTTTTCGGATATTCAAAAAAAATATTTATAAAAAATGGTATTCAGAATTATTTATTTTTGTATTAATTAATAATATTAATTTAATATAATAGTTAATATACTATAGTATATAATATATGCATACATTATTCATATATATTATATATATATATATATATATATATATATATATATATTTAATATTATATTACTTTATTATTCCTTTTATAGTGATTCTAAAACCCATTTTTTATTTTTCAACTAAATAAAATCCTTAAAAATATTTTCAAGATGTTATTGCGTTGCATAAAACCTTATTGGGTTACTAGTTTTTTTAAAATATTTATAGTAGAAATATAAACGTGTTCGGGTGGAGCAGATCTCCTACCTATTCAAGTCTCATTACCTTCATCTATGGTAAACAATAGACAATTGATATATCATTAGTTAATATTGATTCTAATAAATTATTCTATTAAATAGTAATGTATATTATATAGTAAATACTATATATTATATATCATATTCAATATGATATTGTATATAATAAACAGTATTGCATATTTATTAAACAAAACTTTAGAATCTTATATATCGGAGTTTTATTTTACAAACTTTATAATGTTTGTTCCACCGTTTAAACCGTTTAATAAATCTTTATAAAAATGTCAGATTGTATGCATACTATATAGATGATACGATGTACTATTGAAAATGTAAATATATTGATTTGCGACAATTATAATAAAATAAAATCTGTTTTCAGTAACAAAAATATATTTGTTTTAAAGTTTATTTTATATTATATAATACTAGTCGTAAGCTCGTGTAACGTAGATATACATGTTATGTATATACTTTACAAAATGACACCTTTAACTTTATCTCAGTAATTTGGATCTTTTTAGTAAATCAATTGTCCCATATATTTTACATTTAAATACTATGAAGGTTAACCCCTTAATTAAATGATATATATTAAATATAGTAATCATGTTTCAGAGAGAAAATTGCTTAAAATAAATATTTAATTATAATTATATTATCAGGTGTTTTTAATTTATTAATTTATAAAATATTTTATTACAATTATTTAAAATAAGTATAATATATATTGTATTAATATATAATTGTTAGTTAGTAGTAATAAGTTATTACGGGAATGATACTGTTTTCTGAAATGTTGATATGCTACAGCATGTATGTATACAATTCTTAATAGGGGAATTATGTCTAATACGGGCCAGTGTGTAATACGGGCCACTGCGATATCTCAGTAACTATTGTTCAAATCAAAAAAAAATATATACAAGATTTATTCAGTATCAGATTTCTATTAATAAGGGATATTTTTTATTTTAATATTTGCATTTATATTTCTAATATTGATCATTATATCAAAAAATAGTTTACAAATGAAAATTTACTAAATAATTATTTATTTATCCACCAATTTCGTTAATAAATCTAACATTAATTAAATAATTCAAAGCACGATTGGAAAGATTAATTTAATACGAAGAATATAAATATATACAATCGACTTTATATTCAATATTAAGTGCGTGGGGGGTCATTTAACAGGTGTATCAAATGTTTGCAATACGGGCCACATGACCAATGAAAATGCTTGATTCTAGATTACTATTTTATAATATCATATCACTGAAATAAAATCTAATATAAATGCGTGTGACATCGTGCATATATTACTACCATAGATATAACGAAAGTTTCTTTATATCGAATATTCATATATGCGTTTATTGATAGATGGAACTATTATGAGAGTGGTTATAATGAATGTGTACATTATTATCATAGAAATTACAATTAGGTGATTCTAATATATATTATTATTACACTGTATGTATGCGTATTCACGTATACATATATGTTAATATATACATACACATATACACTGTATACGCATATACTCATATACGAATATCCATATGTATTGATATATAAAGGCATATTATATGTTTAAATATATATGCATTTATAATACTGTACATATATTTTAATATATGAGAGAGAATATGTGTAATCGTATATACATATACGATTGTATTATATATATATAACCAAATATGTATACGCATAGATACATGCTCATATAAATATATATATATATATATATAACTTTTGTAAATGTGATATTATTTATAATTATGTCAGTGTATCAATTTTAATATTAAAGTAAAATCAATAAATAAAATAATAATTGGTATCTATAGATATCTATAATTATCGATTATAATCGATAAATATTATATTGAAATATAATTTATATAATATAATAGGTATATATAATGATATAATATAATATAATAGTATTTAATAAGTAATATAATAAGTATTAAAGCATAATGTACATTTTAATATACAGTATAATTAATATTATCTAAAATTAGTGAGATCGGAAGTTATTGTTAGCTCATCGAGATGGCATATACTATATATCTAGCGAGGCAGCAATTATATTTATGTGCATTGTTTGTTTATAATATAATTGTGAAAGAAAGTCGTATACGTAGATCTATAGATGTTACAATGTATTTCATTTGAAGTAATTATAATATGAATTACTGATTTATTAATGTGTGTATTAATAATATATAATGTATACAATGTATTATTGTTTCTATGTTATTAATATTATAATCATATGTTTGGTAAATAGTTTATGTTAACAATTATATGTTTATGATTATATGATATTATTTATAATACATAATTTATAATAATTATATATATATATTTGTATAATAAATTGTAAATAAATAATGAATGTTATCTCATTCCTAATTTCCATTCATTATTATATGATTTTATATCATATTATTCTACATATAGGTTGTATATATTTTCACCGTTACATTAATTTCCTAAGTCAGTTGATAGAAAATAATTATAAAATGTAACATAGTCTCTAGAAACACATACGTATGAATGTTTACATTATTCAGCATAGTATACGTCATATAGAACAATTAAAGTTACGCTCTATCGATATTCTATAGAATTTATTATATTGTATTGTTAAATTTTGTCATTGTTATTTCTATTTTATTTATTTCATCTAACTTAATGTAATTAGATTATAATATTTATATATTGCTCAATTTGTTAACAACTTTTTTGTTTATTCATATACATTATTGTTGTATTTAGTTATCGAAATTTTCTTTTATTATTTATTTTATATTTTATACACCATTTTCAAATGTATTCAGTGAATAATATTCACTAATACAAAACATATATAATTAATTATTAATTTTAGTTTATATTTTTAGTTTATATTTTTTAATTATATTTTAATATTGTTAAATTCGCTATATCCTGCATACTGTACAATATATAGACATATATAATGCATCGTAATATTATTAATGTATAGATATTATATATATATATATATATATATATGTATATATATATATATATATATATATATATGTATATATATATATATATATATATATATATATATATATTATGTGTGCCTAACGCCGTTCGATATACAGGCACACATTATAACATATAGTTAGATAGATAGATAGATAATAGTTTATTGATTAGAATCAAAACGATGGATAACAATAAATTATAATGACAGAAATATATAAATAATAGTTAGCAAATATAAATAAGTTGTGATTTACACACACCGAAAGTAAATAAAATAATAATAAAGCAATATTTGGGATGTTGATCAAACGTGCTGAACACTCATCAAATAACTAGGGAAGAGGTATCGGGTTGGTCAGGCCCATATAGGATTATATGCCCATAAATCCTGAGGGATGGACGGTCCCTGCATTTTGGTTTTTTGACATCTCTCCACACCTAGAATATCAAATGAGTATACAGCTTGTAAGATCAAATACCCAAATATATTACAAAACGAAAATGAAAACTAGAAAAACAATAAAATTATAAATATAACGACATTACATTTAAGCATGTTGAGAATAAAAATTTCCATTAATATTAATAGTATCTATATTTGTAATAAATATGCTTAAAGATTTAGACGAAGCCACAGAACGAGGAAGTGAATTCCAAGCGGTACTCACTCTGTTGCTGAATGAATTTATAGTTGCTTTATTAATACATTTGTCTTTGCGTATTTTAATTAGAGGTCCACGATTACTTGTTGAATAAGTTGTGAATAGTTCAGTAAAAGTTTTATTTTATATTTAAAATTATAAATACTATTCTATTAATAATCAATAATACAATTAAAATTCGCCATACAATTCAACATCTTATTATGCAATACATTTTGATTCATTTGATTTCTATAGAAATCGATATTTTTTTTATAAATATATTTTACATGTATCGTATATTTTAACATTACATTGATATTCATATTAATATAACTTTATTAATGAAACATGTTCACCGAATACGTCTACACCAACTACTATCTAGGAACGCTAAACAGTTCCTAGATGGTATTAGGTTTATAAGTAGTATATATAATCACTTATCTATTAAGTTTATATACTTAAAGGTATACCCTCACAATATATTAATAATAATACATATTAGTAATCGATAATAACATCATTTAATAATTATATTTCCGTATTAAATATATAACAAATATATTAATTATCATATTTTGTATTCAAAAAATGAATTTAAATTTATATAAATTAATGACACACATTAATTATAATAAATACAATACAATAAATATAATTAATTTTAAGATGTGTAGTCACTTGTATATATTTTAGGTTTAGATCAAATAATGTTTTTAAATAATAACCTAATACTACTTAAATATATCACCCTCGTATTTTAAATATATAAACTACTAATAATATACATTAAATTATACTACTACTCCTACTACTACTACTACTACTACTACTACTACTACTACTACTACTACTACTACTACTACTACTACTACTACTACTACTACTACTACTACTACTACTACTACTACTACTACTACTACTACTACTACTACTACTACTACTACTACTACTACTACTACTACTACTACTACTACTACTACTACTACTACTACTACTACTACTACTACTACTACTACTACTACTACTACTACTACTACTACTACTACTACTACTACTACTACTACTACTACTACTACTACTACTACTACTACTACTACTACCACCACCACCACCACAACCACCACCACCACCACCACCACCACCACCACCACCACCACCACCACCACCACCACCACCACCACCACCACTACTACTACTACTACTACTACTACTACTACTACTACTACTACTACTACTACCACTTATTTAAATTAAATTATGTAATCTATTATTTATTTTATTCCTATATATATATAGAAATAACGTAGATAATATCTACTAGATACATAGGTTACATTAGTAGGTTGCCTTTAGTTCACTATGGTGTAAATTAATTTAAATCACTGAAATAAATTAAAGTATGCGTGATAAGTATTCTTATAGCGTGAAAATTGTATCATCAATATAACAATTCATTTTATTGGTTGAAAAATGATAACTAATTTCGCCATCTATTGGATGTTTTACCCGGCCCGTATTAAAACCACCTGGCCCGTATTACAAACATTGTTTGCAATACGGGCCGGGCACATTTTCGACGATACATAACATTTTTACAAAAATTGTAATTGTAATGTTATTGACGTTTATAATATCTAAATCGTGATAAAATTTCATTAATTTATAATCATAAATAAAAAAGTTATTTGATAACATAAAAAGTGGCCCGTATTAGACATAATTCCCCTACCTGATTGCATATATTTTATAAAATTATGTTATAAAATTAATACCACCAATGAAGCTACATCTAAAAATGTTATTATTTAGATACTTGAATTGTATTATTAATTAATAAAATAATAAAAATTAATAAATTAATTACTAATTAAATTATATTAAAATATTAATAAAATTAATTATCAATAATATAATTGTAATTTATCTGATTAGTTCATCAATAATATATAACGTATCTAATGGTATATAGGGTGTGCCTTACTTAGTTATTGTGATACTAGATTATGCACTTCGAAAAGCAATCAATAGCCAGGAAGAAGAATTGGGTTTTACCATTGTTCCCCGCAGAAGCCGAAAGTTGTACCCAACAGTATTAACAGATTTGGATTTTGCGGAAAACATTGCCTTAATATCAAATACTGCAACACAAGCTAGCCAGTTACTTTTGAACGTCGAATCTGAATGTAAAAATATGGGACTATGTTTAAATTCCAAAAAGATTAAAGTTATGGCATTTAATACTGAATATACACTATTGAAAACTGTTGAAGGTCAGAATCTACAAATTGTTTAAGATTTCAAATACATAGGTGCTTGGATCAATTCATCAGAGAAGGACATACTTGTAAGAATACTAATATTCTAATAATTCTAATAATTCTAATATAATAGTTTCGAAAAAGTAAAATTTTGAAACCACAACAAATTATACAGTTATGAACATAGAATATCGATAAAAAATGTTAAACACTTGTCATTAATTTACAAGCCTATAGGGTTTAAAGTAGGTTACCCTATAGTCTATATTATAAATAATGAAGTGCACATTAATAACTAATAATAATATAATATAATTATATATTATATAAGTTATATAATATAACTAACAATATATATTGTTAATACAAAATTATATAATTAAAGTTCGGTTTCATTGAAAGTATGCTATATCATGTGGCATGTTCCTATTACATTGTATAAACCAAACAACATTCGAATTATATTTTATATATAATTTATTAATAATTACACGTAAAATATGAAATATTCAGAATGTTTCATAATATTCAAATAACACACTATAGTGTCCTGTATGTATACTGTACTGTACACCATCATTAAAATCTATCAACTCTGATAGTATTAATTAATAGATATAGTATACTAAATGTATGTTACGTTTATAGTACGACGTACGGTATACGTGTATAAGATTGCGTAGATAATCGTATTCTAAGAAGAATATATATATTTATTTAATTTATTTAAATTTTTAAATATTTGTTCTTCAACAAATTTATTTATTATTATAATTTTATTTATTATTGAAACAATTGTTTTTATAGAAACACGCATATTAAACATAAATAATATTATTGTTAACTACCATAACTATAACATTAATAATCACATTCGTATTATTACTACGACAAAGGAGAACTACGCATATATCGCTTGATAAGGTACGTTATTAAATCTAACGCATAATATTGACATATATAAACGTGACACACGTTGTCATACCTCGTGACCACGTGATATACCGGGTATGTGTACACTGTACGGTGATCACGTGTATCGTACACACGTTACGTAATGTACAATCGCGCAGAAATAGTCAATTATACATTAATATCTATGACACAATTACATAAGTCTAAACGAAGTAATAATAGCTATAGGACATACCTATATATAGTACTATATATAGTTAACTAGCTATACCTATAACTACATATACCTATACATATACCTATAGCTATAGGACATACCTATAGGACATACCTATAGGACATACCTAGTTGACTAGCTTCAACTCGACATTCATCTAAGTGATGTTCGACTACCATCCAAATAGGTAGTAGACCCAACCTACCTATAGTTGCCGGACAGTGTGACCGGTCAACTATAGTTGTATATATCCATTGTGTAAATATCCATTATAATTGTTATTTAGAAACGGACGGAATAAGTTCTTTACTAAAAATACAGTTCAATACTTAACGCGATCGCCCCAAATGATAAAGGTCGTTGATGTTATACAGCGATATACACAGTGTATACACTGCATTATATATACATACAGTGTATAATGTACACTGTACAGTAAATATACCTATATATATATGTAGTACTTATATATAGGTAGTACATATGTTTAATAAACTATATAGTATACTTGAAGCAGGTTCATGTGAAATATACATTAACGTGAGGGGTGAAGGTATACTGCATGTATATATTCGGAGAACCCCAAACTAGCTAGTAGGCTATATCTAGTCGGGTATACTATAGGTGTATACTATAGTAACGGGTTTTAATGCAGTACCGAAAGGGAATACACACACACTTTGTATTAATAATAACTTAAAATATACCGGATACATTATCGAGGACACCGAATCATCACATTTATATCTAAAGGAGTTTGAAATGGTATATTAGTTGATAGCAACTAATCTGCCCCTGAAGGATATGTCCTACAATGATGAGAGCATACAATAACCTAAGCGAATAGTGCATCGTTAGTGTAATACATGAAGCATCGTTAGTGTAATACATGAAGCATGGCGAGTAACCATATATACGGAGAATGCATTCTCCATGGAGGAGAATTTATGCATATTTACTATTATGTCATATGGATGATATAATACATACATATATATATATATATATATATATATATATACTGCATAATATTATGGCTCCTATCAAATAAACTACTAATGAATTCCTCTAATACATCTGTATTTACCATATCTACTTCGGATACTTACTTTCTAAACTTTACTCTGAACAATATAATTATTCATGACCTTCCCATTTCTCCAAAAATCTAGGATATATATTTGATGACAATTTATCATTTAAGAATCACATATCATCCATTACAAAATCTTCCAACTTAGAATTATCTCTTCAGAATTAAAAAAATACGAACCTCACTTTCTAGAAACCTTACGAAAACTCTAATAAATGTTATTGTACTTTCCCGAATTGACTACTATTATCTCGTAAATGACTACTCACCAATCATCTCGTATGTGGCTACCTTTCTCCCATAGGTGTACATTAAGTGTCCTATCTATATTCCATAAATCAATATATTCTTTCACCCATAATAGCTATAGCTGAATTAAAAAACGAAAAATATGACCATCACTTCGTTAGCAAAATGGTAAATATACTCCTCTCATTATCTTCCGTAACTCTAATAAAGCTTCCATGAATTCTAGAGCTTTTAAACAATCCGGTCCCACCCTATGTAATTTCTTCCCTCTTACAATTCACTCTATTAGATCCCACAAAAGATTTATAAATCTTACTTCTTCTTTTCTCCCTACCTCTAATCATTAAATCATCAAACTTATTATTTGTGTCTCGTGTTATATTAAAAGTACCATTATTATAAATTATTATCGTATTTTATTATCTTATTATTAATTTATCCCGCATGAGCATAATGATCTACATGACCCTATTTTAGTGCCTAATAAACCATATATCATCATCAAATATATATCCATACAAGCACAATGTTGACTTTCCTACCCATATTCATGGTAATTATTTAGATTTAACACATGAAAACAGTTCCATAATCAAATCTACTATTCCCCGGATCCCATTACGAGTAATTTATTAATTATTTGTAAGTTGAAAATGTTAAAAAAGTGAATAAAATGGTTATATTGTTTACTATATATACTATATATTATATAGTCTATAGACTATATATAGACATATTAAATCAATTGATTTAGATTTATTTGTATTCAGTTTTGTCCGAATATATATCAATTGGTAAAATATATATTAGTTATTTTAATGATACATCAAAGGTTTTAGATACTTTTTCTCCTTTAAAAATCAAATGTTTTCCCTCATCCATCTTCTACTTAGTATAATTCTACATTATATAATTTAAAAAGAAATTTAAGAAAACTGGAAAAAGATATCTACATGAACCGAATTCTATAAATATTCGTGAATTTGAGAATATACGATTGATTTATAGGAAATCACTGTTATCTGCTAAAACCAGTTTATTTCAGGATACAATATTTAATTGCGGAAACGATACTAAAAATAACATACTCTATATAATAATGATTCTCCTAAATCTTTACCAACATATCTAATAACATACTCTAACACATACTGATAATGATCCGTAATATTTGTTCTGATTTTTATATCAATAAGTTATCTGATATCTGCTCCACCATTTCCATTAATTTATTAGTATTAGATATATCATATGATCTAACTTCTATGAATTATTCTTCCGATAACTATTTTCATTCTTTTTGTTCAGTTTCAAATATTTACATATATAATGAAATTACTAATTTAAAATATTCATCTCATCTTGATCCTCTTCCTATTTCCTTATTTCATAATCTTGCTTCTTTTCTAACACCTTTTATATCCACGGTTGTTAACGGTTGTCACCAATAGTTCTCTTAGCACTGGGAAAATACCTGATATTTTAAAGAATGCAGGAGTATATATACCTCTTCTAAAAAAGCATAATATCGATAAGAAATAATATCCAATTATAGACCAATATCTCACTTACCCTTTATTAGTAAAATTAAGGAACAAATTTTGGCCAAGCAATTAAATAATTATTTATTATATTTTAATATTCTATAGATCTATAGATCCCAAACAGAGTGGTTTTAGAAAATTTTACATTACAGAAACTACATTAATTTCTCTCACTGATGATATTTTATGGACTTTAGATCATAACAATAATATACAATTGTTACTTCTCGATCTATAATCATCTTTTGATACAATTAAGCATGATTTACTAATATATAGCTTAATAATTATTGGGTTATCTTATACTGTTTTATGGATTACTATGGATATATCGTATCTTCAAAACAAATATGTTTCTATTACAAATTAATAATAAATATTCATCTACAAAACTACTTACTCATGGTGTACCATATGGTTTGGTACTTTGTCCTATATTATTCTAAATTTATCTGTTACCCTTGAATGACATTTTCCACCAGTTTCCTGATGTTAATTATCACCTTTATGCGGATGATTTACAAATGTATATCGAACTGCCTTTATATGCTCTTCCTTCTGATAATTATTCTTTATTGAATTGTTTAAATACCTTACATAATTGGTTTTTACAAAATAATCTAATGATAAATATGTCTAAAACCTCTCTTATTAATTTGTCCGTGTTAATTCCATTTTTCCTCTGTAATTGTTGATGGACAAATTAGTCAACAAATTCATAAAAAAATGTTGGATTTATTGTTGATAGTAAGCTAAGTTTATCGATCAGATCTACAAAAAGTGTATGTCGATATTATTTATTTAATTTACACAAAATAAAAACTATTCGAATTTTTTTATTTTATAACATTTAAATGTTATACAGTTAACTTACTATTTCGCATACAAATATTGTATCACTCTTGCACTTACGAAAAAGTATATGGTATACAATGGTTATATATACTGACATACCGGATTGGGTCGAGAATATCTAGATCTTCTAACAGCAAAATAATTCGTTTTCACAAGTTCAGGCTGGCTATAGCCATAACTATAGATATATCTTACATACATATAGCTATATCTATAGATATGGCAAATGATCTTTTAGGCATTCGGCAGCTGAACTATGTAATGGTCTACCTCGAGAGCTAAGAATTGTGATACCCATAGAAAATTTTAGAAGTAAAGTCGATGATTTTATTATTGGTAATTTTTAACATTCGTATATTTTTATTTTATATTATTTTATTTTGTTCACGTTTATTAATCTAACAATCATATTTTGTTTTACTTATATATTATTGTATAGTTTATTTATTTATGTATAATTATTTTGATAAAATACAAATGATAACTATCTTTGTTATATTTGTGTATAAATAAATCATCTATTTATCTATATATATATATATATATATATATATATATATATATATATATATATATATATATATATATATATATATATATATATATATATATATATATATATATATATGTATATATCATATTGAACTTATCGATATATAAAACCACCAGCAGATAAATGGCATACACATATAACAATGTAAATATAAAAAATAAACTATTGAATTTATAATAATGGCTAATAAAATAGCAATAAAACATTATATATTTATTACACCTGAAATGGTAGATATATACATAATCGTAGACTATATATATATTATGTTATATGTTATATGAACCAGTTATATTATTAAATTGTGCTTGTGTTAATTGAAATTAAAAATAAAATATATATGTAGTATACATGTATAATATATCATATATAATATATGTAATAAATATATAGTATATATTATTTCACACACATATAAATATATATGTATATGCATGTATGTAAGAGTGTATATATATATATATATATATATATATATATATATATTAACAATAGTATAATTAACGATAAATAATTATTACGTGTACAATATAATTAATGGCTAATAATCATATGTATTACACAACATTATTCATTATATATTAATATTAATCTAATTATCGCTTTATTTTATTGTAATTTTATGATATATTTATTACTATATTTTATTATATTACGATGTTATAAATTATAATGATCTTTGGTAAATAATATAATAATCATTTATTATAATCTATGGACAAATCCTATTGGCTGAAAATTAAAACGCCAATTAATTCTTATTGTTGTTTATATCCTACTGCATCTGTATTTAAAATAAGTTAACATAATATTGGTAAAACTTTATAAATAACTGATTAACAGAGTAAGATGTCAAGTAAAGACAGCAATGATAATACGTTAGTAAATTATACACATAAAACCCACTTATAAATAAATACAAATTCACTATAGTTTATAAACCAATATTGTTAATATTGTATGTATTTTTTCCACGAATATACTCTTCATAATATACGTCATTCAATGAATATTTAAATTAATGATTATAATTAAGTGTAATATTTGATACATGATTACGACCGATATAGTTAATAATATTGAAGTATTATTTAGTACGTATTACACCACATTCTACTAATTAGCTTATCCTACTATTTGTAACAATAATATATCAATGTATACATAAATATAAATATATAATGTATATTATATATGTATATATATATAATATATTTATATATATATATATATATATATATATATATATATATATATATATATATATATATATATATATATATATATATATATATATATATATGTGTGTGTGTGTGTTTCATCTATATAGAGAAACTTTCCTTATATCGATGGTGTGTGTATGTTATGTGTGTATATGTATATATGTATGTATGTTTGCATGTATGTGTGTGGGTGTGATGATGGTGGTTTTGTTGCCAAACTATAGTTTCAACCGTCAATATAAATATGTCAATATAAATACCTCTCTCGTAAGTGAACATAAATTACATAATAAATAAATAGAACAGTACGAAATAAAAAGTCTAATTTGACATAAAGTAACATTGTGTATGTTTTAAGTGACACAATTGTAGCAATGGATGGTAGTATAGATAACTGTAGATAATCCATATCGATGGATATTTGATAATAACTACATATTTCTATTATTGTATGTAAGAAGGGGCGAACAAATAGTATATATTGTAGAGTTAGAGTTGAGGGAAGGGGAATCGTATGAGGAGAAAGTCATACTCGTATGAGGTTTGGAGAAGTTTATCGACTTACAACTTAGATATATAATATAGTCTAAGTAATGGGTATTTTACATGGGAACCAGGAGAATATATATATATATATATATATATATATGTTTCAAATTGGAAATGTTACCAAACTACTCATCGATGACGATCGTTTGTATAATTTCATATTTTATATAAAAATTAATTCATGCCATTTATCATTATACACATATATGTGTAAATATATAGAATATATTCTTATGTTAGTTTATTACAACAATATATTAAGAATAGGCTTAATAGGTATTGCACTTTTAATTTTTAAATATAATTTATATACTAAAATTATATTATAACAATTATATTAATTCTTATGCTATTAATTAGTAACTATAAAGATATTAATATAATTATTTATAAGTGTATTCACTAATATATTTTAAATATTTTATACAGATATATGTATATATAGAAATATCTATGGTGAACAAATAATAAACCTTTAGTTGTGTTTAAGCTATAAAGTAACTATAAAGATATTAATAAACCTTTAGTTGTGTTTAAGCTCTAAAGTAACTATAAATATATTAATATAATTGATTATAAGTATATTCACTAATATATTTTAAATATTATATACAGATATATGTATATATAGAAATATCTATGGTGAAAAAATAATAAACCTTTAATTGTGTTTAAGCTATAATAATATGCATATTATATGCATATTATATATGCATAACCATGGCTAGAGAGAAATATATTTTAAATGGGAATATATCCGAAGTAAATCAATTGTAAAGGAAAAAATTCATAAATTTTCAGATAATTTAATTAATATTCTCAATAATTATTTGAAGTATATTTCCAACTATATACTAAATTATATTGATACTTCTCGCGGGGTTGCTGGCGTCACTAATATTTGGTTGAATAATAATTATAATTATATATTTAATAGTACTAACTCTTATAGAATCATGTCCGTATCAACATATGATATTAATGACATTGTATTTACATATTCAATTAATATTTCATCGATTACAAATTATAAATTCAATATAAAGCATATAAATCAGTAGACGTAAAAGTAGACGCACACTGTGTTTTACAACAATTGTATTGAAATTAAGCAGTGTGCGAAACACTGTGCAGCCTTACTATTATCATAACATTAATATTATCACCTCACTGTATTAATTTTCCTTTATGTTAATATTTATTTATATTTTGTATCATGAAGTTATGCTGTAATATAAAATATTACGCAGTAATATGTAATATAGTATTTACCGTATACGGTTAAAATAACACTATAGCTGTGTATATATAGCTGAGTTATTTTAAAAGAAAAAAAACTTTTAACAATTATTTATAAATCTAAAAATATGTTATTTTAAACTTGGGGTACGAATATCATATATATATAATAGCAACAACAACAGGAAATATTATTTTGAGGCCCTTTAGAAGAAAACATTATATAAATATCATTTTAATATAACAGAAAAAAAATTAAAATTATTCTAATAAATATAATTATTATTATTATTATTAAATATATACGGTTTAATATACATTACTATAGGTATATAGGTATATATACCTTAAAAAAGGTATACCTTACAAATAATACTATTAATAATAATACAATACTTAGTAATGATGGATTATAATGATGTTATATACAATTAATGAGATGATCTGATGGAGCTAGTAGATGGAGTAAAGTATATACGTAATGTTGGCCTACGTAGGTCATATAGTCCCTATAGCGACACCTATATGTGAATCAATGTTTTAATGTTAATTCGTTTAAGGGGAGTGGCAACACCATAGAGTATTTTCCAACGATATATAAATAGTTATTATAAATATTATTTAAATACCTATTTTAATTTACCTTGATCTCTCGCCCTAATGATATATGTCTAACCCTTCAGCTAACCGAGCCACGCAGGCAGTTATATCTACACATACACATATCCAACAGCATAGAAAACGAACGTCTACAGCTGGCCTACGTGGACCACTTGAAGCGAATGCACGACTCCCAAATGGAGGCTCAACAGTCGTTCTACCAGAACTACCTGCAACAGATGGCCACGGCGACCTCGCGTTGTAAGCAGGCGGACGAGTATAGACAGCTGGTCAAGCAGGGACACAATAGAGCGGCGGCGGCCGCGGTCATGGGTCAAAGGTCAAGCGGAGCGGGGTCGTACGCTACCTCGACGGGACCCTCTCAATCCAGTTCGGTGTACGGTAAACAGTTAGTCCAGCAACAGCAGCAGCATCAACAGTACCCGTACCGACCCATTCAACAAGGCTTTAACTCGATGCAGGCGTTGATGACGTACGCCGGTAACGTACAACAGCTACAACAGGCTATGAGCCGACCCGGACCGTATAGCAATCAGATGGTGCGAGGCTGTAACCCGACCGGCAATCAGATAGCTGTGAGGTCTCCGATCCCGCAGGGGGGTGAACAGCACTACCCTCCGGTTAGGGGACGACCTCTGAAGGGGTGCGGCGGAGGTCAGCAGAGGTCGAACGTGAGGAAATCTAACGCGGGTCAACAGCCATGTGGTCAGTTGGCGATTCAGGCCAATTATCAGAGCGGTCAGCGAGAGCAAACCGAGGCGTTCGATCTTTCCACGAAGCCTATCACTATTATATCATCACTTTCAGCACCGGGCCAACTATACCAACAACAAGAACAATCTCAACTGCTTCAGCAACAAATACAACAGAACCTACTACAGCAACAGCAACAACAACAACTGCAATACCAACAAAACCAGCAACAGCAACAACTGCAACAACAACAACAACAACAACAACAACAACAACAACAGATGGCTGGCTGCTCTTACGAGATGACCACTCCGGCTAACTATAACGATAACGGAGCTAAAACCTCTTCGGTCACCACCCTAAGGACTATCATCAACGATACGCTGACCGAGAGTATGCAGTACAATAAAATGTTAGTGTAGTATACACACACACACACACACACACACACACACACACACACACACACACACACACACACACACACACACACACACACACACACACACATATATATATATATATGTGTATACTTTCAAGATTCATATACTCAATTATTTAATTATAATAATTTAAATATACTAATATTTATTATATTTATTTTTATTTTTATTTTATTTATATATTTATCGTTTCTGTTCATTTATTTTCGTTTAAACTTGTAAAAAACATACAAGTGTATACATACTTAGTTATATGAAGCAGGCGACAGCATAGAAAAGATAATTTATCTTCATCTGAAGCCTTTTAGAGGAAACAATAATATAATGAATTTAATAATTCACATGATATATATATACATCTTTCTTCTAATAAATATTATTATTATTATTATTATTATTATATATGTATATTATAATATACTCTAAATAGTGTCGTATTGAAATATTAGCGATTTGAGATGTGTTACAGATTCAATTTTAACTTATTCATATTATCGGTCATACATTTTAAATTCATATTTATTATATACTGCATTATTATAGCATAAAATAATGATTATGTAAATAAGTCATAAACTAGTTGAATTTTAAATTTATTTTATAATTTTAACCAAAGAAAATGCAACTTAAATGATATATTATAATCATTGTTAGTAATATTTATAATTTACTTTTGAATTTAATTTAAAATTGATTCTAAATTATTAATTTATTATGAATTATGAATTGAAATAATGTATTGTATTCACATGTAATTATATTATTCCTAATATTATTCACTATGTTTATTTATTATAAATATTCTTAATGTAATAAATGAATTATTTCAAATAAATTTGTAATTTAATTTAATATAATTTAATATACATTATAAATACAAATAAAAATATCACAAAAAAAATCTAGTGTATCGTTTAAAATAATATGATATTATATTGCAGTAAGATATGAATTTAAAATCTGTGAGTGATAATATATAAATATATATATGCTTATATCATGGACATAGAATTAGGTATACTGATATTGGAGGTCAATATTGTTCATCAATTTGAATAACAGTTTGACATTGTGTTTGTAATATTTGTATTTGTACATCATATTTTTAATAACAATTCAAATTCACTTACATTACTATAATGAGTCGCGGGTGCTTTAATATATTAAACCTTTAACCCCATTAACCTATATGTATGACATATCTATTAAGTTAAGCCAAATGATTAACATTATACAAATAAGTACATCTATCATATTATATTATACAATAATTATACAAACCTACTAACAAAATGAAGTTATATAATATTTATTTTGAATATTTTCATTTAATGACTAAATATCAATTTACTAAATAATTAGCTTAAATTATATAAAAATGAGATAACCCAATTTTAGATTAATATATAAGTAATTTAATATATGAAAAATTCTAATTACATGTATATCTTAATTAGATATTTACAACTAATATATTCAAATTTGTCATATCAATTGACAAATTATAAGAATATCACTGAATTATATTTGAATCAATATATTTAATTAAATGAATTCTCATTGTAATCAGATTATTCAAATGGTGAAAAAAAATACATTGCAGATTTATACAAATACAGTCTACCCAATTATAAGTCTATGGCTTATATAAATAATATATTCGATAACGATAACTATTAATTTTCAATTATAGGAATAAGTCTTCGGAGAGTATTGACTCGTCGATTTCTGTTGGCTACAATTGCATGAACCTCGATCTTCCCACTCGGAAGAGAACCAAGTCAGTAGCATTGCTGTACATTACATAAACGTTAAGCCTTTTTTAGCGATATCATCTTCACAGTATTGAGTTACACGAATATTCTAAATTTCATTGAAAATATAATCTCGTAAAAGCGTCCATATATATATATATATATATATATATACATATATAAGTATTTATTGTACATAACGTACTTCTGAGCGTGGATGTGCACATCCACATACACACTCTCAAACACACATACACCCAAACACACACCCACACACTCGCACACTCGCACACCCACTCACACTCGCACACTCGCACACCCACACAGTAAACACGTGAACGAGACGATGGCAGAACGAGAACGCAGACTCGCCATAGGCAGGCGTAACAGGGCATTGTCTACTAGGAAGTTAGTAGTATACTACTATAGTAGTAGTAGTAGTATACACACTATAGTAGTAGTAGTAGTGTTATCATACTGTGTCACGTGTCATACCACGTGACTGCGTGCTTTAGTTCGATAACGTACTGAGCGACGGCAGACAACAATAGACAATGTGCCTTATTATGTTAAGCCCTCTAGGGGGAACTAATATCACTACTATAAACTACAAAATCTAACAAAATAAAACTAAAATTCTTCTAGTGAATATAATTATAATTATTATTATATCTCAGAAATCAAGGGCCGAAAATATATGTCTGAGGTATAGATTTTCTGAAATACCGAATTATTATGTACATGTATGTACATGATTATAAAAACAATGGGGTTGAGATATAAATAGTCTGATATATCGAGAGTTGGATGTATTATGTAATTATAAATAACAATATCGTAGCTAAAATATCTATCAAATAATATTGTATATACAAAATATTTGATATATATCATTAATATCATTAATATTAATATTAATATCATTAATATTAATTTTAAATGTATACATTTAAAATTAATAGTAATGATATTAATGATATTAATGATATATATCAAATATTTTGTATATACAATATTATTTGATAGATATATTAGCTACAATATTGTTATTTATAATTACATAATACACCCAACTATCATGATATATATATATATATATATATATATATATATATATCATCATTGATGATATATATTTAAAATTAATATAAATGATTCATCAATAATAATTATGTTTATAGGTTAATTGATAAAATACTTTACAAAATAGGAAATATATATCAATTCCGAACTTAATTAAATATATTTATATTGTGAGTAAAACATTGTATAATTAAGAATTAATTATTAATTATAAAAGTTAAATATATAATTATAATAACTTATTTAGTGGAAGTGGCACATAGTGCGCTAAAATGTACTTGATGAAACCATCTAATTTTCATTATAAAATAATAATATATAAATGTATTACTGTAATTATGTTATGTAACGAATAATATACCTGTATTAACTATGACTTATTCATTTACCAGGAAAACTACTGAATCCGAAATAAAATACCACGAAGAGGAATTAAAGTCAGTAACAATATGATAATACATAGTTATGCAATATTACACTATGGGTGTATGTAATTGTATGAGTGAATGCAATGGTGTTATAGAATATGGTCTAAAGAGGAATATGGAAACTTGTACTATAGTATACTATATATATATATATATATATATATATATATATATATATATATATACTATTCTACTACTAAATATTTACTAATAGGGATACCTGAGCAACTTCTCGTTTTAATCTTGTAAGATTATATATATATATAATAATGAAAAAAGGAAACACGTATTGTAGGTTTATGTATAGTTACATTTAGTAGATGAAAAATATATATTTTCAAATCTAACAGATATGTTAATATCAAATTGTAATATTCTTTGTTGTATTTTCGTTTGATTATAATCAAGTAAGCTGTATACTGTAAGCTGTAAGCTGTATAAGCTGTATACATCTATTTACAGATAATCTTAATATTATATTTATATCAATAATTATTGATGGTTAACAAGTTATATATTTACTATACCGTTATACCGGTATCCCTTATAAGGGAACATTGATCTTTACCTTTATTGTATATTTTCGATAGAATTGACTTAAGAATGTCTTAAGAAAGAGTGAATAATTATTTGTACAAATAGGATAATATAATATAAATATAACATACATATATAATATAATTATAACACTTATAATGTAGATTATATAAGAATATAATTTTATAATTTAAATGTCCTTAGAAAAATAGTTGATATTGTATACCATACATATATGTAATCTCTACCAATTATTAATTAAATTATTAATTTTATATAATTTCCTCCTACATTGTTTGTAATATTAATATATTGTTAATAAATATTATAATATTTTTGTTTCCTCCTATAATATAATTTCCTGCTACATTGTTTGTAATATTAATATATTGTTAATAAATATTATAATATTTTTGTTTCGATAACCAATATAAATTAATCTGGTGTTGTATTCTTTTCATTTTTTTTCTAAGGTGACATATCTTATCCTGGAAATATCTGTGGTAATTAATTTCTATATAGATTAGCTAAATTGTTTTTATCTATATACATATACATTTGATATTATATTATTATATTAGATATATATTTAAAGATATTTATATGATGATATTAATGATATTATATATTAATAAAATGTGATAAATTCATTTATATATAGATAAAATCAAATTTAAATTATAATATAATAATAGAAATGAAAAAATGTAATAAAAAAAATTCCATCATTTTAATAATCATAATTGATAAATAATCAATAAATAAAATTATTTGTGATACAGAAAAAAATAATAAAAACAGAAAACCATAATAACGGAAAAAACAATGATTTTTTTTTCTGTCCTATATTGTTATGTAATATTTGTATATATATATATATTGAATTAATTAATACTCTTATTTGTTAATACATTTCTTAGAGTAAATATAAAGGAGTGTAATGCAATTTTTCCGCGTTTTCGAACATAAAATAAACACGTAATATATGTATGTAAACGTATACTAAACGTACGCTTATTCCCCGCAGGAAACTGTTCAAAACAAAAGAGCAGGAGAGCTACGAACTCGACGTAACCACGCCCATCGGTGAGAATAAACCGCTAGATGGCTCCGTCTCCGGCACCACCAGTCCTCAGCCTCCTCAGCCTAACGAGCCATCCCAGCAACAGAACACCACGGTAGTTCTGCCCAGCATATCGATATCCGCCGAGTCGTGCGTATCATCGCTGGACATCGGTCCACAAAACGTAGCCAACTCGGCTCCCGGACAAATAGTACCCGCGAATTACGGGCCCATCTCGTGGGACGGCTGCAGATCTCTGGACGTCTACTCGAAGATGATGGCCACGCCCATGGTGGCGAGTCTGACCACTAACGCCAACACCAGCTCCGGTCAATACCAGGTACCCAACACCAGCTCCGGTCAATACCAGGTACCCAACACCGGCTACGCGTCGGACGGTGGTGTGATACTAGGCTACGAGAATACCATGTCCTACAACGTAGGTGAACCGGTCGCTTACTCGCAGGCCATTGGCGGACCGGCCTATTTCGTCAACCAATCGGGAACCGACGTCGTCGGATATTCGAATCGAACGGCTGATATTACGTCTTTAACGAAGGACGGCAGCGAAATTGACCTGTGCGCGAGCGAGGTGTCGGATAATTCTGACGATACGATGAACGGAACGCTAGTGATAGCCGAGGATTCTTACGATGACGAAGAGGGTGGTGGAGGTGGAGATGGTGGTACGACGAATGTTATCGGTATCAACGGTGGTGGGGGTGATATCCGTCAGATACCGATACCGATTGAAGCTAACCCGGATGTTGACGTTAGCGATCCGAATAGCGAACACGTGACATTAGCGATTAAGGACAAGGTAGTTGAAATAGACGACGGAAATAAGCCGTTAGTAATATCGTCGCAGGCTAATGCGGTACGAGCGGATATTCCAGTGGTTAAAGCCGGTGTTCCGTGCAAGCGAAGCACATCCACGTCGACCGTCAAGCGAGAAAACCCTAGCGATACGGAAACCGATACGGAAATGAGCGAGGAAAAGGGGCCGCAGCAGAAGAAGGGGCCGCAGCACAAGAAGAAAGATCTCGTTAAGAAGGGAACCAGAGTGAAGCGAGAACACGGTGACGCGGTTACCATAGCGACGCGCAGTAGCAAGAAGAGTCAGATCACTACGCGCAAGGCGGCAACCTCCAAGAAGGTTAACCACGTGAAATTCAGCGAACAGGCGGCCAAAAAAGCGAAGAAAGAACCGAAAGCGAAGAAGTTGGAACCGAAGCCCAAGAAAGCGGCGGCCGGGGGTTCTAAAACGGTAGGGAATAAAAGTAGTTCGTCCGACGCGGGGTCAGCGAAGGTCATGGAAGTGGTGAACGATAACGGCGACATGAAGATCATACCGGTACCGGATATGCGTCAGAAGTTCGTCATAGAGAATATAGGTGGCGTGGGTGCCGAGGCTAAACCTATTAAAACCGTGAAGATTAGCAACGTTGATGGTGGCGCCGGTGATGAGACAGATGAAGATGGAGACGCTGGTATCATCGTACACGTGACCCCTGAACTGGTGGCCGCTAGAAACCCGCTTCCGGTGATCGACTACGCGCAGGTCACGGGATTGGAACGAGAGCGCTTCCGGTATGATATGAACGCCGACTTCAATGAGGCGATGCAACTGTACGAACCATAGTTAGTGGTGGGAGGTCTAGTAATAGTAGTCATTATTATCATTATAATAGTAATTGATATGTTATATTACTTGTATTACTATATTATAGTATGATCAATAGTTGATAAACTTGCATGGTTAACTATTTGTATCATCGTTAAATATTAATTATGTCTATACTAACAGTTTATTTAAGATTTAAATATAATTATATATTTAAATAATATATTATAGTGTAGATAAATACATATATTATTTATACTTTCTTATAGAATATTCTCATCTGACACGACTTGTTAAAAATTCCACTAGACGTGCATCTAAATATTGCATCGATGCTCATTTTAGAAACAATTGTTTTTATCACCCCCCCCCCATATCCAGCCCTATATAATATCAGTTTATGGTAGATATAACTAATCACCCCACCCTCACCCCATTAGCGAGGAAGTACCGATGGAGATCGAAGAGGGTAAAGTATACACCAAACAATACGAGTCGCTTCGCAAGCGTTTCGAGGACGATATGAACACGATCGAAGATATCGACCAATCAAAACAGACTACCATAGACGACGCTGAATTCGACGGATTCGAAAGGTTCCGCGTAGATTACGAAGAAGACGGAGAGGGCGTTATCGAAGAGGGGTGTTAGAATACCGCACACGTTAGTTATAGGTGCGCATGTGTGTGCGTGTGTGTGCGCATAGCACTTAGCATTAGGACATCTTTAGGACTGAAGGTTTAACGTAGGTTACGTGGTCTCGGCATACAATCGTAAACCATCCGAGCCGGTTATTAGTACGAATGTAAAACAATAATAATCCGATAAGCCAATCACGTGATATCACCGATGAATCACATCATTAAAACCACGGCCTATATATAACATTGACTATATATAGTCAACTATAGTTATCTATTGATATCAACAAGCGATAAAACTAACGTTCGTTAAATCATAATAACTTGGTAGCTATAACCAAATATTTCTAAGGAAAGATATAACACTCACGCGAAATCGTGTAATTCCATTTTTTATACAAAAACCAACAGCGCCATCCATATAGGGTCAATTTTCGGAACTATGCGTTGTTTATAATGTAAATTCGTATCAAACTAAACATTATAATTAAAAATAATATGCTTTAAATTATTATTTATATGATGAAAACTAAGTGTTCATTACTAAGCAATATGATATGTTGATTTTAAATAAATATATATATGGCGAGTAAATTCTAATGTATATTGCATGTAATTTATTAGAGAAATGTAACATTTTGGAAAGCAAATCGCTGCAAATATAAATATATTTCATTGATTTCGATACTGCTGCTAGCAGCGGGATGACTAAATACTAATACCGTTGCGTAGATAGGGAGTTTTATATATTTACCTCGCAAAATAGTATGTATAACTGACCGCATTCAACTAACTCATTATTCGATTTCACAGGATAGTGCGGTGTTTGTATTAGGAGAACTCAGGAATATGTGAATAACTTAAAGATACGTATTGTATATAACTATAACTAACTATGAAGAATGTAACACTATATTAATTATATATATATATTTATATATTGCGAAATTATTACTATGTGTATGTATACAATCCTATATGATTTGTATTTATTTCCCATGTACTTATTTAATAAATTTGACAATTTTAAATTAATTTGATAACATAATATAACATATATGAATATAACTTAAACAATAAATATATATGTATCGTAGACTCTTAATTCATAAATGTGTGATATTTCATACCGGGTATACCCACAGTAGTATGGCTCCAAATGTTACCAGCTGGTATATACACTAGAGTGTTTATATTATTGGCGATAGTATATTCTCTGAGCGCTTTTGGACTTGATGAACCCACACTCGGAAAGTTACTAAACTATGGATGTTTATGCTTTATAAGTTGATGATTTATTTTAATAATTGATTTGTTTTACTCTATCTATTATTCTACTCTTTCTTGTATTTAATTATATTCCTTTATTATTTGTTTCTCCTCGTAATCTTAAATGGGTCAAAGATTCGATAGTGTTGCTTCTTCCTTCACGCATGGGTGCATCCTGTAGGCGAGGGCCACATCTGATTTTATTATTATCATATGTAAGTAAATAATTAGTAGCATGTATTAGGGACGCTGGAACGATTTTGTATTTAGGGGGGACTAACCAATCAAAATAAATGTTGTGGCAAAAGTGGGGGGGGGCCAAAACATAGGAGGTCCCCCTAGATTTTAAAATGGGGGGACATAACCCCCCCCCTCTTGTAGCGCCCTTAGCAGGTATATACATATATTATGTATAACTCTCGAAAGTAATGTTTATATAAATTATACTTTACATTTATATATTTATTAACCCTTTCGGCTTTAGCAATTTATTAAAATATTACTCAGAGTACCAGCATATATTTCTTATAAATAAATATATCATATAAATTGTTAAAATACATATTATACATACAACGATAAAAAATGTTATATTACAAGTTATATTATTTGTAAATCATGTTTTATAAACTATCATAATTACATAATTTAAATAAGTAATTTTTTATTTATATTAAGTAATTCACTAATTAATTGAATAATTTATTATATTTTATATAACCTTTACCAAGTTTATATATTTTCTCTATATTTTCTAATAACACATATTTAATTAATTTACCATGCAGATATAATTAAAAATAATTTGAAAACAAAAATAAAAAATATTCAATATTCACCTAGTTATAATAATAAAAGCAAGAATTATTATTTGTAATTTAATTAATTATTTTAGAACAAATTATGTACATTTTAAACTATAAATACACATACAATATTAGATAATTTTATATTACAAGTTATATTATTTTTAAAGACAATTTTATTTTCTATTATAATATTGTAATTAAAATAATTAATTTTTTATTTAAACTAAATAATTAACTAATTAATTGAATAATTTAATCTATTTTATTTAACTTTTAACTAATTAAATATATTTTCTAATAACATATATTTAATTAATTTATCATACAAATATATTTTAAAAGAATTAGAAAACTAAAATAAAAAATATTCAATATTCACCTAGTTATAATAATAAAAGCAAGACTTATTATTTGTAATTTAATTAATTATTTTAGAACAAATTATGTACATTTTAAACTATAAATACACATACAATATTAGATAATTTTATATTACAAGTTATATTATTTTTAAAGACAATTTTATTTTCTATTATAATATTGTAATTAAAATAATTAATTTTTATTTAAACTAAATAATTAACTAATTAATTGAATAATTTAATCTATTTTATTTAACTTTTAACTAATTAAATATATTTTCTAATAACATATATTTAATTAATTTATCATACAAATATATTTTAAAAGAATTAGAAAACTAAAATAAAAAATATTCAATATTCACCTAGTTATAATAATAAAAGCAAGACTTATTATTTGTAATTTAATTAATTATTTTAGAACAAATTATGTACATTTTAAACTATAAATACACATACAATATTAGATAATTTTATATTACAAGTTATATTATTTTTAAAGACAATTTTATTTTCTATTATAATATTGTAATTAAAATAATTAATTTTTATTTAAACTAAATAATTAACTAATTAATTGAATAATTTAATCTATTTTATTTAACTTTTAACTAATTAAATATATTTTCTAATAACATATATTTAATTAATTTATCATACAAATATATTTTAAAAGAATTAGAAAACTAAAATAAAAAATATTCAATATTCACCTAGTTATAATAATAAAAGCAAGACTTATTATTTGTAATTTAATTAATTATTTTAGAACAAATTATGTACATTTTAAACTATAAATACACATACAATATTAGATAATTTTATATTACAAGTTATATTATTTTTAAAGATAATTTTATTTTCTATTGTAATATTGTAATTAAAATAATTAATTTTTTATTTAAACTAAATAATTAACTAATTAATTGAATAATTTAATCTATTTTATTTAACTTTTAACTAATTAAATATATTTTCTAATAACATATATTTAATTAATTTATCATACAAATATATTTTAAAAGAATTAGAAAACTAAAATAAAAAATATTCAATATTCACCTAGTTATAATAATAAAAGCAAGACTTATTATTTGTAATTTAATTAATTATTTTAGAACAAATTATGTACATTTTAAACTATAAATACACATACAATATTAGATAATTTTATATTACAAGTTATATTATTTTTAAAGATAATTTTATTTTCTATTGTAATATTGTAATTAAAATAATTAATTTTTTATTTAAACTAAATAATTAACTAATTAATTGAATAATTTAATCTATTTTATTTAACTTTTAACTAATTAAATATATTTTCTAATAATATATATTTAATTAATTTATCATACAAATATATTTTAAAAGAATTAGAAAACTAAAATATAAAATATTCAATATTCACCTAGTTATAATAATAAAAGCAAGACTTATCATTTGTAATTTAATTAATTATTTTAGAACAAATTATGTACATTTTAAACTATAAATACACATACAATATTAGATAATTTTATATTACAAGTTATATTATTTTTAAAGACAATTTTATTTTCTATTATAATATTGTAATTAAAATAATTAATTTTTTATTTAAACTAAATAATTAACTAATTAATTGAATAATTTAATCTATTTTATTTAACTTTTAACTAATTAAATATATTTTCTAATAACATATATTTAATTAATTTATCATACAAATATATTTTAAAAGAATTAGAAAACTAAAATATAAAATATTCAATATTCACCTAGTTATAATAATAAAAGCAAGACTTATCATTTGTAATTTAATTAATTATTTTAGAACAAATTATGTACATTTTAAACTATAAATACACATACAATATTAGATAATTTTATATTACAAGTTATATTATTTTTAAAGACAATTTTATTTTCTATTATAATATTGTAATTAAAATAATTAATTTTTTATTTAAACTAAATAATTAACTAATTAATTGAATAATTTAATCTATTTTATTTAACTTTTAACTAATTAAACATATTTTCTAATAACATTTATTTAATTAATTTATCATACAAATATATTTTAAAAGAATTAGAAAACTAAAATAAAAAATATTCAATATTCACCTAGTTATAATAATAAAAGCAAGACTTATTTTTGTAATTTAATTAATTATTTTAGAACAAATTATGTACATTTTAAACTATAAATACACATACAATATTAGATAATTTTATATTACAAGTTATATTATTTTTAAAGACAATTTTATTTTCTATTATAATATTGTAATTAAAATAATTAATTTTTTATTTAAACTAAATAATTAACTAATTAATTGAATAATTTAATCTATTTTATTTAACTTTTAACTAATTAAATATATTTTCTAATAACATATATTTAATTAATTTACCATACAAATATATTTTAAAAGAATTAGAATACAAAAATTAAAAATATTCAATATTCACCTAGTTATAATAATAAAAGCAAAACTTATTATTTGTAATTTAATCAATAATTATAGAACAATGTAATTAAATAAAAAAATGTTATTTATATTAAATAATTAACTGAATAATGTAATCTATTTATTTAACCGTAACTAATGTTATAATTTCTAATAACATATATTTAATTAATTTGATACTAACTAATTATATAAAAATGTGTATTTATTATAAACATTAAATATATATATATATGTATATACGTATATATATAACATATAATATATATGGGACGGAATACATCCTCGTCCACGATCCCGAGTACTCCTGGTAGACGACGTATCACTCTATATGAACATTATTATAAATTAGATATATTTATAGCGATTAAAACTAAATACTGCAATACACATTATATTGTTGTATAACATAATGTTTTTAATACAGGCAAGGTTTTGAATAATATTTAAATATAAATTTTAATGTTACTGTAAGTTTTCGATTTAAAAATAATAAAATAAATAATTTTATATCGTATAATTTAATAATACGTTAACATAATAAATATACAACTAACATCAACATCTATAGATGGATAATCTTCAATTACTCGCCCTATTCCCATAGTACCTATGGTAGACGGAATACCTCCTCGTCCACGATCCTGAGTACTCCTGGTAGACGACGTATCACTCTATATGAAAATTATTATAAATTAGATATATTTATAGCGATTAAAACTAAATACTGCAATACAAATTATATTGTTGTATAACATAATGTTTTTAATACAGGCAAGGTTTTGAATAATATTTAAATATAAATTTTAATGTTACTGTAAGTTTTCGATTTAAAGATAATAAAATAAGTAATTTTATATCGTATAATTTAATAATACGTTAACATAATAAATATACAACTAACATCAACATCTATAGATGGATAATCTTCACTTCCTCGTCTTTTCCCCATAGTACCTATGGTAGACGGAATACCTCCTCGTCCACGATCCAGAGTACTCCTGGTAGACTACGTAGCACTCTATATGAAAATTATTATAAATTAGATATATTTATAGCGATTAAAACTAAATACTGCAATACAAATTATATTGTTGTATAACATAATGTTTTTAATACAGGCAAGGTTTTGAATAATATTTAAATATAAATTTTAATGTTACTGTAAGTTTTCGATTTAAAGATAATAAAATAAGTAATTTTATATCGTATAATTTAATAATACGTTAACATAATAAATATACAACTAACATCAACATCTATAGATGGATAATCTTCACTTCCTCGTCTTTTCCCCATAGTACCTATGGTAGACGGAATACCTCCTCGTCCACGATCCAGAGTACTCCTGGTAGACTACGTAGCACTCTATATGAAAATTATTATAAATTAGATATATTTATAGCGATTAAAACTAAATACTGCAATACAAATTATATTGTTGTATAACATAATGTTTTTAATACAGGCAAGGTTTTGAATAATATTTAAATATAAATTTTAATGTTACTGTAAGTTTTCGATTTAAAGATAATAAAATAAGTAATTTGATATCGTATAATTTAATAATACGTTAACATAATACATATACAACTAACATCAACATCTATAGATGGATAATCTTCACTTCCTCGTCTTTTCCCCATAGTACCTATGGTAAACGGAATACCTCCTCGTCCACGATCCTGAGTACTCCTGGTAGACGACGTAGCACTCTATATGAACATTATTATAAATTAGATATATTTATAGCGATTAAAACTAAATACTGCAATACAAATTATATTGTTGTATAACATAATGTTTTTAATACAGGCAAGGTTTTGAATAATATTTAAATATAAATGTTAATGTTACTGTAAGTTTTCGATTTAAAGATAATAAAATAAGTAATTTTATATCGTATAATTTAATAATACGTTAACATAATAAATATACAACTAACATAAACATCTATAGATGGATAATCTTCACTTCCTCGTCTTTTCCCCATAGTACCTATGGTAAACGGAATACCTCCTCGTCCACGATCCTGAGTACTCCTGGTAGACGACGTAGCACTCTATATGAACATTATTATAAATTAGATATATTTATAGCGATTAAAACTAAATACTGCAATACAAATTATATTGTTGTATAACATAATGTTTTTAATACAGGCAAGGTTTTGAATAATATTTAAATATAAATGTTAATGTTACTGTAAGTTTTCGATTTAAAGATAATAAAATAAGTAATTTTATATCGTATAATTTAATAATACGTTAACATAATAAATATACAACTAACATAAACATCTATAGATGGATAATCTTCACTTCCTCGTCTTTTCCCCATAGTACCTATGGTAGACGGAATACCTCCTCGTCCACGATCCCGAGTACTCCTGGTAGACGACGTAGCACTCTATATGAACATTATTATAAATTAGATATATTTATAGCGATTAAAACTAAATACTGCAATACAAATTATATTGTTGCATAACATAATGTTTTTAATACAGGCAAGGTTTGGAATAATATTTAAATATAAATTAAAATGGTACCGTAATTTTACGATTAAAAAAAATAAAAGGAATGTCTGGTATATTTAGAATTTGTCATGTATATATTATTAAATTTTATATAAATGTTACGAAACTTAAATTTAATATTTTACATTATTATGAATATTAATTATAAATTTAATTATATATATATATATATAAAATACAAACATCATCAGAATCATTTTCAGACAAGTCCCATACCTAAACGAAATATTACAAAATTACAAAAACTAATTAAACTTTGATGAACCATTAAAATATAATAAAATGTATATGTTGGATTAGATTATATATGTTATTATAGTACTAAACGTAATACATTATATATATATATATATATATATATATATATATATATTATGAATATAGCTATATATTTAGTAACATATATATATCAATATGTATATATAATAAAAAAACATATTTAATGTATCATATTCAGAAAAATCTGATATTAAATAAAAAATTTAATTATATGAAAAAAATAATCGTATAAATAAAAATGATTTCTATTATTTTAAATATAATTGAATATTTATAAATGGATAAATATAAAGCAACATTTAAAATAGCTAATTTATAATAATGTATATTATGAATGTAATTAATTTATTTATAATACGTATTTTTTTATAATATAACTTGTTTAGCTAATATAAACTATATTAATAAAATATGATAACATATAAATTGAAATATAGAATAACTTAAATATTTATATATATATATATATATATTATGAATATAGCTATATATTTAGTAACATATATATATAATTAATATATAATAAAAAAACATATTTAATGTATCATATTCAGATAAATCTGATATTCAATAAAAAATGTAATCATATGAAAAAAATAATCATATAAATAAAAATGATTTATATTATGATTGAATATGTATAAATGCATACATATACAGCAACATTTAAAATAGCCAATATATAATAATGTATATTATGAATGTAATGTAATGGAAATGATTTATAAAAAGTATTTTTTTTATAATATAACTTGTTTAGCTAATATAAACTATATTAATAAAATATGATAAAATTCAAATTGAATTATAGAATAAATTGAATATTTATAATGCCGTTAATTTAATCAAAGTTAATGAATATTATACATAAATAATTATGATATTAAATAAATATATTTTAAAAATATATTAAATAAAATATACATTACCCATTTACTTAAAATATATATATATACATATATATTTAATAAATATAAATAAAGACTATAATAAATTATTAATAATTTTAATTTTTTTTTGAAATATATGATATATATTTACTAAATTTGAAATAAATTATATAATGTAGTTAACAAATAAAAATTATATAAATATATATTTAATATACAATTTAATATCAAATGTTATTCATAGTATTTATAGAATAATATATATATATATAATTGTTTATAAATTATACAGTATAATATATAATTTGACATATTAAATTGTATAATTAATTTATTATAACCTAATAAATACGATAATAACTAACACATATAGGATTATCTCCAGACGATGCACCGGAGTCATCTGATGGTAAATCATCAAATATTCGTATCACTTCTTCTCAGTTAAAGGCATTTTAAACAACAAATATGAATTTTATAATATAAAATTAAAATGTCAGATAGCGTTTTTCCAAACAAACACTGTTTACAATTCCAATGGAACTACTTAAAATGTGAATGGTAGATATTACTACACCTAAATGTGGATTTTTTCATAGCAAATTTTATCAAAATCGGTTCATAATTCACAAAGTATGATAAAATAGTTAAGAAATAAGTTTAAAATATATTTATAATTATTTGGAACTTTAAATACGAATTTATAGTCATTAGTATTTAATTACTATTTTTTAATTAAGAACTATTTTTTTAAGGTGTAAAATGTATCACAGTATCATAATACATTCATAAATAAATAAACTCAATTTTGAATTATAATTCGTAATATTTAACAAATTTATGAGGGTTTAAATAAGTTATACCTTTGAAAATAATTAAATAAATACTTATATTATTTATTTTATTATTTATTTCACTATAAGTATACTTTTTGTAAAAATAAAGATATAAACATAGCAAAATTAAAAAATTATATAAAAATTCAATAATTTATAAAAAATATTAGTTATTTATATTTTATATAAACACAAAGTAGATATATTTAAAATATAATTTAAATTGTCTATGTACAATCGTCGCGATTCGCGATGACATATATTTCTGATCGCGACGACCGCGATGATGAAAGCCGAAACGGTTAACTAAAATACATATAATCTATACATTGCATATTGCATAATAAGAATACACGTATTCGCCATAGATATTATAACATCTCACACTTCTAAGTAAATGTTACAGATGATTTATTTAGTTTAAACTTGGCTAGAAATTATGAGAAACGTCTTCTTATTCGTCCTAACATTAATATGATTATTATGAAATATGTCAAGTTATTATATATATTTAGGACGGTTTTTAGTGTCTGCAATTAGAATATGTGCAATACATTATATTATATCATTAAATATATATATATATATATATATATATATATGACCTATAGGTCACTAAACTTCAAAATCTTATATTCTTATAATTATCAGATAACAACCTATAGGTATCCTATATATATATATATATAATCCTACATTATTTATGTCCATATGCAATAACTTTAATGTGCTTGTTTATATATATAGAATGATTAGATATTATATGGCAGAATATATCATTCCAAGTATTCGGTAGTTGGATATAGAAGAACTTTGGTTGGAAGAACTTAAGATGGGCGATGGTTAGAAGTAGTTTTTCTGATGTTTAATGTGTTAATACTTATTTAGTATTTACCTATATCGGTGGTGTAGGGGTGCGAAGTGTGACTAAATAATCGGAGTTTTGTGATGTAATGTAGGATGCCTATATTTAGAGGACTTAAACAATGTGATTTATTAGTAATAACTATACTTATTAATAAATATCCGAAGTAGGTATTGTTATGTAATGTTATTCTACCCAATGAGATATAAATTATCTGGGGTATTTTAGTGTACTAAATATAAATAAAATAGTTATTTTGGTGTAACATAAATATTCATATATGAATTCTTTATTATATGAATTAATTATTCATATATATATATATATATATAGAAGCAGGTATTACAATAGTCAAGTTTTATAATAATAAAATAGATTCAAGTAGTTTATAGTAATGGATTAAAGATAGTAGTATGACTCATTAGTGGTAAAACGTAAGTTATTAATAGTTTAGATGCTGGAGTAGGATGAGAGATTCTCGTATACACCGATTGTATACATATTATATGTAGACATTCCATTCAGGATTAAATTTGAAATTGAATTGTAAGAGAACTGTATGATATTCTTTAAATATTATTATATTTGAATATATATATATATATATATAACATGTGTATACATATTGAAGATCGTAATAATTATATTATTATGGCGTCATATTATTAATAGGGGAAAGTATCCGATTACCGACCCCCTCTCGTATATCAGTAACTATAAGAGATATCAAAAAATGTATATTCATAAACTGTTAGTAATTTAATGATAAATATGAATAAGTATTTTGTTTTTTAAAATATTCAAACCTATAGGTTAATTGTATACAATTATTATTTGATAAAATGTAATATTCTGTTTTTTCTTTTTAAATATTTGAATAATAACTTTATTTAAATCATTGTAAATACTTTATTAATTAAAAGAAAACTTAATACTGCTCATAATATTGTAGATCAATACAATTATTATAACAATTATAAAAATAATTTAATTTGAATAACTATTAACTAATATATCTTAATTATAGCAACCCATATGATTTTCCTATTACCGACCCCCTAAATTATCCTAATACCGATCCCATGTGATTTATAATATCCAATCAAAATATATCCGTATTTTACTTTAAATGATGTCGTACGTTTTTTGTGTATCATTGATATATATCACATATATATATATACCATGTTTAAATATTGAATAATAATATACACTATTTTAATATATTTACTATAAACTTTAAATTTAAATTTAATATTACTATAAAAACATAAATTCAATACAAAATAAATTGCGTGTATGTTATAATTAATTATATTTATGTATATCTACTCTTTTTATTGGATATTGTAATACTACAATTATTTATACCACGATTATTTTAGGGGGTCGGTAATAGGAGAAGGGGTCGGTATTAGGCACATGTATCCGATTACCGACCCCCCTGTTTATTCTTGTAAATATAATTATATCACAAATTTTAAATATCCACGTGGCAAAAATACATAATATTGCATACTGTATATTATTCATTGCCATAAGATTACCCTAATTACAAAATTTAAATAAATATATTTAATATTGAATAAGTTATTACACATAATCATGTAGGGGTCGGTAATCGGAGACTTTCCCCTAAATGGTAATAGTTGATATTAAGAAAAATAATGTACTATAATTAGAATTAAAATTAAAAATCTATAATGTATATTATAGTTAGCTATACTATATTAAAGGTTAGATGTCTGACAATAGATAGAAATGTAACTATAAAGAAAAATAATCGATATGTCTAATAAGTAATGTATACATAGCGTCTACTTAATAATAAGAATATTCCTTAGTTTAGTTATTATACGTAATATTATAATATAATGATTCAGATTTAAACATTCATTTATTTTTAAATAGTATTCACTATATATATACATATATGGTTTTAATTTTAGATTATAATTCTTGGTTCTTCCTTTTAAAGAGTAACTTCCGGGCCGCTCTGTAATCTTTGTGGTATCTGACGTATTTCACGGCTGCGTCCACTTTTCTATTGAATTCACTCTCGTCGAATATATAGTTCCTGAACTTTGACCGGGTGGATTCGGATTTTGTGCTGTGCATGTCATCCTGGTAAATGTAAATAATTTTATATGTAGGCTAAATGTTGCATATATGCAACAGTATACTAAAACGATTAATAAATGAATGTACATTGACCATTGTTATTAGTATATCAAGGATAGTACGTATTTATACATATATATATATATATATATATATATATATATATATATATATATATATATATATACATGAAGCTATCTCTGCACTGGTAACGTTTTGTACTACTTAATTAATACATTTCAATGGTATATTTAATTATATGTCAATGATTTAAAAAATATCAGACATTTATTTATTTGTAAAATAAAATGCATTCATATTTCGAAATAAATCTACATAAATATTTTAAAAATAACAATGTATTAATAAATTCGGTTTGAAAGAAATTTGTATATATTATGTATGGTATATAGACTTATGTATATTATGTATACATACATAATCATATTATATAATATAATGTGTAATACATTATATTGCAATTTAATTTTAATATAATCATATTGAAATCATTACTTTTAAAACTATTATTTGCAGTGATTTGCCTATCAAATTCAAATGTACATATTTATCTGCTCATATAATCCAGGACCATAATGCAATATATTTAATTATATTTTGTCATTTACGATAAAATCATTCAAGCGTAAACTAAAAGTTGCATGACACATGCGTCAGAAGACGTATTTTTATTATATATATATATTTATATATATATATATATATTAACATTTCCGGTCATATTTAGTAAGGACATGTTTGACCATGTTATGTAATGAACGCCCCGTAGCCGACACAGATCTCTATAACAATAGATTTCACCGCAATCATATCTATATAGAGCAGGTATACATAATATATTATATTTATATATATATAATCAATAATATTATTAGACGATTTATTTTATTCTCTTTTAAGTTATTCTCTTATATGTTTTGTTTCTCCTAAAAACCTTCAAAAAAATATGGAATATTTGTGTAGACCATGCATGGTCATAATGCATTAGATATATTCTATTATATTAGTATTAAAGTAAATTATAAGTTTTAGTAGTGGTAAAATTAGTATTAGTAGTAGTATTGCAATACATTATATTGAAGAATGATCAAATATTATATTTAATATATTAATTATAATTTGAATGTAATTTGGTGTAATTTTTTAAATAAGTATTTGTAAATAATCTCTACTAAGGGTTATATTTTTCATTCTGATAAGTTTACATTATGTCTATCATTTTACCTATTGTACCTATATATTGTAATATACATATGCATGTGTATTCTTTATTACTATATGATATTACTATATAAATAATAGAAAAATAATCATATATATATAAACTTACATAGCAGATAGAAATTATATGTTATTAGGTATATACAAATAGCAAGTTAATACACAAATTTTAAATATATGAATTTAACAAAAAATCAATCAATCAAGTAATGTAATAAGATATGATATGATATATATATATATATATATATATATATATATACATTCTTTTATAATGATTACAATAATAAAATATATCTTATCTTATATATATATATATATATATATATATATATATATATATATTTATGTGTATATATATGTATATATATATGTGTGTGTATATGTGTGTATATATGTGTGTAAGTGTGTGTATATGTATATGTGTATTATGATATAGGATATACAATTCGAATAGAACGGCCCAATTTGGAAGGAACAGCGCATGTGTAAGACCTGCCCCATGCATTCCTATGAAGATGTCACTATTGTATGTGGTCTGTAAAGTGACATGTGTTAAAGTGGCATGTGTCAATTCTCGTATGCCTCGGGTATTATCAAATATATCATTTAACTATAACAAATATCATAACATTATACATTATTTTATATGTATACGATAAATATTTTACAATTCCTATTAATTACATATATGTATATATATATATATATATATATATACGTATATGTATATGTATTATATATATATATATATATATAATTTATTATATGTAACTTATGTGATATAAACATAATACTAACTTCCAGTTGCTTTATAAATGAAGGATTTCTAAATAAATGAATTCAATAATTAATATAAATAAACGACGAAAATACTCTTACAAACAAACGTAACATAATTATATGTGTATAGATATTTATATCAAAGATTTAACGAAGCAAAAATCTTTGTTTATATTATATTCTTAATAATGTAATACTTATAATAGTTTATTTTGAATTATCTATATTAAATTATAATGGAGTAAGTTATGTGTATAGTGTCGTATGTTATACATGCAATAACACGTAGCCAATGTAAACGTGTTTAACGTAATTTAAATATTAACAGCTGTTAATTGAATACATAGATATTCAATTTGTAATTAAAAACAACATACCCATATTTATATTTCACTATGTTCACTATGTAGTTCTCGTTCTTTCTTAGAGCTTTTGCCAGCTGGGATGTGATTCAATACTTAAGTAAATATATATGTGTGTGTGTGTGTATATATGTATTTGATTATAGATGTATATAAACGATATATTATCACTACTAACTTGCACTTGGTTGTCAATCATTCTGTAGGACGTGTCCCTATCTAGAATTGTAATTCTTATTTTATTCTTCTGAAAATATTAATTAGTAGTAGTAGTAGTAGTAGTAGTAGTAGTAGTAGTAGTAGTAGTAGTAGTATTAGTAGTAGTAGTAGTAGTAGTAGTAGTAGTAGTAGTAGTAGTAGTAGTAGTAGTAGTAGTAGTAGTAGTAGTAGTAGTAGTAGTAGTAGTAGTAGTAGTAGTAGTAGTAGTAGTAGTAGTAGTAGTAGTAGTAGTAGTAGTAGTAGTAGTAGTAGTAGTAGTAGTAGTAGTAGTAGTAGTAGTAGTAGTAGTAGTAGTAGTAGTAGTAGTAGTAGTAGTAGTAGTAGTAGTAGTAGTAGTAGTAGTAGTAGTAGTAGTAGTAGTAGTAGTAGTAGTAGTAGTAGTAGTAGTAGTAGTAGTAGTAGTAGTAGTAGTAGTAGTAGTAGTAGTAGTAGTAGTAGTAGTAGTAGTAGTAGTAGTAGTAGTAGTAGTAGTAGTAGTAGTAGTAGTAGTAGTAGTAGTAGTAGTCAACAACGTATTCCTATAGATAGCGTATATACATGTATATGAAATATATCTAGTGCCATTAATATTAACAATATTATCACACGGATTTGTTTTTACTGTGGTATACCCTATTACCATACATATCTCGGCCACTGTCCAGGAGGATTATCCCGTGCCTGGCTTGCTCTGGTTGTCGGTAACCCACGTTTAAACCGTCGTGGTCTTGAGATTAGTTTTTAATTATTATAATACATAATGTTTTTTAATATATAATATCTATATTTCTAAATTTTATAATTGACTTATTTGCGTATATGCTGATTTGTTTTTAATATATACATATACATTTGTTTATGTGTATATTTATTCACTTATACTTACAGTTATATCACAATATATACCTATTTATTTATATACATTTAATTTATAATATATACATTACAAATAGTTATCAACATGAATACTTGCTATCACTGTTCACTTTCTAATGATTATCTAGTAATAGAGTGTTCAACATGTAATAAATATATTCACCAAATGTGTCTGTTTAATGCTACTGTTTACCAGAAAAATGGATTAACAGTAATACGCCATCAAAAGCGGTTTTACAAATATTTAACAGTGTTAACTTTGCATTCACATGTACTTCATGTATTGATGCTATATCTATTGATAATCAATCACAAAGTACTATATCTGATATTTCTACAAATACGATACTAAATTCTGAAAGCTATAATACAGATACAATTACTGACACTACTTACCCTACAGACACGTATACATATATACCGACATTACAATCAATTGCTGATGATATAAAGGAAATAAAAATAATATTAAATAAAACGAATATACCCACATACGCTGAAAAATTAATAAAATCTACTAATAATATGATAGAAACCAATTTAAATGTAACTAATAATATCAAACTACTACCTAAAGCACCAGACTCATTTAGTATCGTAATTGAAAATATTAGAAAGCTAAATTCAAATAATAACATAATCAATAATATGTTCACACAAATGCAACTAAATACAAATATTATTTCTAAAGTTAAATATAATTACAAAAATATTGAAATATCATTTAACTCTCATTATGCCCAATCTCTTTTTATATCGTCAATTCATTGTTTAAAACATTCAGTATACAGTCAATTATTTATTAGGAATTCTGTTGACGACAAAACACTCCTATATGGTAAAATTATCTATCATGCAATAAAATCTAAATATGTAGTAGATCATAAATGTGTTTTCAATAGATTTAGAAATACTTATGAATTGAGATCTATAAATGCATATACTAAAAGAATCGACTGGTCAATCAATCCTTTATCAATATCAGATGACAATATAGAAAAATATACTAATAGCTATAATAATTATATATCTAATATACAAATAAATAAAAATTCACAAAATAAACGCGTAAACCCTACAAATAGATATTCTAATCTACACAATAATATTATAGATAAACCTACATGACTTTTAAATGATAAATATATAAAGTGTGCTTTGATCAACGCACGCTCAATAAAAGCTAATATCGAAATATTATCAGACTTCATTACTGAATTTAATCTCGACATAATAGCAATTACTGAAACTTGGCTTACACATGACTTTACTCCTTTAATTTCCCAACTTATTAACGATACTTACATTTTTAAACACACTCCACGAAATACACTACATGAAAACAAAACCGGAGGTGGTATTGGTATTATTTTTAAAAAATCAATGAAATTAATAAGCTACACAAACTATATTATCTCTGGTTCTGAATGCATCATAGTTGTATTACAGACATCTACAAATAATTACACTAGATTTGTAATAATATACCGACCACCATCTAATAATTATATATCATTTATAGATGATCTCAATGATCTTCTTATTTCGATTAAACTAAATAATACAATTTTACTCGGAGATTTTAACTTCCATGTTAACCTAAAGGATACCCCCTCATTACGACTACTCTCCCTGACTGAATCACACTTACTTCACCAACACGTCAATAAACCTACACATACTTCTGGAAATACTTTAGATTTAATTTTTTTCCACTAATAGTCAATATCTCATACTCAATAATTTCGAAATTCGACATATAATAACTGATCACTATGCTGTCACTTTTCTTCTCAATATAAAAAGTGATAATATTAGCCATTCCCAAATTAAATATAGAAACCTCAAAGCAATATCAATTTCAACATTCTCCTTTGATCTTTTATCGTCGCTAACTCACGATATAAAAATCAATACATTAAATAATATCCTAACAAATATCCTTAACAAACACGCTCCTCAAAAAAATAAAACTATTCGAAATAACAGAAAATGTTGGTTTAATCAAGAAACAATATTAGCCAAACAAAATATGAGAAGATGTCAAAGACAATATTCTAAACATCCTAATATCCAACTTCTTAACCAATTTATAGTTTCTAAAAAAGTATTTAAAAAATCCATTGTAGCAGCTAAAATTCAGCATTACGAAACAGAAATTAATAATTGTAACGGAGATATACGTAGATTATATAAATTTACTAATACTTTATTAGGAAAAACGAAACAAAAATATCTACCTGATATACCCTATGATATCATGTGCATTCAGTTCTCTCACTTTTTTACTGACAAACTTAACAAACTACATACATCCCTCACACTTAATTATAATAATACAATACCCATTACACTACCAAATACTACTTGTCATCAACTTTCATTATTCCTCCCAACAACTAATGATAAAATAAAAATATTACTTAATTCGTCTAAATCATCTGCTCCTCATGATCCCATACCCGTATCTCTTATGAAAAGAATCATTAATAGTATTACAATACCCATTGTTAAAATAATTAATGATTCCCTAAACTCTGGATACGTCCCGACACAACTGAAACACGCAATAGTAACTCCGATACTTAAAAAAAATAAACTAGACATCAATGACCTAAATAACTACCGACCCATATCTCAATTACCTACAATAGCCAAACTTTTAGAAAAAGTTGTATATTTTCAACTTAATAATTACTTACATACTTACCAACTAATAGATAAATATCAAAGTGCATATCGTTTACATCATAGTACAGAAACTTCTGTACTACATGTTATTGATAATGTTATTAAATCTCTTGATATTCATTCTAATATACAATTACTCCTTCTCGACTTATCTGCTGCGTTTGATACTCTAGATCATATTATTTTAAAACAAAGATTAATTGATATCGGTCTAACTGACAAAGCTTTAGATTGGATGATGTCATTCATCTCGAATCGTACATTCTCTATAAAAACTGGAAACCACTATTCTCAACCAAATAATTTAAAAACAGGTGTACCTCAAGGTTCTGTACTTGGACCTATTCTGTTTCTAATCTATATTAGACCTATATCTAGCATCATTAGACAATATAAGCATATCAAATATCATCTTTATGCTGACGATATACTTCTATATAGTACTATATCTCAACACAGTCTATCTCATCGTAATGAGTTATCCAACTGTGCAAATGACATACATGTGTGGCTAACAAATAATAAGTTAAGTCTTAACACTAACAAATCTGAATTAATTAATATTCCTAGCTCTTACAATGATTTTCCAATTATATCAATTAATAGTATAATCATTAATCCTAGTTCCAAAATGAAATATCTAGGAATAACTATTGACCGCGATATGTCGTTGAATTACCATATTCAAAGTATATGTAGTAAAGCTAACCATAATCTATATAACATTCGGCATATACGTAAATATATCAATAATAATCTAACTTATATTTTAATTAATTCATTAGTTTTTTCGTCAATTGATTACTGTAACTCTATACTAATTGGACTCCCCCAATCCACGATATTACCTATTAATCGTATTATCAGATCAGCTGTGAGAACGATATATCGGCAACCACGCGGGGATCACTCAAGTGTCACCTTAAAGATGAAATCACTTAGGATACTATCAGCATCAGAACGTGCTGAGAAAAGAGTACTGTGTATCGCTCACAAGGCCCTAACTACTCATCAGCCCGAATATATACGATCTTCACTCCAATTGATACAACCTCTTAGAACTACAAGATCAACTGAGGATATCTTACGATTTGAAGTAGGCGTCCCCAATCTAACACGTACGACAAAGCGTGCTTTCTCGTACGCTCTTCCTCGATTATGGAATCCTATTCCTCGTTCTATACGAGAAATTGTAAATTTGTCAACGTTTAAACGTAACCTGGTAGAATATTTATTAAATCGTTAATTAATAATTCAACCTACTTTTATATTTAAATTAGTGTTATACCTATATCTCCTTATTTAATTTGTCTTTTTTTATTAACACAACACTTAACAGAGCAAACCTATTGCTATACAATTGAGTGTCTAAATAAACCATTTTGATTTGATTTGATTTGATTTAGTAGTAGTAGTAGTAGTAGTAGTAGTAGTAGTAGTAGTAGTAGTAGTAGTAGTAGTAGTAGTAGTAGTAGTAGTAGTAGTAGTAGTAGTAGTAGTAGTAGTAGTAGTAGTAGTAGTAGTAGTAGTAGTAGTAGTAGTAGTAGTAGTAGTAGTAGTAGTAGTAGTAGTAGTAGTAGTAGTAGTAGTAGTAGTAGTAGTAGTAGTAGTAGTAGTAGTAGTAGTAGTAGTAGTAGTAGTAGTAGTAGTAGTAGTAGTAGTAGTAGTAGTAGTAGTAGTAGTAGTAGTAGTAGTAGTAGTAGTAGTAGTAGTAGTAGTAGTAGTAGTAGTAGTAGTAGTAGTAGTAGTAGTAGTAGTAGTAGTAGTAGTAGTAGTAGTAGTAGTAGTAGTAGTAGTAGTAGTAGTAGTAGTAGTAGTAGTAGTAGTAGTAGTAGTAGTAGTAGTAGTAGTAGTAGTAGTAGTAGTAGTAGTAGTAGTAGTAGTAGTAGTAGTAGTAGTAGTAGTAGTAGTAGTAGTAGTAGTAGTAGTAGTAGTAGTAGTAGTAGTAGTAGTAGTAGTAGTAGTAGTAGTAGTATACAAACTAGTGGTCCGTGTTGTTTTATTTGAAGACGATGTATTATATGTTCATGAAAAGATTTCACCATAGAAGTACCTGTGCATCCACTTACCTATATGTATGTTTCATAGGCTTACTACATATATATGTTATTAATCCTATTGTTGTTGTCATCTGTAAGTTAATAATTATGTGTAACAATGTATTGAATATATTCTTGTGCATTCTAGTTATAATAGTATTATAAATATATAGTATTATCAAAGATTTTTATTAGGTTGCTTGGCAAAATATTAGGTATTATTATTAATTTAATTATTACGACCTTAGCCATTAACTAAGTATTATTGATATACTTAAAGATTGTGATACTTAATATACTCATATTTCTTAGGTTAGGGTTTCAGTTTGAATGTTATTTGAAACTATTTATTGAAAACTTATTTTTATAAAACGCCGATAAATCATCATTTATACATAACATTCATTATATTTATAGAAATAAATTTATATCTATATATATATATATATATATATATATACATATATCTAGTGAGGCTAAGTGATACGATGCGAGTGTTACTCACCAGATACATGTTGAAGTAGAGTCCGGATTGTAACCTTGGTAACAGAGCGAACACAGAGTCCCGGATGCAAACTCTCTTACCAACGAAATCTTTCAACTGAAGCAGTTTGTTAGAGGAAAACGCCCGCCACGTTTCACTGTATAGATCACGGTATGTAGGTTCACCCTGCGTGCGTTGTGCCATGAGTATCATCTGAGATACCATATAATCTCAGATTAAACTATATATCTGAAATACCATATATAGTATCATATATAATCTCAGATTACATATATATATATCAGTATCTATATATAAATGCATCGACATGGTGGATATGTCCACCCCCTCAAGAGTATGTTAAGGAGCTACCACATTCTATATTATTTACACATTTTAAATTTAAATTAAATCATTTAAAAATAATTATTCAAAAATATATATGTAATAAAACTAATGATTATAATATTGTTATAATTTAATAAATCGAGGCGCGTAGTAGGATAACCTACACTGTATGTCCTTCATTGTATGTCCTACGTTGTATGTCCTACAGTGTATTTCCTACATTGTATGTCCTACGTTGTATGTCCTACATTTTATGTCCTACATTGTATGTACCACATTGTATGTCCTACATTGTATGTCCTATATTGTATGTACCACATTGTATGTCTTACATTGTATACAATATCTACACGCTTGCATGCCGTAGAAAAATGGGTTCAATAGAGACACAACTTCAGCAGAATAATAAGCAACCATTATAATAACGTATACGATATGCTTAATTATCGTATTTTTTTACTATAGTAATTACTGTTACAGTTAACTGTTACGTTACTATTGTACCCTACAGGGTGTTATATTTGTAGCATGTAACATTGTGACAGGTATTGTATTATAATAGAGTATACTATAATATAATCTATATACTATATTATAGTCTATAGACTCACGTTGTATTTATGCGACATATAAACAGACTACCTGAAAATCTAACATTGTTCTGTAAAGAAAGGCGCTTCATTAGAGGTTACCCCTATATGACCTAGGAAAAAGGTGTCCTATGAAGGGATTCGGAGCTCTCTATATATAGAGAGACACGCAGTATACTGCGTGTTCATTCCTTTACTTTACTCGCGGAGTTTCATCACATGTTCAGCCGTAATTTACAACTGCGATAACATTGTCACCGATATCGAAATACGAAGACTTCACTAACAAATGTATCCGCGTAATAACCAGAATGCAATAGTTGCAAGATCAGCCCGATGCGTACAATACGAGCCGTTTTCGATTAATGGGGAAGTGAACATACTTGCAAATGGATTGCCTTTATACCAGGACATTTATTCATGATGTTACGTGTCCTAGGATAGGTGGACAGGCAGTTGATACACTGCAGAGTATGTACGCATTCGTAGTACAACTATAGCCTGTCCATTCTATAAACGTCACACACTACATTCAGGGAGTGTCCTCTTGTAAGAGTGACCGTGTTAATCATATTAAAACACACATGTTTTCCTATTGAGATATATATAATACTAAACTACTACAAACAAAACTACTACAACAAATATTAGAGTTGGACATATTTCGGAACACCAGTAACTGACCACTAACCGTTTCGTAGATGATGATTTGATTGTCCAGTGAGAAAGAGCCGTTGGCGTGCTGCGTCGCGTACAGGTTCACGAAGTTACAGAAGTGGTGGTACATGTTACTGCCTGCATGTTATGGTGATGTTGGTGGTGGTGGTTATGATGGTGGTTGTGGTGTTGTTTGTGTTTATGGTGACGGTGGTGATGGTGGTGGTGGTGGTGGTGATGGTGGTGGTGGTGATGGTGGTGATGATGGTTGTGATGGTGATAGTGATAGTGATGGTGATGGTGATAGTGATAGTGATGGTGATGATGATGATTTGTGATGGTGATGGTGATGGTTACGGTGATGGTGATGATGATGGTAGTGATGGTAGTGGTGGTGATGATAATGATGGTAATAGTGATGATGGCGACTGTGATTATGGTGATGGTTGTGGTTGTGATAACAATGATGGTTATGATAGTGATGATACATTACCATTGGTAATTATGATGGTGATGGTGTGATCGTGATAATAAAGCTACTAGTAGTGTTACTACTTGCAAATATTTTGCGAAGCAAAGATATAACACTCCCTATGCATGCAACGTAATTTAGTAATATCCCCAGCCGCTGCTAGCATCAGTATCGAAATCACATAAATAGATTTAGGTTCGGCTCTGTTTGCATACAACAATGTTTTCATTGCTCTATTAAATTACATGCAATATAAATTAACTTTTACTTACTAAATATATACTTATAGCATTTAAAACATAAATATCATATTTGTTTGTTATATATTAGTAATGAACACTTAGTTTTCATCATATAAATATTAATTTAAAGCATATTATTTAACATTTTAAAAGTGTATAGTTAAATACGAATTTACATTATAAACAACGCATAGTTCCTAAAAGTAACCCGCTATAGGTGGCACCAGGGTATTTTGTATACAAATTCGAATTACACGATTTCGCGTAAGTGTTATATCTTTCCTTCGGAAAATCTTTGCTACTTGTGTAGCTGATATGTTGATGATCATATTAAATAATAATTAATTTGAAACTTACTAGCATCAAGCATAACAAACAACACCGGTTTTGTTATAGTTATGTCACATCGGTTTCTTTCTTTAAAAGCATCGAATGGTAGCGATTTAAATATTTTAATTTGATTATACCTAAATATACATTAATGAACATATATAGATATAGGTAGGATGGATAAATGATAAATAAATAAATAAGTAAAATGAATAAGTAAACACATATCATTATATATTGTTATTTTTATTTGGTGGAGTCCTTTCATCCCATCCAGGAACTTAGATGGAGTTTTCAATTATAACCATATATGGCTCTAATGTCCCTTCGAAGCCGCTATCATGTTAAGGCATCCATGGTTTTAACGAGAGCCGATCATTTATATATACACAATTATAAGACCCATTTTATAAAATTAATTAATGGTCCGGACGAGAGTCAAACCCGTGTCCTACTGCTTTTGTGTATGACGCCTTAGCCAATGAGCCACACACGCAGTTATTAATATATATATATATATATATATATATATTACTTGATAACAAAATATACGTATACGCGTATACGCGCGCGTACTTATATAGTATGTAATATTAAGATTACCATGAGAATAAGGTTCCTGGATTTTTAACGAGAGAATTCCATTTGTTCGTCATGTGACAGCTTGCTCCGAAACTTTGATTACTCTTGTAAAAGTCAAATTTAAAGCGTTCTCCTATTTATAATAAAATAAATGTTAATTCTATTTTTAATGTATACATAAATAGGTATATATATATATATATGTATAAATATATATATATATATATATATATATATATATATATATAAATACGAATGAAGTAATCACACGATGTATTACCATATTAACAAAGCCCTTACCAAAGGGCTTTGTTATTACGTAACATCACGGTGACCCTATTACATAACACCGCGCTCGGTCGGTTTACATTACGTAACCTGTCATTATGTCGGCGCCTCTGAAATCTAAATACAAGTTGTTCGCCACGCAAAGTCCGTAGTTGTTGGCGCATGTCAGACTGGCTCCGTTCTACAATGTAATGTGGGCGTGGCTTGACGTTGTCATGGCAACACGGCTATCGCTACTATTCATCCGCGGTTAATAATAGGGTTCGGTTACGTTCATAGACATTAGAGTGAGGTATATATCTATATCTCCTCACTCTATATCTATGGTTACGTTCGAACGATATCGTAATATAATAGTATGAGATTGAGTTGATGTAGAATTATTTAGAGTTTTGGAATTATCTAGTTTCTAGGTATTATGTAATATTTGTAGACTTTAGAAGTAACACATAATTGTGAAGTATTGTCTTGTATAAATAAATGCGATTAACAAGTGTGCATCGTTATTGTTGGTAATAAGAACTAATCTATAGGTATGTAGACTATAACCAAAGCCCTAGGGCTTTGCTATAACCTAGCGACTATATATAGTCGCTAGGTTCGCATGATTCTTTAATCTAATCGCTAGGGCAGTGCTAACCCCACATAGACGTTATAATCGGTTCGCAGATTATAATGTATATGGCTGGCCCCGCTTGCAAACATACGCATGTCCCTATCGCTACACTACTAACGTTATGGATGGGTGTGCAGAGTTCAGTCAAGCGTGACGCCCTCTCTGTCACGTAGCCGTAGTCTCCTTGTGTGTAGAATGCTCTCTTGGTTCTGCGTATTCGCGTTCGTGTGTGTTTAACGATAACACTTTGTTTACACATTTCAATAACAATAATAAAACAATTCTCTAAAGTGTAATCGTATATAAGTTATAATATTGTTAAAAATAGTTATATTAAAGATATTTCTTCATGAATGGAAGGAAGCCGTATTATTACCCGATATAGATGGTTCCTCGTAGCTAGCGTGCAACACGGTGAACACGTGTATGTGATTGTATACGCATAATAGGCATACATGCTCGTTCTACATGTATAGGCAATGCCTATTATACCTATAGGTATGAGCGTATCCGGTACCCTCGTCCGTTACCTCGATATAAGGAAAGTGTGGCTTTACCTCGATACAAAGAAAGTCGGCATCACATCGACGGTCACTGACCATTGGTCAATTAACATGTAGCGTGTGCACTATGGGCGCCGGAACAGGGGGGGTTTGGGGGGTTGCCCCCTGGCAAAATAATGGGGGGGTTTTGATACCTAAAACCCCCCCTGCCATTTAGGTAAAATGAAGAATTTTTCTTATGACCATTCTCTATAATGTGCGATGGAACCCAAGATATAACTTTGGGAAACCAGGAATCGATTATATACATTGATGAAAATCTAAAAGTACAAGAAAAATGTATAGGATTTTATTCATCTACATCAAGTACTAGCGAATCTATTGCAAATATTCTGTAAGACACCAATATTCGTCTCGGTCTATCCATGTTTAATTTACGTGGACAATGTTATGATGGAGCGTCTAATGTGTCAGCTGTATACAAAGGAACACAAGCCCTGCTACAAAAAGAACAACCTTTGGCATATTACACATATTGTAGTTCTCATCGCCTAAATCTTGTTTGTAAATCTGTTGCTCAAAGTAAAGCTTTACTTGGTTATCTATCCATTGTGAATGATATTGGTATTCTTTTTAGCAAATCTGGAAAATTTAGCAATTTATACCAATCTATTGATAATGATAAAACCAGATTCAAATAAATGTGTCCTACAAGATGGACAATCAGATATAAGGCTATATCAGCAGTCTTAAATAACTATTTAGATATTATAAATGCATTAGAAAAACTGACAATGGCAAGCGTAAATAGTACTGAACTAATCGCCAAAGCATATTCATATAAGAATACTCTTCTAGAAACATCTACATATATTTCATTAAATATATCATTTGATATATTCACTTTATTAGAAAAATTGGTTAGTGTTACCTATAACTTATACTAATTATTCTTGATAACAGAAATATATATTTATATTAATTATATTAATTTATATTTATATATTTATATTAAAAGTATAAGTTATAAAATATATTTCATTAGATAAGTGTAATTGGATCAAAGGTTACTCTCAATGAAGATGTTGTTTTACTCATTAATATGTTAATCGACACAGTATAATGTAGGAACAAACGAATGAATTATCACATTTATTTAGAAAAGATTTTAAAAGAATCTGAAAATCTATATTTACCATTACGTAATCCTAGAAAACGTAAAATTCCATCAAAGTTTGTATCATATATTAATATATATATAATCTTATTTATTTGTAATTATAAATATTTTTAGACTTTTCAAGGGCCAGCGCATGAGTTTAACATGGTGGAGATAGGAAAATCATGTAATATTAAAAATAGATTCAATCTATGTATACTTCAAAATATCAACTATTTTTTTTTATATATTATATAACTAATATTCATCTACAAATATAACTATCGACTATGAGATTTAGATTATTAAAATCATATTAAAATCATATTAAAAATGGACTAACATAATAGCTATTTCTAGAAAAAAAAATATGTAAGAAATTTCAATAAATATAAAAAATATTATATATCATTGAATAATGTATTAGTTTTATATAGTTATATCTGAAGAGTAATATAATATTAATATACTGTGAAAATGTCATGTTATTTTAATAAGTATTTCTATAATCGAAAGTGGTTCAAACATAGATGGTAACAGTTTTTTTTTAATTCAGAGATATTCACGTTTTAAAAATTATAGATTAGAAAAAATCATCATATTTGTATGAACTATTTTTCAGCTCGTATTTATAAATGCTTATTTATGTCACTTTTAAGTATTTTTATGCACTGTGATATATACCATTGTAAAGAGAAATAATCAAATATTATGATCATCATATACAAAATATTAAAATAAAAAATATTTTATTTTTTAATTCAGGGTGTTGCGGGCAATGGAAAAGAAAACAATGTTTATTATGACATCAATAATATCAATATTATACTGAGGTTGTACACAAATAATCTATTTATTTAATATTTTTTTAATAATAAAACATTAAAAAGAACACATTGAAATATATGATATCCTTATTACTGAATTAAATCAAAGATTTTTGAAAAATAATCAAAGTATAATTTCATATGATAAATTATTATCGTCATTATTAAATACAAATATAATTGATTATGCTGAAGTAAGTATACTTAATTAAGGATAATTATTTATCTGAAAAATTAATAAAACATAATATAGAATATTTACTATATTACAAATACAATATTCTATATTATATTTTATTAATTTTTCAGATAAATAAATATCCTTAATTAAGTGTTCAAGCTTTAAAACTCGAACTACCTATGTTCAATAACCATTTCAATTCTCAATCTTTAAAAGATTCAGTAGAGAATATGATCAATGTAAAATATTGCCTAAAATAATTATTTTTAGGTATGTACTAATACATATATATATTATATAATATTTATATATAGAATATATATATATATATTATCTTATATATTTATTAATTTAATATTAATTATTTTTATAGAAACAACAAAATTAATCAATTTATTGATGGTACAACCAAGTACGTCAGTGTCCTGTGAGAGAAACTTTTCTATGTTAATGTTAATGTTAAGAATATTGAAGACGTGGTTAACCCAGCAAACAATATATTCAACGCTTTTGGACGCCATGCGCCTAAAAGTTCCGGAATTAATTCATCGCTTTAATGACAATTTGCGCCCAAAAGCGTCGAATTATTCTAGTGTACTTTGGATGCTGTTGCGCCCAAAAGCGTCGAATTTGCGACGAATTCAATATGATTCGGAACTGAAGCGTCCAAGAGCGTCGAATTCAATATGATTGAGAACTGAAGCGCCCAAAAGCGTCGAAAAAACGACGAATATATCAATTCGGTATCAAAGCGTCCAAAACGTCGAAAAAGTGCCCATATATTCTCAAAAGCGTCCAAAGACGTCGATAAATTGTTTGCTGGGAAGTTCACAAATCACACAGCAAAAATAAACATATTGGCTATCTGCAATGAACATCAGGATATATTAGATTCTATTGACAACAATAAATTGATAACAGAATTTTGCCAAAAAAATAATTGTAGAAAATTGTTTATAAGTATAACATAATAAATATATAAACTATTTTGGGATTTATTCTTGTTATAATATACATATTTATTTAAAATATTCTAGATATGTTCATTATGGGATTCATATTTTGTTAATTAACTAAGTATAATTATAATTATATGTTTTAACATTTAAAATAAATCATAATTTGTAGGTACTACTCTATTATACTCTATTATATGTTACAAGATATATTTTAAAATAATGACAGTCTAGTATTTAGTTGATAAATTATAATTATTTCTTAAAACCCCCCTGGGAAATACTAGTTCCGGCGGCTATGGTGTGCACAGCGTTGGGCAGGATCCTGATAATTGATCGGCGATCCTGGATCGGGATCGGGTTAGAAAGAGAGGATCGGCAAAGGATCGGGTAACGAATGGAGGATCGGGATCGGGAAAAGGATCGCATAAGAGAATAAATAGAGGATCGGGATCGCCGATCCAGGAAAAAAGTATCGGTGCCCATCACTGCGTGTGCATAATATACTCCTATATATTTCAACTAAGATTTAAACTTCATTACCGTTCATATACCTATATATAATATACAATACTATACAATATATATATGTGTGTATGTGTGTGTACGTGTGTGTCTGTGTGTGTGTGGGGGGGTCAAGGAGCACATACCTATCGTCCACTTTATGGCCACACGTGATCTGACTCATGTTCACTGCACATCCGTCCTCGTATCCCCAGCAGTGTGGCGGTGATAGTTTACCCTAACGATAGGGGGCGTATACGGCATCGGTATGCGTATGAATATGTGTATATATATATATATATATATATATATATATATATATATATATATATATTCAAGTACTTGTACCTAAATCTGATAATAATAAAAATAATAATAATAATAATATGTCTATTGTTAATTCAATGTCTAATGCATATTGTATTTTTAATAATTGTAATATTATACTTACTATAATAGTATTACATTTAATAAGGGAAGATTGGAGATTACCTTATCCTATAACATATTACAAGTTCAGTCGAAGAAGTATTAGTCGATAATATGTTGTGTGTGATGATATATATATCCTTATATTAGGTACACCTAACTTAGGGTACTTATTCAGAATTATAGCTGACGCTCCTTTTACTTAGCCAGACATAATTTCTGCTCCATAGTATTCTTACCCTCTTAAATGTTCAATATTTAATTCAGCTTTAGTTAGTGTATCCATAATAAAGTTAGCTTTACTTTCTCGACTAAGATTTTCACATTCTATGAAATAATTAAACTTGTCAGTGATACCGCCCCTGCCTAGCACTCGATGTGATTCCATTAAAATCTATTTATTTTATATAGGGTATACCTACAAGTGATTCGTATATATTACACATACTTTCACATTAGAACAAGTGCACTTCCTGAGGCTATAGCTCATCCTATAGAACGATCCTATGGGCTGATAGATAGAACCCATGGAGTAAACCTCGAAAAAGTGCAATCACGAAATAGTAGCGGAAATATTTAGAAAAAACGTAAGCATATATTTATGTAGGCATACAGTGTATGGGTTTAGCCCGAAAAAGAGCACACACGTACTAAACAACACACGCCATAACATACGCAATTTCTTCTGGCGCAAATTATGCCCGCGCATTAATTTGATACATAATTATAATTATGATTCATATTATATGAATCATATTAATGCATACTTATAAATGGAAATTATAGAACGGACATATATGTACTTGATTATAGTATAGCGTGTATATATGTTACATATAATATGTATATGTAAATATATATCTATATGTTATAAGTACATACGATATCAATAGAGTGCCTTACAGCCTGTTTAATGTCAAGTATAAATAATATATAATATATGTATGATAATATACCGCAATGATGAGAAAACTGTTATAATAATAGTCTTATTATAAATTAATGTATTCTAAATATTTTAGTTTTTAATTTATTCTAAATTAGAATTTACTTAATTGTAATGCGAATATTGTACGTAGGAACGTGTACCTATATAGGATTTTTATATAGTTTCTGAAAGACTGTTTAATTCCAAGTAGAAGCAATATTTAATATGTATAAAATAATATAACACAACGATACGTAAATTATTAGAGTAATGGTCCTATACGTTATTTTCCTAAAATAATTTTTCATAAATAATATAAATATCACGTTTGAATTTACTTAACTATAATGCGAATAATGTACATAATTATGAGTTTTATATAGTTTATGAAAGACTATTTCATTACAAATAGATGACAAGTATTATATGTGTATATTAATAAAACACAAAGATACGTACATTATTAGAGTAATGGTCCTATACGTTATTTTCCTAAAATTAATTTTCGTAAATAATATAAATATCACGTTTGAATTTACTTAACTATAATGCGAATATTGTACGTATATAGGAGATTTATATAGTTTATGAAAGACTATTTAATTACAAATAGAATATATTTATTATGTGTATAAAATAATATAACATAACGATACGTAAATTATTAGAGTAATGGTCCTATACGTTATTTTCCTAAAATTAATGTTCGCAAATAATATAAATATCACGTTTGAATTTACTTAAATGTAATGCGAATATTGTACGAATATAGGAGTTTAATATAGTTTATGAAAGACTATTTAATTACAAGTAGAATCAACTATAATATGTATATAATAATATAACACAACGATACGTATATTATTAGAGTAATGGAACTAATTATTTTTCTAAAATTAATTAATTACTTTCGATCATATATTCATAATAGTATTAAGGTAAACGTCATACAAATATAATAACATAACACAATTATAGGTAAACCGTTGTATTACGAATTATAATAGAAATCAAAAATAAATATTAGTATTTATTAATTATTAATTATCTATATTCTGATTTACTTTATAATTAAATGATAATATTTACTCTATTATTAAATATATTCATAATAAATATAATAAGACATGTCATAATTGCAATTGCAATTAGCCGAGTTGTCTAGAGTGATGTGTTATTAATCTATTTTTGGCCGAATGTCTGGATTCGACTCCCCATCACGGAACATTTTTTATCTTTTATAACATATAATTATTTTTTTAATATATAATATTAAATTATTATTCTAAATAAATCGATTAATATCAATTGTATATTATATTACAAAAAAATATTTAAAACAGTAAATATAATGAAATTATAATTTTTTTATTTATATATATATATATATATAATAATTAATAGATTATATTACAACAACATATTTAAAACAGTAAATATAATGTAGTTATCAATTAAGTTAAATTATTCACATAATATTATTAATCTATTAATCTATTTAGAAGAATAATATAGTATTATATATTAACATATATTATATATCTATATTAAAAAAATAATGATATGTTATAAAAAGATAAAAAAAATGTTCCGTGATGGGGAGTCGAACCAAGACATTCGGCCAAAAATAAATTAATAACACATCACTCTAGACAACTCGGCTAATTGCAATTAAGACATGTCTTATTATATTTATTATGAATATATTTAATAATAGAGTAAATATTATGATTTAATTATAAAGTAAATCAGAATATAGATAATTAATAATTAATAAATACTAATATTTATTTTTGATTTCTATTATAATTCGTAATACAACGGTTTACCTATAATTGTGTTATGTTATTATATTTGTATGACGTTTACCTTAATACTATTATGAATATATGATCGAAAGTAAATAATTAATTTTAGAAAAATAATTAGTTCCATTACAGGACTAATGATTACTCTAATAATGTACGTATAGTTGTGTTATATTATAGTTGCTTCTACTTGGAATTAAATAGTATTTAAGAAATTATATACATCTCCTATATACGTATAAAATTCGCATTACAATTAAGTAAATTCAAACGTGATATTTATATTATTTACGAAAATTAATTTTAGAAAAATAATTAGTTCCATTACTCTAATAATTTACGTATCGTTATTATTTTATTTTATACATATAATAAATGTATTCTATTTGTAATTAAATAGTCTTTCATAAACTATATAAATCTCCTATATACGTATAATATTCGCATTACAATTAAGTAAATTCAAACGTGATATTTATATTATTTACGAAAATTAATTTTAGGAAAATAACGTATAGGACCATTACTCTAATAATGTACGTATCTTTGTGTTTTATTAATATATACATATAATACTTGTCATCTATTTATAATGAAATAGTCTTTCATAAACTATATAAAACTCATAATTATGTACATTATTCGCATTACAATTAAGTAAATTCAAACGTGATATTTATATTATTTACGAAAATTAATTTTAGGAAAATAACGTATAGGACCATTACTCTAATAATTTACCTATCGTTGTGTTATATTATTTTATACGTATTATATATTGCTTCTACTTGGAATTAAACAGTCTTTCAGAAACTATATAAAACTCATAATTATGTACATTATTCGCATTATAGTTAAGTAAATTCAAACGTGATATTTATATTATTTACGAAAATTAATTTTAGGAAAATAACGTATAGGACCATTACTCTAATAATTTACCTATCGTTGTGTTATATTATTTTATACGTATTATATATTGCTTCTACTTGGAATTAAACAGTCTTTCAGAAACTATATAAAACTCATAATTATGTACATTATTCGCATTATAGTTAAGTAAATTCAAACGTGATATTTATATTATTTACGAAAATTAATTTTAGGAAAATAACGTATAGGACCATTACTCTAATAATTTACCTATCGTTGTGTTATATTATTTTATACGTATTATATATTGCTTCTACTTGGAATTAAACAGTCTTTCAGAAACTATATAAAACTCCTATATACGTACAATATTCGCATTACAATTAAGTAAATTCTAATTTAGAATAAATTAAAAACTAAAATATTTAGAATAAATTAATGTATAAGACTATTATTATAACGGTTTTCTCATCATTACGGTATATTATCATACATATATTATATATTATTTATACTTGACATTAAACATGCTGTAAGGAACTCTATTGATATTGTATGTACTTATAACATATAGATATATATTGACATATACATATATACACGCTATACTATAATCAAGGACATATATGTCCGTTCTATAATTTCCATTTATAAGTATGCATTCATATATGATTCATATAATATGAATCATAATTATAATTAACATATATTTTCTTGCGGACTATTTACTCAGTGTATTTATTTTGTCATGTTAAATTACTTCCCTCTATACACCTAATCATATTTAGGGCTTTACATTCAGGGCGTATATGGCGTGTGTGCTCTTTTTTGTGCTCTTTTTCGGTCTATACCCAGTGTATGCCATACACACGCCATACACACGCCATACACACGCCATAGCGTATATATTTTCAATTTGATTTATTCGTCACTTTCAATATTCTATTTTTAAATTAGATGCTCGGCTCGTGTACATAAATAGTATTTGTCAATATGATTTGATATATTATTTGTTATTTAATGTCGTTTTTTTCTACTATAATAAACTTATTATCAATATATCTATCTTTATATATATATAATTCAGAATTTGGTTTTAGAACCCTGATAGATATTGAAGCAAAGCTTATGATATTCCGTTGAAAAAAAATTATGAGTATAGTAATACAAAAAAGTAACTATGGAGATTGTATTTAAATTGTAAAACAAAATATTAATAAAAAAATTAAAAACAAAATTATGGAGGTTGTATTTAAATTGTAATGGTGAAATATAAGTATTATAAAACAAAATGGGTATAAATATATTTATAGGGTATATACGATATAGTGCGAACACAATATGTACTTGTCTACCTTATGCGGACAGGCAGGGTCTTCTCGACACTGCTTCTTTAGGTGTTGGTGTCTGTAGAATATCTGACCTACGTGGTCATCGGGCAGGTCGAAGTTCCATCTGTCCGCGGTAACCATGGAAACACATGTAAACAATAACACGTACACTTTGAGTGAAAACGACATCCTCGAGTTATCTGTGTAAATGATTGTTTATATGGGACGTCGTATACATAAATAGTATATATATATATATATAATTTATATAATATATATATAATTTTACATAAAAACCTTAGATTAGTAATATTATCAACACAATATGGATTTAAATTTATTTTAATTTATCTAAATAAATACCTATAAAGAAAATAAATTTAGAATAATTAATGAACAAATAATTAAATAATATTATAATTTGATAATGTTGTTACTGTATCCAAGGAAACAACGTTTACAACAAATATTAAATTTACTATTTAATTCATTAATTTATCACATTTAAGCCTACCTGGTAGTAGTGATTGACCTATATAGTAGTGATTTAAATGATGGCAGTACAATATAAAGCATCGATGCAGTATAGGTATAAGATACCTAAAGTATTAACTCGGATATAGCCCTATAGGGCTCATTTGACTAGAGTCTCGGCTCGGGCTCTTTTTTTTCCGGAAATGAAAGTCTAAGCTCGCTTAAAAAATCTCGGCATCATTTACAACACTAGTAGCTACTAACCTAACTAACCTATAGGTTAACATAGCTATGTTACCACTAATTCTTCGTATGGTAGGGTTATACTCTATATATAACTACTACAGTAGTAGGCCACAAACAAACTAAATAGGTAATTGACCTACCTAATAATCCTATAGTAGACTAATAAGTAGAACATAATCAATTATGTTATGAATACATATTATTTCATAAATAATAAGTGACTTAGTCAAGATAAAAAATATAGACGATATTCTGTATTATGTAATACGTAATATTTCGGTTGATTTTAGTATTTCCAAAAATTCGAAATTCACCGTGATATCAATATAGATATACCAGATGGTATATAGATATGCATGGTAGATATCGTTAGTCATGTCACGTGATATAATATTCTAAGATATATTGATCTAAGATATACATTAAGCTACTTATATGTTATGTGTGATGGTTCTACAATATAAGTACCCGAGACCTACATGTAAACACTGAGAATACCGAGTTAGGTCAAGCATTATGCACATTTCGTACTATACACATATAGTTTATTAGATTTGTGGGTTACCTATTACTGTAGTTATAATAATATATATGTATATGCATACTACTAATTATACATAACGTATTAATTTTATGTATAGGTAAAACCCCTATATCTTGTATATAAGACTATGTATATTTCAGCCATTTTGATTGACGGGGACATTTTGATAACACGGTAATTATCAAGACATTGTATAAGCACCGATGTTATAGCTATTGTACTTATGAAGATACGTCATATATTAGTTAGGGGCGCTGGAAAATGTTCTATGTAAAGGGGACAAACCAATCAAAATACATTTTGTAGTAAAAGTTGGGTGGACTAATATATAGGAATTGGTCCCCCTATATTTTAAAGTGGGGGATATATCCCCCCCATCATCCCCCCTATTGCAGCGCCCCAAATATTAGTAGTATCGGTTTGCTTTCAAGCGTAGAGCTAGAGCTGTATGATTTCAAATTTAATATTATAATTTACACACATACATATAAAAGTGAAGTGGCACCATAATTAATTAATATATATTTTCACACACAACTACAAATATATGTTAATATGTGTAAAGCTATGGGAAAGTCTCCTATTACCGACCCCTAAATGACTATTTGTAAATATAACCTATTCAATTTTCAATATATTTATTTTTATTATTGTAATGATAGAAATATTATGGCAATACATAATATTATTTATGTTATTTATTATACATGTATTGCTATTTCAAATTGTTGATATAATTGTATTGACAAGAATAAACAGGGGGGGAGGTCTGTAATAGCCTATTATTACTAATAGGCATAGATTTAGAGTATCAAGTATTACTCTAAATATATGGTAATAGGATACATGTGCGTACTATATTAAATCGATATATCGATTACTCCCCTTCTCCAATTATCAACCCCTACAAAATCGTAGTAGAAGTAGTACATAATTGTAGTATTATAATATCTAATAAAAATAGCCGAAAAAATATATAATTAATTACAAAACGCACGACATTTATTTATTATAAAATTTATATATTTCCGGCAAGTTGCTGGAAAGTCTTGTAGTGGGATACTCGGGTGGATAAAGGAGGTTTCTACTACCAGTATTTCAGGAAATAATGTCTGGAAATGTATGCTAGAAAGTGATTTTCTATAGATTTGCTATAGTACGTTGTAGTAGGATACTCACTTACTTTCGGGCAACTTGCCGGAAATATAGTAATTTTAAATGGGTATCCCACTATATTGGGTATACAACTAGCTAGAAAATCGCTTTCTAGCAAACATTTCCGGACATTATTTCCGGAAATATCTGAAATACTGGGTAGAGTGGGGGAACTTGAGCCGGCAGGTAACTTGAACTACCTCCAATATCAACACTTTTGCTTAAACAGATTATGAATTAAATACGGGATATTCATATTGTAAATATAAATACAACAAATACATTTTGTATTATAAATATACATATATGTATTTAATACATTGTATTATACATATACATATACATATAATTATAATTAACTTTATATTTAAATTTATAGTTTTTCACAAGAAAATGTAGGTAAATATATACTATTAGATTAATTTATTATATTTAATTTGATCATAATCTTAATACTTAGAACATATTAATATTATAGATAAGTAAATATTTAAGCATATATACAATATAAAATAATTTAAAAAATTGTCTTTTTAATTATTTAAAATATGTAATTAAATTAAATATGTAAATGGAGGTAACTTGAATATGCTAAAATGGGGTAATTTGATCCGACTCAAGTTACCCATAAACGACAAAAATTATTTAAAAAAATAAGCGACTGGAACATTTCAAATCCTGGAAAAATAGCAACAATTTATGACTTTCCTGTATGCTTCACAATAGTATTCTATACATCTATGTATCATGGAAACATAACACCAAGATTCAAAAAATCATGAATTATGCTAATAGGCTCGCAGGTATTCAGTGACGATGAATTTTTAACAGCAAGTATATTTATCACTTCAACTACCCTAATATCAATAGCTACGACTCCCTCAGTTTCAACTTCAACACCACCAACATCATCAACATCATCAACATCAGCTCCATCAGTTTCAACTTCAAGTAGTTCAATAAAGAGAAAATCTCATTTCGAATGTACTACGATTACACTATCAGATAATTAACCCATTATAAAAAATGAAAAAGAAAATTTAAATGAGCAACAAAACTTACACTTTCTCCTCCATCTAAAGTTTAGATTCTAAACTATATAATCATCAATGAATACTGACTAAATAAACTTAACACATCATAGGAGTCCATTTGATTGTTAAAAATGGTATATTTTAGTATATCGTTAAAATTATAAATATAAATTCCACCGAATTAATATGTACATTTTTTCGAAAATCAATCAAATTTACTGGGGGGTTTGTTTGGCCTACAATTTAATATATAGAATTTGTAAAGTCAATTGATATTATTATGATACTCCCAGAACCGATAAAAATTAATACGACTAAATGTTTGAATAGTGTTGTTCATTTGTATATAGATTGATTCGCATTTAATGTGTGTTAATTAAATTTTATTTAATAGAATATTTAATTCGTGTTATTTAAATTTTATTTAATATAATATTTTGTTCTCATTATCTAAATATTTCATTATTATTATAACAATTACTAGTAAATATAGTATATATACAATAATGATATTATATATTTAAATCAGTACTAGGGGAAAGTAACCTAATACGGACACTTTAACAATAAATGGTCTTAACTTTTTATGACTCATTATTTTTATTCAAAAATTACAATATATTAATATTTTATGATTATAGATATTATTGTGATTTTAAAATTGTATTTAATCTTTTAATTCCATAGATACGTGGGTGTCCGTATTCGGTACCCATGTCCGAATACGGACACCCTGTGTTATAACACGGACACCATATATACCACTAGATATACTATATATTATTGATGAATCAATCAGACAAGTTACAATTACGTTATTTATAATTAATGTTATAAAAAATATATTGTAATTTAATTAATTAATTATTTATTTATTTTTATTATTTTTTAATTAATAATACAATTTAAGTACCTAAATAATAATTTTTGTAGAATAAGCTTTATTGGTGGTATTACTATTATAACGCACGCGATTTTTATGAAAATCAGAATTGTTCATACGCTGCGCGCTGATTGGTTATAGGGTGTCCGTATTAAGACATTTAGAGTGTCCGCAAAGATTTTGCGAAGCAAAGATATAACACTCCCTATGCATGCAACGTAATTTAGTAATATCCCCAACCGCTGCTAGCAGTAGTATCGAAATCACATTGCAATGAAAACATTGTTGTATGCAAACAGAGCCGAACCTAAATCTATTTCAGTGATTTCGATACTATTTCGATACTATTTCGATAGAGCATGCTCTATTAAATTACATGCAATATAAATTAACTTTTACTTACTAAATATATACTTATAGCATTTAAAACATAAATATCATATTTGTTTGTTATATATTAGTAATGAACACTTATTTTTCATCATATAAATATTAATTTAAAGCATATTATTTAACATTTTAAAAGTATATAGTTTGATACGAATTTACATTATAAACAACTCATAGTTCCTAAAAGTAACCCGCTATAGGTGGCACCAGGGTATTTTGTATACAAATTCGAATTACACGATTTTGCGTAAGTGTTATATCTTTCCTTCGGAAAATCTTTGGTGTCCGTATTAGGAACTTATATGACCTCTAGATATATGCTTATAACTTAATGAATATTTGATAAAACATATAGAAATTAAAAATACAATTTTTAGAATGCTTTATTTTTTAATAATGTAGTGTTATTTTATATCGATACATTTGTATAATCTTTAGAAAGTTTTAAGTTGAAATTTGTTTTCATAAATTTAAAAACGTAATAAAAAAATCACTTTATTGAATATATTAGCAATATTTTGTATAAATAAAAAATAAAAAAATACTTTTTTAGACTATTTTTATGATTATGAATATTTTATTCATTACACATTTTTTTGTAGGATTTATGGTTTCTGAGATACCGAGAGTGTCCGTATTCGGGCACTGTCCGTATTCGGTTACTTTCCCCTATATATATATATATATATATATATATAACTATAATATTAAATATATACATGCTTCATTTTTAAGAACTAGTTTAATACTATTTTATGCTGGTTAAAGTCACCCCACAAATGGGGTAACTTGAACCACTTTTAATTTTGTTTATAATCCTATTATTTATTTTTTTATTATCTTATAATCAATGGAATATATAATACTATACTAATAATATAATATTTGTTATATAGTAATATTTAAATTTGAATTATTGGCATACATGTAAAAAGTAGTTCAATAAATTATTTATCTAATGGTATATTCCCTTAAAACAGGGTTAAGGGGATATCCCACTACCAGTAATAGGAAAATCATAGGGGTTGCTATAAATAACATAGCTTGGTTAATTCTTATTAAAATTACATTATTTGTATAATGTTTATAAACATTTAATTGATATACAATATTATGCATAGAATTACTATTTATTAATTACGGTTTATTTTAATTAATAAAGTATTTACAATTATTTAAAAAAAGTTATTATTCTAATATGTAATCATAATATTACATTTGATAAAATAACCATTGTAAGATTGAATATTTTGTAGAACAACATATTTATTCATATTTGCCTGACCTCCTATAACCTCGAGGTTATTGGTATTGATATTTGCTGTTTAATTACTAATAGTTTATGTAAATATAATTGTGTGATATATCTTATAGTTACTGAGATGCGAGAGGGGGTCGGTATTTGGAGACTTTCCCCTAATATTTCTGTATATACTGTAATATAGCTTAGACACGCCCAATACTATAAGCAGACACGCCCAGTGGGCGCCCACGATATTATACTAAACAAGACACTTTTTACTTAGCTATAAAACTTAACGCATTATAACTATTACTATAACTATTACTAAACTATAGTTATAACTGACTATAGTCAAGTATACTTGCGGAAGGGAGTCGAATCTCAGAATATATACTGATATACTAGGTTATATATACATACTGTTAATAATATTAACATATAAAGTTTATTATAAACTATTAATATATTAACTTAATATTACATATACCATAGAGCTATAGAGAAACAAAAATATCTCCTAGCTCTATGATATATAGTTATCGATGTTATAGGAAGTCTTGATAGTATATATTATATAGTATATACTATGGGCGCCGGAACAGGAGGGGTTTGGGTTGTACCCCCCCCCCTGGCAAAATAATGGAGGGGTTTTGATATCTAAAACCCCCCTGTAATTTAGGTAAAATGAAGGATTTTTTGTATAATATTATAATCTCGGTGATGAGTATATGTTAGAAGAAATTAATAATTCTATCATAGACATTATAGTGAAACATTATAGCTCAACTGTCTATTAATTTTATATTTATAATCTATTATATTTGCTTATTCATTTAAAAATATAATAACATTTCCAATATATTATAATTAAATTTTATTTATAATGAAGACACATACTCTATTTCGCTATTTTTTAGTTTATACATAAATTGAACTGTTTATATTTGTTTAATTTAAACTTTAAATAAAATTATTAAAAATGTATAGGATTTTATTCATCTAGGATTTTATATATCCTACATCAAGTAGTACTGGCGAAACTATTTCAAATAATCTGAAAACATCATTATACGTCTCTGTCTATCCATGTCTAATTTACGCCATCAATGTTATGATATAAGCGTCAATATTTCAGCTGATATAAAGGAACACAAGCCCTGATACAAAAAGAACAACCTTTGGCAAATTACGAGGGTATCCCATTACCAGTATTTCTGGAAATGTTTACTAGAAAGTTATAATCTAGCAAGTTAGCTACAATTGTAGTGGGATACCCCATTAATTTCCGGTAACTTTCCATAAATATAATAATTGAATGAGGGTATACTAATACAACTTGCTAGAAAATCACTTTCTAGCAAACATTTCCGAACAATATTTTCTGAAATACTGGTAGTGTGATGTGACCTTTACACATATTGTAGTTTACTAAATTATGTTTGTACATTTGTTGCCCACTGTAAAGCTGCATATGCTACTCTTTTGAAACATCCATAGTGAATAATATAAGTGATCAACAAATGTTTATTTAGCAAATCTGGAAAATTTAGATGTTTATACCAATCAATTAATAATGATAAAACCAGATACAAATCAATGTTTCCTATAAGGTGGACATGTCCACTCTCCACTTGACAGTCAGATGTAAGGCTATATCAGCAGTATTGAATAACTATTTATATATTATAAATGCATTAGAACATTTTACAATGGCAAGCGTAAATAGTTCTGAAAAAATCGCCAAAGCATATTCATGTAAGAATACTCTACTAGATAGGATACTAGATATATATATATATATATATATATATATATATATATATATATATATATATATATCCTACATATAACCTACATATATTTCATTAACCCTGTGAATCCCAGACATTTTCAATAAAATGTGAAAATAATCTATATTTAACAAAAAGTGTATGCATCTTTTACAAAATTATTATACGTATTCAAATATTGATAATTATATATAACAAGTTATATTTATTTTATAAAGTATAAGATATACAATATAAATCTGGAAAAAAATTGGATTTGAATTTTAAATAGAGCATTTGATATATTCACTTTATTAGAAAAATTGGTTAGTTTTACCTATAGTTAAGTTTATACTTTAGTTTATAATAAGTATTATTGATTAGGAAATTATTACAGAATTATTATTACAAAAATATATATTTATAAATATATTAAAAGTATATTTTTGAAATATGTTTCCTTGGATAAGTGTAATAGGATCAAAGTCTACATTCAATGAAGATGTTATTTTACTAATTAATATGTTAATCGATATAGTACAGAACAAACGAACAAATTATCAAATTTATTTGGACTATATTTTAAAAGAATCTGGAAGAATAATATCTTATAGAATTATTAATTTAGTATTAATAATTGTTATAGAAACAATCAAATTAATCAAATTATTTATGGTACAACCAAGTATAAAACCAACCAACCTATGTCAGTGTCATAGGAGAGAAGATTTTCTATATTAATAAGATTGAAGACGTGGTTAAGGTCACCACTATAGCCGCCGGAACTAGTTTTTCCCAGGGGGGTTTTAAGAAATAAGTATAATTTATCAACTAAATACTAGACTGTGATTATTTTAAAATATATCTTGTAACACATAATAGAGTACAAATTATGATTATTTTAAATGTTAAAACATATAATTATAATTATACTTAGTTAATTAACAAAATATGAATCACATAATGAACATATCTAGAATATTTTAAATAAATATGTATATTATTACAAGAATAAATCCCAAAATAGTTTATATATTTATTATTTTATACTTATAAACATTTTTCTACAATTCTTTGGCAAAATTCTTTTATCAATTTATTGTTGTCAATAGAATCTAATATATCCTGATGGTCATTGCAGATAGCCAATATGTTTATTTTTGCTGTGTGATTTGCGACCTTAACCACGTCTTCAATCTTCTTAACATTAACATTAACATAGAAAATCTTCTCTCACAGGACACTGACGTACTTGGTTGTACCATCAATAAATTGATTAATTTTGTTGTTTCTATAAAAATAATTAATATTAAATTAATAAATATATAAGATAATATAAATATATAAGATAATATATATATATATATATATTCTATATATAAATATTATATAATATATATATGTATTAGTACATACCTAAAAATAATTATTTTAGGCAATATTTTGCATTGATCATATTCTCTACTGAATCTTTTAAAGATTAAGAATTGAAATGGTTCTTGAACATAGGTAGATCGAGTTTTAAAGCTTGATCACTTAATTCAGGATATTTATTTATCTGAAAAATTAATAAAATATAATATAGAATATTGTATTTGTAATATAGTAAATATTCTATATTATGTTTTATTAATTTTGCAGATAAATAAATATCCTTAATTAAGTATACTTACGTCAGCATAATCAATTATATTTGTATTTAATAATGACGATAACAATTTATCATATGAAATTATACTTTGATTATTTTTCAAAAATCTTTGATTAAATTCAGTAATAAGGATATCATATATTTCAATGTGTTCTTTTCTAATGTTTTATTATTAAAAAAATATTAAATAAATAGTTTATTTGTGTATAACCTCAGTATAATATTGATATCATTGATGTCGTAATAAACATTGTTTTCTTTTCCATTGCCCGCGCAACACCCTGATTTTTTTTTTTAATATTTTTTATATAATAATCATAATATTTGATTATTTCTCTTTACAATGGTATATCGCACAGTGCATAAAAATACTTAAAAGTGGCATAAATAAGCATTTATAAATACGAGCTGAAAAATAGTTCATAAATATGATGATTTTTTCTAATCTCTAATTTTTAAAACGTGAATATCTCTGAATTAAAAAAAACTGTTACCATCTGTGTTTGAACCACTTTCGATTATACAAATACTTATTCAAAAAACATGAAATTTTCAGAGTATATTAATGTTATGTTACTCTTCAGATATAACTATATAAAACTAATACATTATTTGATGATATATAATATTTTTTATATTTTATTGAAATTTCTTACATATTTTTTTTTCTAGAAATAGCTATTATATTAGTCAATTTTTAATATAATTGTAATAATCTAAATCTTATAGTCGATAGTTATATTTGTAGATAAATATTAGTTATATAATATATAAAAAAAAATTAGTTGATATTTTGAAGTATACATAGATTGAATCTATTATTAGTATTACATTATTTTCCTATCTCCACCATGTTAAACTCATGGTGTTGCGCTGGCCCTTAACAAGTCTAACAATATTTATAATTACAAATAAATAACATTATATATATATATATATATATATATTAATATATGATACAAACTTTGATGGAATTTTACGTTTTCTAGGATTACGTAATGGTAAATATAGATTTTCAGATTCTTTTAAAATCTTTTCTAAATAAATGTGATGAATACCAGTAAACTCGGACCAGGTAAATTCGGACCAGGTAAACTCGGACCACTTTTGAGGTAAACTCGGACCACTTTTAAAGTAAACTCGGACCACTTTTTAAAAACATAAAGTAAACTCGGACCACTTATTAAAAACATAAAGAAGATTCGGACCACTTTTAAAATAACTATATTTTGTATATTTCTATGATATAATATGCTTTAACTTATATAATTATATTATATCTGTTAAATAAATTATAAAAAGAGTCATTTAATATGATATTTTTGTGGAATTATATACTTAAATAGGTAAACATTTAATTAGAACTCGCACCACTTTTGAAGTAAACTCGGACCACTTGTGAAGTAAACTCGGACCACTTATTAAAATAACTTATATATTGTATACTTCTATCATAATAAATATAGCTTCTATCGTGGGTCTCGTCAGTGCTATACATAGAGCTAGAGAGAAATGTCTCTCTAGCTCTGTGGTGATATACGACAATTTAAATTATGTTAAGTTATTAAATGTTATTAAAGTTATTAAATGATAAATTATGTATGTGTAGTAATATCGGAATACTCGAAATTATATACAGTGAAATTATACTTTTAACTTATAAGTTAAAGCATATTATATGTTAGAAATATACAATATATAGTTTATACGGTTGGTCCGAATCTTCTTTATGTTTTTAATAAGTGGTCCGAGTTTACTTCACAAGTGGTCCGAGTTTACTTCACAATTGGTCCGAGTTTACTTCACAAGTGGTCCGAGTTTACTTCAAAAGTGGTGCGAGTTCAAATTAAATGTTTACCTATTTAAATATATAATTCCACAAAAATATCATATTAAATGACTCTTTTATAATTTATTTTTCTATAATAATTATAATTCTGGTACAATATTCAAAGTATATTTATATATATATCAAATATCATAATTTCGTTGATAAGGTATATATTTAATAGATATTTTCTAAATGCAGAACATATATTGACTTAATACTTCTATATATATATATATATATTAATATATAGTTATATACTTAATGTAAATCCTTTTAAGATTATGATTTATTATAATTATTTTTTAATATTTTAATAACATTTGTATTATAACGTAATTTTGTTTACAAATAATTGATCACCACGGAACTATTTTAAATAATGTTGGGGCTTTAGATTGTAGGATGCATTTATATATGTTTATTTCCTTACTATATGTACAAAATAGCGTTAATATTTATAAATATTATATTGGAATAAATCTGTTAAAATAAATTTAAATACATATTTTTAAAAATAGGTCAAATGTAACCAATTATCATAGAGAAATACATTATTGACCAATCAGAATAGTGAAAATAATTTAAAATACTAAAATAGATCTGTTATTAAAAGCTAAAATCTGTAATTAAAGTCTATATTATTGCATTTTAACGATATATTGTATCATTATCTAATTATAATAATGATAATTGCTATTCATTAATTATATATAAATGTATATTAATATAAAAAAGACGTATAAAAGAAGTAATAAATGAAGACAAAAACGGGCCTCTTTGTTTTAAAATTAATATTTTTTGTATTCAGTGTTCGGGCCTGAGGTTATAGGAGGTATTGCCCAAACCCCCCCTGTTCCGGCGCCCATAGTCACCACATACATACACATATTGGATATATGCAATGAACATCAGGATATATTAGATTATATTGACGACAATAAATTGATAAAAGAATTTTGACAAAGAAATATTTGAAGAAGAAATTTTATAAGTATAACATAATACATATATATACTATTTTGTGATTTATTATTGTTACAACATACATATTTCTTTACAATATTCCAGATATGTTCATTACAGGATTCATCTTTTGTTAACTTAGTATAATTATAATTAGATGTTCTAACATTTAAAATAAATCATAATGTGTTACAAGATCCTACTCTATTATGTGTTACAAGATATATTTTACAATAATTATATGCTAGTATTTAGTTGATTACATAAAGGAATAAATTATACTTATTTCTTAAAACCCCCCCCCCCCCCTGGGGAAAATTAGTTCCTGCGGCCTTAGTATATACCCACAACCCTAGAGCTAGAGAGAATTTTTTCTCTCTAGCTCTATGCCTACAACCATAGACATCTAAGGGGTGAAGCCCTGTATTAATATATAACATCTTTGCCTACAACATATATACAACAGATATTTAGCAATCATTGATTACTAATAAATCAACTCTCTTGCCTCTCTGGGTTTTATCTTTCTATTATTGTTGACATAATCTCTGAACTCAAAATGGCGGCATCTATAGATTGTGTTTTACAAAATGATCTTAAACAAAATATACTAGCATGCAAAGTTCTGGTTGTTGGAGCAGGGGGAGTAGGATGCGAATTATTAAAGAATTTAGTGCAAACTGGATTCCAAGATATTGAACTTGTAAGTCTTTAAATTCGATTTTATTTAATTAATTATATTTGTTTATTAATTTGAATCCTATATTTAATATAATATCAAATAATTTATTGTTTTTTTATAATAAAGTATATTACATATAATATTAAATATTATATTATGATTATATACAAATAATATAATATAATTAGTATAATATTATAGTAATTATGATATAATCGTAGGAAATATACTATAATATACTATAATAGCATAATACTTATGATAATTATAATTATTAATAATATTTCCAAATTGGAAATTCCAATTAATAATAATTTCAATTAATTAAATTAAATTTGTATGTAACTAAATTATTATACTTATTATTATACTTATTATATTTATTAAATAATAATGATAATCATATATAAAAAAATGTTAATAACCTGAGTAATAATTACTGTATTTAAAGAGAGTAAACTTTACTGTAAATTGCCGCCAATATAATATGGGGGATGCACGAGTTGGGAACGGTTTTCAAAAGGTTACTAGCAATTACATATCGGGTGTCGAGCGATCATAGCGTATATAGGTAATAGATTTTATGTTTATATTAAGTAAATATTATTCACACATCAATATCATATTGAATATGTATCATACACCATATGAATCATATAGTCACTGTGTAACAGTGTATCATACACTGAGTGTATGATACATCTATTGATAAAATGGTATTATTAATTAGAATAAACACCCACATATGTATATATATATATGTGTGTGTGTGTATGGGTGTGAATGTATATGTGTTTGTTTGTGTGTGTGTATATCCTATATGTTTTATAAATATCGGTTTTTTCTCTGCGCGATCACCACCCGCCTCAATTTCTGGTAACATTTTGAAAACCGTTCCCAACTCGTGCAGTAACCTATAATATAATATTTAATATTATATAATTCGAGAATGACCCCTAAATATATATTAAATATTGAATATTTAAATATATCACATTATGGTCAAAAGTTTCGTGATTTAAAAAATAAACTATTAACTAAACGCCCTCATAATTCTTTATTCGAATTAGTGATTGGATACATATATAAAGGATTATGGCATCGATATCGAGAAAGTGGATTAACAATTGACGCACGCAATGCATGTAAAATATTGATAAGCGAATGGCACTTTTATTGATAAATTAACAAAATGGAATCTGATTTGATTGGATATTAGTAATATTATATATGTCAAATATTAAAACAGTAGTATTGTCGGCGAAACAATTAAAGCACTTCTATCTATATCAATGGATTTAGATTATAAATATCAATAAAATAGTATGATATCTTCAATTTAAATACACAAAATTACTAGGAATTTTGATATGATAAAATATATTTTATATATATATAATTTTATTTTTAGTTAAATATATAATTTTAAATTGGTAGTAATTATCAATATATATATATATATATATATGTATAAATAAATAATATTAATTTAAGTAGGTATTTAGTAGTGGGCTGCGACTGCAGCGCCTCTATTGTAAATTGCCATACACTACATTCAATTGCTTATCCACTTTATTTATATCGATGGATTATGATCAAAAGCTTCGCGATTGATGTGCGATTTGAATGCCCGTAAACTTATTTTTTTATTTGAATTAGTGATTTTACAATAGCGTATGATTGGCTATTATAATTAGCTTATGTCTATGTATAGGCCATCATGTATTCAACGAATTATCATTAACACATATATATATATATATATATATATATATATATATATGTATGTGTGTTTTATAGATTCACTCGTGATGTAATGTAACTAAAAAAACCTGGTAATATCAAAAATAAACCCACCAAACTAAACAAGAATATAACTAAAACTAAAAATATTAATGTTTGTACAAACAAACATAGCTATTGTAAAATCACTAATTAGAATAAACAATTTTGCGGGCGTTCAAATCGTAATACAATTGCGATGCTTCTGACAAGGTACCTATATAAATATTATAAATGTATAGTATTTAAGTTATACGCACACAAACAAACACAAACACACACACACACACATACACACATATTATATCATATAATATAATATAAGTATAAACGTGTACATATAATAATAATATACTTGTATATCCATACTAATATTTAATATTAGTATAATTATTAAATGGATTTAAACAACATTTCACGTTTTTTTAATTTTAATAATATCTAGGAGTCCTAGACTAGGACTCATATTTTCATCATTGAGATATCTATATATAATATTTTATATATGTGTGTAGTTATGATATTATAAAATTACTAATTTTAATAAAAAATATGCTGGCGTTAAAATCGCGAAGCTTTTGACCAGGTACCAATGTATCAGCTGTAATCCAATATATCAAAATATAGTAGCTGATCAGTAAATGAACGAACATCACTGTTCTAAATATTAGCTAGTTGTAATGCGGCGTGTGGTGTTATAGAGCATTAGCAATATTGACTAACAATTGCGTGATAGGTATTATATAGTTACATATACTAAATAAGACATACATGTAAATACATATACTGATGTACTGAAATACAAGTTAAATTGGTTTTATAATTATATTGACCTAGATGGATCATACAATAATGTTTACGATATCGAATACAATTTAGATAGATATTATATATTAATAATTATTTATAATTTATATTATAATTTATACATATATATATATATATATATATATATATATATATACATATATATTTAATGTATATTTAACACATATACCGCATGTGTTATAACAAGTAGATAACAATAACAAATTTAGTTTACCTATACCATTACCTATACTTTTTAGGCATAGATTTATAGTTTACCTAGATTGGTAGTCACGTGATTTTCTTCAACAGACATGGTGCCTTGATTTAGGAAACTTAAGATGGCTGAACATCACATATAAAGTATTATTTAAATCATTGATCAAATTAAATGTTGCAATTATATTGCAATATAAATATATAATTAAAATAAATATAAATGTTTATTTTTATAACCATACCCTTTTTATATAATTGAAACCCACTTTATAAGCATATATAGAAAAGAAATCAAATGTATTTAAAAATCAATATTATTTGTTTTAATATTTGTTATATGCATTGGTCATATGATGGTGACCATCTTAAGTTTCCTAAATCGAGGCCCCATGTATGTTGAAGAAGTTTACATTGGCGAGATACAGCAATACCGATCTATGTAAAATAGAAATACAATACAAATCTATGGTTTTAGGCTAGCAATACAAACCTAAATAGCACTATCTTCAGATTGTAACACTGATATCAATGTTAATGGTTATATCTTTCTACGTGTATGTCGATATCACTACTACCCAGGAGCAACTCATAACTAGCCTGGTCGGCTTATAGTTGTATTATTATTATTATAAATATGTAAAACAAAGTTATTTTATATAGAATGACAAGTTAATTGCAAATTGTATTGAAAAATCTAATATATAAAGTTATTTGTTATCATAATATGATGATCGATTATTTAATTATTTTATTTTAATAATAGTAATTACTATAATATATATAAATTATAATTTTAAAATTTAATATTTCATTTATTATATATAATATATAAATTTATATATATTTTATTTTTGTTTTTATATGACATTAAATATAATTTAGAATATAAAATTAATAGATTACCCATCAGTTAGCTATACCATATATTCTCTCTCAATATTTACTATTTTGATTATAACTATTAGTTTATATGTTGCTACGTTATCTTCTTTATGTTATCTATTGATGTTATCAGATAGATCTGGACACCATAGATCTCAGCAATTTAAACAGACAATTCCTCTTCAGAAAAGAACACATAGGCAAATCAAAAGCAATGGTTTGATAATTATATTAAATCATCATTATAGAGTATATAGATTACATATATTGTTTACGATGTTTTTAATTAAACTTTTAATATGTATTTACCATATATTTATGTATCTCGTAATGATTTTCTGTATAATTATGTAAAATTAAGAGAGATTATCGATAATCTGATTATCCCATATTATTGTTTGATGGGGGGTTGAGATACCACTACACCCCCTATTCTAATGCCCCTACAATGTAAGGGTCTACATATATCCTCTAAATTCCTTCTAAATTATTATATATTATTCGTTCTTAATACAAATATTTAATACTTAAATTTAGAATAATACTATAGAAGTCTAAATGTATATTATTTATATATATATATATATATATAGATTTACTATTGACCATTGAATTCATGTTATAAAGGTGGCCAGAGAAAGTGCAATCAGTTTTAACTCAAATGCTAAGATAATATCCCATCACGCAAGTATTATGAAGTTAGTACTTTAAAAGATGTTTGAAAGCGGGTGTGTCGCCCGCCGCAATATATTTAATATTAATAATAAATATCTAGTTACAAGTATATATACAGTCATCAACATGAGCTTAATTGTAATATGATATTATATAATGATTTATATAAAGATATTACTAGTACTAGTATGAATTGAAATAATCCATAAAGGGAGTTTCACACCAACTCGAACGCCAATATTAGCTCTAATAATTAGAGCTAAAAAGTTAGCTCCCAAAGCATTGAATTTTTTTCAGAGCACACATATTTGTAAAAAATATGCAAATTCAAATTTGATAAATTTATATCAGATTATATATTAATATTTAATATAAAATATAATTAGTAAATACTCAAAATTGAAATTAGCTAGAATTATTAGAGGTAATTTTACGATCAGTGTATAATGTATTGCTGAGCAAGCTCGACCTGGTAAGGTAAGTGTAATGGAGCTCGACATTTTAGCTATAATTAATAGAGCTAATATTTACATTCGAGTTGGTGTGAAACCCCCTTAAGTATTAAGAAATCAATTGTCCACTATAGAACATAATTGTAATTTTAAAGAAATAACTGAAATTTTATTAAAACATATTATTTTGCTATAAATAATTATTTTTTTAAATAAATTATTTCTTATGAACCCAGTTTACCTATATTTATAACATATTATATTAATATGGATAATCTATTTCATGATAATTTTCTTTAAATATTCCCTACATACATACATTTTTACTAATTATTTTTATAATATATTTGATAAATGCATTCGTTTATATAATGATTAATTCTGACTTCAGTTCACACTGTGATCATGTACTAACTGCCCTACCTTCACATAACTATAATCAATGACTAACTACGATGACTAACCACTCTGACATCGTGACCTCTAGCTCGGAATATAATGCAGCCTACTTCAAGAGATTCACGATCGTATTGAATGCACTAGACAACAAAGGTAAGAGATAACAATACAAGCCACCTCACACAGTATGCCTCTTACTTTCCAAGCACTCCGCAGTACGTGAAATTCCTTCAATAATCGTCATCGGTAGCCAATATTACATATTAATAATATAGCATTATATACGATTACGATTGTACGAAGTTGTGCGAATGAATACTATTCTTGTATTCATATGTATATATTTGTATACATACATTTATATGTGTATGACCTCTAGCTAACATTTAACCTCTCTATTTACTATCAAACATACCTCCACTTCAACTCGCATACAACCACGACCCATGCTCAACCTTTAACCTCTCTGTTTACTTTCCTCAAACACGACTTCTAACCCCTTCTTTCTCTAATCCTCCTCAAACCCCCCCTATATAACCTGCCCTTTAACCCCCACCCCGCTAACCCCCCCTCCTTTCTCTAATCCTCCTCTAACCCCCCATCCCATCTAACCCCATAGCCGCTCGTAACCACGTGAACCGCATGTGTCTGGCTGCAGACGTACCCCTCATTGAGAGTGGCACTGCCGGCTATCTCGGACAAGTTACCGTCATTTGTAAGGTCAGCAACTACTATAACATAGATAGATTGATGGATAACAATATATTTGTATAATACATTGAATGTTTAGCCTAAATCATGCTACAAACGATATACAATCGGTGATTTTATAAAAATAGAATAAAATAACTTTCAAATTGAAACCGATAATGGAATTGTGCATTATCATTATCACTGTGTGCCATTCATACCATGCTAGTCTGTCACAAATGTATAGTTGTATGTATTGTATGGAGGTGAACATCCTATATGTCATAGTATCTATATGAATTTGTGTATGTAGGAAATGTATATGCTTATTATTATCAGAGATCGTCGCTGTATAGCTAACAGCAGTAATCACTACGTATTATTATCACTGTGAAATGTTCACTGTGCACCGTACCTGTGACATCTCATGTAGTATGGTGAACTATGTACGTGTGAGATAAGTATTTTTATTTGTTGATATTGTTTATAGATAGTATATAATCTATTTATTTAGATACCACAATTTATAATTAAACTTCTATACAAATATATAAAAATATTGACAATTAAACGCAGTATTCTACACACTAATCATATATAAGACAACTAGCGCCACCTACTATGTATCACCTATATTATATGTCCAATATTACTACTAGCGCCACCACTTAACCACACACAGAATGTATCCGAGTGTTATGAATGCACCTCATCACCGAGTGCCAAGACATACCCCGGCTGTACCATTAGAAATACACCCTCGGAACTTATTCACTGCATCGTATGGGCTAAACACCTCTTCAAGTTTGTCCTCCCTCCCCCAGTTCCTTCCTCTTCCCTCTACTCCTCCCTACCTTCCTATCTAATACCCATCTAATATAACCTTTGATGATGACATCTTTAATCTTAATATATAATTATTTAGAATGCATGCCATAATGTTCAGTTAATCGTGATGCAATATTTCATTATCCCTACCCTGTCCTGTCCAACCCTGTCCAACCCTATCCCCCACACCACAAATGTTTCACATTAGAACTAAATGCACAGGACTAACTACCATACACACAATACCATACATACACTTTACTCTAATGATACCGTACTATCACTACCACCCCTATCACTACCACCCCTACCACTATCACTACCACAACCTCAACCCATTAGTCAACTATTTGGGGAGTTTGATGACATAGATGATGATGTCTCCCCCGACACAGCTGACCCTGAGGCTTCAGGAGATAAAGTAGGCCTGAATGCCATGAATAGTTAGTAACCTATACATTATCAGCGTGTGTAAGTTTGGGGTTTAATACATGCGATGCTAATGTAACAATTTTATTTTATTTTAAAATATAAAATGTTCTTAATTCTTTAAAACCTAGTTATTTTAATTAATACTGCATCACTAAATGCCCACAGATTATTTATGTATATTTAAAAAAAATTATACGCATTTTAAAAAATGTAAATGTATTGAAATTTAATTTTAATTTAAATTATTTTAATAATTATTATAATGTTTTACAATAATTAAATGTTCGTTAAATTAAAATTATGTATTCGTTTTAAAAAATAAAAAATATTATTAATTTATTTGTCTTTAATTTTAATAATAGTGATAGCCAGTATAATAATAGTGATAGCTTATGATTCATAATAAAGTCATGTGATTATATCTGTTTTTATTGTCACTTATATTTTCCATATATACTTTTTCTAAATAGTCATAATAATATTTGATAACATTTTTTAATTTGATTCAAATTCATTGAAAAACATTATTATATAATTTTATAATTACATTATTTTATTAATTCAATTTTATTTAATATATGTATCATTTGATTTATCTTTTAATGTAGTATTGATTACTTTGATATGAGTAAACAAAAGTTAATATTTGTCTAGATTATTATTATAAACATTTACAATAAAATATATATATATATATATATATAAATAATACATAATTATAAGTTTCCATGTAGGATTTCTAATATGTAGCTTCCAAACCTATTTATAGTCTAGCAAGTGTATCCCTAATGAAGCTAACACCTCACTTCATTACATACAACTTATTGTAGAAGAACAACTACGAATAAGCACAAGGGACTGGGCTGAGAAGAATAACTATAACATCACTAAAATATTAACAAAGGTTTTTAATATTGATTCTATCCTGAATTATATTTTCTATCGCGCATTTAATTTAAACTATTAATACATTTTATATTTTATAGAGAAGAATAAATTAAATTTGATATAATTAATGAATATTTATTTGTATTGAAAAAGACAAATTGAAATAATTGTAGAGATTAGGCAGTCATGTTGCACTATATCTTTGATATAATTAATGAATATTTATTTGTATTGAAAAAGACAAATTGAAATAATTGTAGAGATTAGGCAGTCATGTTGCACTATATCAGTGATATTGTGAGGTCATATTATCTCCAAGTTGCTTGTTCTGATAAAGTAAATTGTCTATTAACCTAGAACAATCCTTAGCTATCTCCGTTATAGTTATTGTCTTACGATAATGCTAGGACGATTTATTTAATCTGGCATAAAAACATTAAAGTGAACTTACGATTTGATTATGGTAGCAGGTCAGATGTACAGTCAGTTGATTCGTTATTATTATTATTGCATTAGTGTTATTATTGTTGTATAGAAAGTTTCTATTAGCAACCACGCCTAAACCTAAATATATTTCAGATATTTCGATACTACTGCTATCAGCGGGACTGAATATTAAATCACGTTATTAGGATAAGGAGTGTTATATCATTGCTTAGCAAAATCTTTAACGGTAGTCTGTGAATACATCCATCTTTGCAAGCTACAACACACCACACCCTCAGTTAGATTACCAAAGGGTGTATACACATACCATTACGGATACCCACTGACATACACACACACATACCTACATTACTACCACTAGTATGTGTGTAATCATGTTTATATCTCACGTGCAGATATTCAAAGATGATATATTATATCTTCTGTCGATGTCCAACTTGTGGATAAAGAGGATGCCACCTTCTGCCCTGACGTCTTCCATTATCTCCACAGCTTTAAGTTTGTATCATTATATTTATTAAGCATATTTTAACATTATTACTTATATAATATATATATATACAGTTAACTCTCGATATCTCAGAATTCAAGATACAGAATAAATATATTTTACATCGAGTTATTCTTAATATTATTATTGTATTCATGTATTTACATGGTACAAAACCAAACTAGTAGTAAAAATTTTGAGATAATGGGGTTTCTGAGATATAGAGAGTTGACTATATGTATATATATATAATGTATATGATCATATATCTATATGTTTTCAACAACATATTTCATCAACATTAACTTGTGATTACTTAGTATTTCCTACTTTATTCCTATACTGATCACCCCCCCTCACTCAATGTACAACGTTACCCGAACCTACTTATTAATGTGTACATTAGTATAAATACCTGTGCTCCCTTACTGAGGCCAATGTCTGTGCGTATAGCAAGTATTTATTTATAACAAAATATTCTGAAATGTATTCTATAATAATTTATGATAGTAATGATGATGATGATTATAGTGGTTGTAATGATGATGATAGTGATGGTGATGATGATAGTGATAGTGGTGGTGATGTTGATAGTGATGGTCATGTTGATAATAGAACATATGATGATTAATATAGAAACAGATTGATATAACTAAACATATGTGTAGTATTTCTTAGATCTAGCACCTTAGTAACACCCCTTACACCCCTCACACCCCTTACAGATAACCCCGACGAGGAGTGCCACAACAACGGTACCACCACCAGTAGCACCCCCTGTGAAGACCTGTATCGCCCCCTATCCACCACTAAATCATCGCTTATACCCGAGCAACGCGTACCCCTGTCTTCCCTAGAATGTATCCGCGGTCTCCAGCTAGCGGTCAAGAAATGCCACGAACGTTTCACCACTAGGGGCCAACCCCTCGTCTGGGACAAGGTACAACACCACCACTAGTGTATAGCCATGTGTATATGTGTGTGTGTATGATATAGTGTATGGAACGGAATCACTGTTATCCAATTTTCCATATGTATATATATATATATATACAGTCAACTTCCATTAACTCAGACTTTTACGAGTGTTAGTTTTATCTATGTAAATACTGTAAGAACAATTCAATATCTCAGATAACAAATACACATTTTGTGAGTTCCTTTGAGTCTATTTTTAAATCTTTGTAAACCAATTATACATTATTTGTAGTGTTTCAAATTACTCTTCATACTCTTCATACATACCTTATAATGAATTTATTTTATTAATTAATAATTTCTTTCTATTAACAATCATCAAATGTTTGGTAATGTTTTCTAAAGTTATTTTAGTTTGAATTTCAATTAAACATGTTATATATTATCATATATATTATATTTATCATATATATATAATATAGTTGCATCGTTTCATCATGATTGCTGCACCCATTAAATACACAACCACCATCACCACCATCACCACCAGCACCATCACCAACACCACAACCACCATCACCACCACCACCACCACTACCACCACAACCACCAGCACCACCACCACTAACACCACCACTACCACCATCACCAGCACCACTAATAGCACTACTACAATATATTACAGGATGACACATCTAGTCTTGACTTTGTTGTGCATGCTGCAAACCTGAGGGCTCACATATTCCACATCAACATGAAGTCTAAATTTGACATCAAGTGTTAGTTATACTCTACTATGTGATATGTATACACGTCTGGAACTGTAGTGTGATGGTCTAGTGTACATATACCATATTAATTATGTCAATATAACAATTATCATTGTTTATTTAATTATTAATTAATTTATATAAAATATCCAATATAAAAATAATTATTCTTTTAATTAATCTTAAGGGTAGGTGAACATTTTTAATTTAAGTAAAAAATATTATGTTTAATTTTTTTGTTTATATGGTATTATTAAAATAACAAATTTTATTTTTAAAAAGATATACAAATTAAGTTTTTCCCTAAAATATAACTATATAATACAATTTTTAAAATATATCATTTAAATAAATTATAATAATAATTTAAAAAAAATTAATTTAATTAATAAACTTTATAATTTAATGAAATAAGATCATTTTTAGAATTTAAATAATCAATATTCATGGGTGTCTTTATTTATAATAATATTGTAAATATTTAGAATCAATTTACTCATAATAATTATTTTTATCAATTTCACTCATACAAACACTATAATCTCATTCAATAATACTTTAAATTAATTTAAATTTTCTGATAAATTATAATATATATTATTATATAATATTTATAATTTTATATATTATTTTCAAAAAAAATAATAATTTATTAGTTTATTTACATTATTTTACTTTATATTAAATCTTTTCTTTTATATTCTATAAAAAATGCAATTATTATAGATCTATCATTGTGTTAAATATTGAATTAAATATATAAATTAAAAATAATTTATACAATTTTAGTATACCACTATTTTTCCTATTAAATACATGTAAGAATCTATTTATAGAAAATAGTCGCATCTACTCTTAAAATTTATACATATATATACTCCACAATGTTAAATATCGTCCTAGGATCATTTGTTCTCCTTCTCCTCGCAACTATTTCATATCAACTTACATTAGACTATTCTATTACATTAGCCCGTTACCCATCACCCTAACTGCCCCCACCCCCTCATACCCTAACTGCCCCCCCCCCTCTCACACCCGTACAGCGATGGCTGGCAACATAATCCCCGCCATAGCAACCACTAACGCCATCATCGCCGGCCTCATCGTCATGGAAGCGCTGAAACTAGTGCGCGTAGGAAGTCGTAAAGGTCAAACGTGTATGGAGGGAGACGAGGAGGAAACGGTGAAGAGTCAGTGTCGACAGATCTACCTGATGCAGATGGCTTCGGATCGAGGCAAGCTGTTGAAGTACTTTCAGCTGGACCCCCCTAATCCTAGGTGCTATGTGTGCTCCGATAAGCCTGAGGTACGTTGCCATCAGAGATCTCGCGTGGCGCAATCTTCATTTAAATAATTGTTTATAAATAGTAGTATTTACACTGCGAAATCACCAAACCAAATTAAAATACTTGGAAATGATTACCCCGCGATCACTGATCTAGATAGATTAACATATAATAACATAGTATTTGTTAATCAATATATCGTAATTTTTTTATATTATATACAAATTGTATCTACACAATTAAATATGAAATATAGGCAGATAGGTATACAGATTATATTTATTTTTAAAACAATTTTGTAATATAAACTATTAATATTCGCGAAAGTGTTATTAGTGATTGTGTTTAAATAAAAATAATAATAATAATAGTTATAAAAGTACTAACAATTATAACAATAATTGGTGTTAGAAAGTTTGATAATAGTAGAGGTTAAATAGTTATGATATACTAATTCAATTACACTCAGATTTATGTTTTATATTACAATAATAATACGATAGTTATCATCATGTTACCCAATAGTTTCACCATTTATATTTTATTGATTTTGTTTAATTTAATATTAAACAAACATTCTATTGATTGTAATTGAATTTCAAGGGTATATGTTTTATTATCCATAACATTTATAAATTGTCATATATTTATTAAAGATTAAAATATATCGATTGGAATTGAATGAATTATACAACTAATGTATTAAGATACCTGACTATTTGCCTATTGATCATTCCCGCTTGTGTAGCATAATAACCTATCAAATCTATACACCTATAGCATTCTACATATTGGTTTCATGATGAAAGGTTTGACATGTTTATACTGAACTGCACATTGTTATTTGTTTTGTTTATTACGATGCACAATAATGCCTGCACCTCGTGTCTTGTTAACACAGCCTCTTCCCAGCCCTCCTACTCATCTTCCTCCCACCCCCTCCTTCCCTCATATTTCTACACATCCCCTCTCCTATTTATTCCCATGATCTATATAAACTACATTAATCTCTGCGCTCATATTCCCAACAGATCTACATCAAACTAAACACATTAACCATGACCTTGCAAGTTCTTCAAGATAAGGTTTCCCAATCACTAAATACGCCCCTATATTTACTAGCCCTTCCCCCTATATTTACTAGTCCCTCCCACTATATTTACTACCCCTCCCACTATATACGTTACCATAAAATCGTAGGTACTTAAAAATGGTCTTGGAATGGTTGCCCCTGATGTTGAAATTGACAATGGAAAAGGTTTCATATAATCTTATATATATAACTAGCATTATTATTATTATACACTATAATTTATTATTAATTCCATATTAGTTTTGATTATGTAAATAAAGATCCTAGAGCTGAGATAGTCAAACATAATGAGTTATTTATGACCCTCATAATTTTATAATAATTTTATTTATGATGGGGCAATTTAATAAACAGAATATAACTAATTATAAATAATCTAATATATATATTTATATATATATAATGAATATTCAATATAATACAACTTAGTAAAAAACTGATTTTCTGTGATTTCAATGTTAATAATTACATATCTAGTATATATATATATATATTGTATATAAACCAAATTTAGGCAACAATTAGTACATAAACATCAAAATCAACTTTACGAGATTACGTATGTTCACACTAATAAAGTAAATATGTACACAAGTATACGGCACAATTATTCATATATCTGTTGCTGATCAAGTTATGAATACATAACATCTGCTGCAGCATACTGTATAGTTATGTATTACACCCTACAGAATGCTGCAGTTTACATTAGTTAATTATCATTGTATTTATGATTTTATATTAGATGGTTGTATGATTTCCAATTATAATTCAAATAGTAATAATTGAACTAATTAACCATCATTTATGTTATTTTCATAAAGAGTGAAACCTTAGTTTGTAAGTTTTATCGACAACATATTTTATTAAAATTTATTTAATTAAATAAAATGATGTATATTAAAATAATGATGTCGAATGATAAGAAACTATAAATGCCTCCAATATCAACACATTTTGCAATATATTGAATAAAATATTAAGTTTCATAACTAATCAATAAATCAGGTGGTATGTATTACGAGCCCATATTAACAGTGCATTGTGGGAGGAGCCTAAAGATCCCCATCAAACCAGTATTATGTTAAAAATGTGATATATGTTTATCTCTATCTCCCCTATCTTGACTATAGTCAAACTTATTAACAGATTGTATGTATTAGAAACAATTCATTAAAGCATCTTTCAATCACTCTTACCACTACTATCAACTATATTAACAGGAACAATCCTATTATCCAGTGATTTCGAAGAAACTGAAGGTAAGTTAGCCTTCCCACCCCTACCTATCCCTGCTTCCTCTTCCCACCCCTTCCCTTGCTATCACTTCTTTAATCTATTCCCACCCCTTCCTATCACTTCTTCAACCTATTCCCACCCTGTCCCTTCCTATCACTTCTTCTTTAACCCCTTTACCTCTCGTCGTATAGATAATCTTCCGAAGTTGCTTAAGGAATTTGGGGTAGGCGACAACACCCGACTTAAGTGCGACGACTTCCAGCAAATCTACAATGTCAATGTCACCCTCGTCCATGTGTAAGTACTGACGACCTTTGACCTTTAGTGTTTACTTTAATGACTACTACCTGCCTACACTACTACTACTACTACTACTACTACTATTTCCTGACTATTACTACTACTACTACTTTCACTACTACTACATTACTCACAGAGATAAATGTCCCGATAATGCAGACTATGAGATAATTGGAGACCAATTCAAGCTGCAGGAATACACATCTAAACTCAATACCAAGAAAGATACAACAACGTCACACAAAGGTAGATACGAAAATAACATTGGTTTATTATTCATTAAAATAGAATTAATATCTAAATATAATAAGCAAAATTATTATTGTTATTAAATGTATATTGCGCCTATGTTACTTATATAAATTCATAACAACTTACACTTACTATAGGTGAAGATGATGGTGTTATGCTAATGGAAGAAGATAGTGTAGAAGGTTATATATGTGATGTGTATAGATTATCTCCATTCATAACTATATATTATAATTAGAAATTCTTCTTAAAAATATGATATATGCACAATTTTAGAACTAAATAGTAATAATAAATCTATTTTTGTTTTATCTCAAATTATTAACTATTGTGCTTTATTGAGATATATATAAAAAATAGGAATTACAGATAAATAATTATGAGTAATATAATACAAATAATAAAGTAAGGTTTATTTTAAAATGTACTTTAATGTGAATATTTATTAAATTATAAAAATATATACTGTTCTTAAAATAATTATTTACAAACAAATACTTTCTCCAAATTAATTTACTTTTTTTGACTGCAAAATATTAACTAATATACATGTAAATTATAATAATGTTCTACATGTATTATTAATGATATCATATTTATTTGGTCTGTAATATTGCATACGTTTTATTCCTTATCATATACTATTATAGGTATTATATCATTTACAACTATAAATACATGGAAAATCTTCTACATTTAATAAATATTATTATAAAAATTAGTTTCTAGATATGTGTTGTTCAATGATATTATAGTATAGTAATATGATATGTATCATATATAATAGTTTACTAATTCAGATAATAACTAAATAACATTAGAAATAACTATAGTATTTTATCTAATTCTACTGAAATTATATATATATTTTAATCAATTATAAACGTAAATTTTCTATTCTAGATTTCATTATTATTGTACATCCTAGTAAACATTCCACTAACATCTATGTTTACCAACGACAATAGAAACCGGTGAAGAAGTAGCCCAAGTGTTATCGGAATCCAGAAAGAGGAAGGGTTCCGACGCAGATCAGAAGACCGCTACGAAGATTATGAAAGATTCCACAGAAGTCATTGATAACTAGTGTATTAGTAAACGTTCATATCGTCAGCTACAACTCGATGATTACATACATAATTATATATATATATATATTAACATCAGTAATTGTATATCATTTATTTGTTATGCATTCAATATTCAAATAATCACAGAATTGTTTTCGAATTGTTTTATATCTTTCCTATTTTGAATCTTTTTTATTCTGTGAATGAGAACGCATATTATTAGCATATATTTTATTCAATAAAAACTATAATATGCAGGTGTTATCCAATTATACTAAATTATATAATATATATTTCAATATTATTATATAATAAATCTATAACTAATATCAACTGATATTTCATGATAAAAATATTAAAATATAACTAATTATGAAAATGAAATCAGATTAAACATACGTCTATGGAGGATCAGTGAAAGCCTAGGCTTTATTTGGTCGATACTTCCAATATGTCATGTACAGATTACAATATTAGTAAAAGTAATAATATAAAAATAATGAATCCTATGTTAGCATTCGTTGTAATATAATTAGTAAATGAAACAATAAAATAAAAGATATATATATATATAAATTAATAAAAATAATAAAATAAAATAATTGTAAAATATTAAAATGTATTAAAATATATTTTATATAATATATAATAATATGTAACTTTATAAAATTGTAATAGGGAGAAATTGTTTATAAAAATAGTAAATTATTATAAATAGGTATAAAATAAAAATATGTTTTAAAATTAAAACTACTAACAAAATCAATCATTATTCAATAAGACGTATAATGGAGCCTCATTCCTGTTAAATTACAGATGACTAATAATAATACCAATAATCATGAAAATAACAAAACTTAAAAAAGCACGAAACGAAACAAGATAAAAACAAATATAAATATTAAAACATAACAAACTAATATTTACCAATAAATATTTTAATGTTTATTTTAGAATTACATTATTTATATTATTTTTGAGTAAAAGATTATTAAACATTAATTCATTATATAACTGGTCAATTAAAAAATATTGTATTTTTTAATTTATTTGATTTCATAAGTGTTAAGATAAATTTATTTTTTAGTTTATTTAACTTAAAATATGAGTATGAATCTAGAAAATAGATTAATAAAGTGTATATATAATTAGATAGATCTAATTTTAGAAGACCTTCAAATTTTAAAATGAACAGTATTTGTTAATAGTATTAATGGTGATTTTTATTTATTAAATTATTATTTATTTAATAAATCTTAACTTTTTTCTGTAACATCAATCGATAATAATTTTATAATCGTTCATTTTATAAATACGCCAATAACACAACACCTAATATAAAAATTACTTTTATTTCTATTAATGACAAATACTTACTGCAATAAAAATAATTGAAAAAGTCGAAAGAAAACAAATCAAAATGAATGAATGGTGCATGTTCAAATTTATACGGATGATATATACATACTAATCAATATACACGATAATAAAGAAAGAATATTAGAAAGTAGACAATGTGCACGTCGATAAAAAGATGTATATGTGGTTTAGCACAAACGGGGAAACAATATTCCATTATAGCCATACATTATAGCTGTATGCTTACTGCGTATAATATCCTGATATTTGCTAATGTTAAACCAATATTATCTTGAATTTATTAGCGGGAATTTTAGTTTATCTCCAGGATACCGCAGTGTGGAATACGGAAAAATCAACAAAATAAAATACAAATTTGGAATAAATAAATATTACATTTTATATGTTATCTAGGTTCTGTCAACAATTATAATTAAAATCGATCTAGAATTACCATAAACAGCATATTTATAGCACATCACGTAACATAAATAATTATCAAATATAATCTAAATGCATATTTTTTAATTAATAAATCTTATTTTATAATATATTATAATATTAATATAAAATTATGATAATATTATAACTTATATACTGACGATTTTAATAATTTAAAAACATTGTTTATTTGTATTTATTGATATCATTATTAGCACTACCATTGTATCATGTAAATCAATTAAATATCTGGAATCATCAGTTATCATATGTCACTGTGAATTTTATATTTATCAATTTAATATTATTAATAATTTGTTATTATTTGCAATTACATTTATTTATAGTTAGTAGATATTTTAAACATTAGTTTGTATGTTGTTAATCTTATATATATAAGTTTTATTTGATATTAAATAATAGCATTTATATTAGTGTTATAAATATTTACATACTTTTTTCTTTGTTTTACTTTTATTTGAGATATATTTTACTCGGAATAATTATTTAGGACTACCTGTATAAATAGAAATCAAAATTTTGAAAAATCTATTATAGTTACCCTACTAATTTTTTTTGCTATATGCAAATATCTAAATAAATACATACAATGTTGATCTGCTATAGTTATATATATATATATATAATTATTAATAAACGAAGAGATAATTTCTATAGAAATATTTTATTAAAAAATTCACATATACTATTCTATACATATTTATTTATAAAATAAACTATATGTTTTAAAAAAACTCCTAATAATATTGCAGAAGTGTATATCATGTATATAGATATTATATATAATACATAAAGAAATAGTTACATTCATTGAATAGTTGTACCTAAGCAATACTCTGAATGGGGCTATTTAATAATTCTTCGGAATTTCATTTAATTCGGACATCTCGCTAAGAAAGACAATTATCGTGAGTTAACTGAACATACATATACATATATCATCGATATAAAGAAAGTTGGTAAGCAATTGAATGTAGTGATGGCACAATCCGCTACGGGCGCAGCAGTCGAAACCCACTATCTGGCCCACTACTTTTTATTTAAAATTAATTTTTAGTTACACATATATTTTGATAATTACTACCAATTTTAATGTACTATCTATATCTACGATATGTATTATATCTATACTAAAAATAAAATTATATATTTAAAATCTATTTCGACGAAAATCCTACTGTTTTAATATTTGACATATATAATATGACTAATATCCAATCAAAATCACTGATGCCATTTTGTTAATTTATCGATAAAAGTGCCATTCGCGTATCTATCTTTACATGCATTGCGTACGTCAATTACACAGGTCCACTTTCTTTATATCGATGATATATATACATATAAACATATAAACAAATTACTAGCATTTTTGTATACCAATATCTTAACGGATTTAAAGCTTTCGTCATTCATAACTTGCTCACCGTCATCTTCTAATAGGTTAACTTCGCATTGAGCTGTGTGTGTGTGTGTGTGTGTGTGTGTGAATAAAGCCTTAAAGGTATAAGTAATGAGATATTGTTAACTTAATACTAAAGCGACTGAATACATCGCAGCGAGAACCTCCGCTTAGGCTGTGGGTTTAACAATTTGACGGGTATGACGAATTTAATCAGATTATTTTTATTTAGGTGGAGTCCTTTCATCCCATCTAGGAACTTAGATGAAGTTTTCACTTATAACCATATATGGCTCTAATTTCCCTTCGAAGCCGCTCTCATGTTAAGGCATCCATGGTTATAACGAAAACCGATTATTATTTTACACACAGTTATATAAGATCACTTCTAAATATTATTTTAATACCTATTTTATTGGGCAGGTCTGGGCTCGAACCCGCGTCCTACCGATTGCGTGTCTAACGCCTTAGCCGACTGAGCCACACAGGCGGTTAATAATTAGATTATTAACTTTAAAAAGCCTGCTTAATAACGCCAGCTCAGAGGATGTTACAGATCGGAGGTCACGTGACCTAACAATGATTCATTAGTAACCACAGTTGCCGTATACGCGTGTACTAGTCGAGAGGAAAGCTCGCAACCTTTGCTCACTAGGTGGCTTACCCGTAGAGCTTAGTTCGATGGCTTCCTGTATATCGTAGCCCGTAAGTATCTTAGTGCCGTGGACCTGTGTGTAGTGATGAGTCAGTAGCATTAGTGACGATATCTAGCCATGGGTAGTTAAGTAAGTCTAATAGGTGCCTCTAGGTTGTGTTTTGTGGGCAGTTGCGCACAATTTAAAATTTGTGCACACAATTAATTTAGATTGTTTTACATATAAAATTAAAAACTTTTTAGATATTTATTCATACGGTATACCACATCGAAGTAGATACAATAAAAAGATAATAAGGGCACACACAAAGACAATATGAGAACACACAAAGACAAGAGGAGCGCACACAAAGACAATAAGGACACATACAAAGACAATAAGGACACACTTACCTTTCCTCCGTGGGCAACAACAGCATCCGTTGTCTTGAATCTCTTGTTGCAGTAAGCGCAGTCGTATATCTCATTGCTGTGAATCTCCATGTGTTTCTGTACAATGGGGGGGACACTGGTTATTAAATTAGGTCAAGGTCGTAGTAAACTTCTGGTAGAAGAAACATTAAAGCATATCGAATTCTACTTTATTAAATATTGGAAATGAAATATAATATATATATATATAATAATATTTATTGAATCACATGTAATAATAGTGGATACACATGGACCCCTCATCTAAGTTATAGATATATAGTTAATTTGCTAAAATGTTAAACATATATTTAACCAATAGTTACTTCTGAGTGACAATAGTCTATATTTATATAATATATTTTAATTATCTTATGGATTTCAATGTGTAGTCCCTGCAAAGTAGGGGCTAACACACTGCTAACCATGTGATAGAGGAAGTTATGGAAATGAATTAATGTTAATGAGTGTATAATGGGAATCACTTAAGAACCTTAATACTGTTCCCTAGTCTAACATGGGTTAGCAAGCCAAGTCCTTCTATATAATAAGTTACTTAACTGAATATTAATATGGTGAATCTGTATACATTAACTATGCATATATTGTTACTATAATATATAGTTATTACTATAGTAATTGTATGCTATAAAATGGCATCCTTTCCCTTAAAATAGTACTAGACATTACTGGGGTTCTGGTATTGTAGTAGTAGTAGTAGTAGTAGTAGTAGTAGTAGTAGTAGTAGTAGTAGTAGTAGTAGTAGTAGTAGTAGTAGTAGTAGTAGTAGTGGTAATGGTGGTAGAGGTCGTAGCAGTAACCTTGAGGATTGACAGTCTGCCGTAGCTCTTATCGCAGATTTCGCATAAGTAACATTTCCTAACAGTGTGAGAAGACATGTGGGCCTTCAGATTTCCGATGGAGTAGAACGGCTGTGTGGGGGGTAGAGGAGTGGGGCTAGTAGTGCTGATGGTAGTGGTAGTGGGTGGGGTGGGGTGGGGTTGGGTGGGGAGTAAAGCAGACTGGGATATAAAACTATATTGATTTCAACGTAATGCTGTTAGTAAAAGTTACAGAGATAATGAAAGAGTGAAAGTGAAAGAGTTAGGCAGAATAAGAATGAGAGATGTGTGTGTACAAATCTATATGAAAGCTGGTCGGACTGGGAGACATTATACCCCACCGATATGTTCCTATTACTTGGATGGCCGACGACAACAGACAAGATTCAATCATATTTATAATATATAATCATATTTTATACATATTAGGAGCAAACAAATAAATATTAACTATAAAAGAAGAGAACAAAAATAAAATGTCTTCTAATATATAATTATTACATCTATATGGTTGTAAAGCATATGGAAAGCATTGTTATTTTGGTGGAGTCCTTTCATCCCATTCAGTAATTTAGGTGAAGTTTTCACGTATAAACACAGGGCACTTATAACCACATGTTAAGGCATCTATGGTTTTAATGAGAGCCGATCATTTATTTATACATTATATAAGATCACTTCTAAATATTATTTGAAGACCTATATTAATGGTCTGGACGAGGCTCGTACACGCATCCTACTGCTTATATGTACGACGCCTTAGCCAACTGAGCCACACAGGCAGCTAATACACACGTGTACTGAGGAGTTGCCAACCTTAAAGCATTCTTCACAGATGTATTCGGGAGGTACTTCAGGTTGATGGTTTCTCTTGATGTGTAGCAACAGGGCACTGCGATGGGCATAGGCTTCGTTGCATTCCTTGTGGTGAGTGCGTGAGGTGTCAGTAAGGTGGCAGTAATGTGGAGGTGATGTGGTGGTAATGTGTCAGTGAGGTGTTTATGAGGTGTCAGTAATGTGGCGGTGGCGTATAATTAACGTGTCAATAAGGTGGCAATAAGATTTCAGGAAATAGAATAAAATTTGTTGTTGATAAATATATATATATCATTGCATTATTGTAATACTTGAGAGAAGGTACCTACATTTGTGTAATTGATTTACTGTAAGGCCTATACTACAATGCCTATCTATTTACATTGCTAGCGTGAAGGACCTTCCCATAATTAAGTAGATACAATTGTACTCTTATCTGATACTGAAGCTGATACTGATACCCATGATACATTATACATTATAGCAATCATTTATTAATGGATACAAAGTCTAGGAATGTTAAAATAGAAATAAAAACTACATTCTAATGCGGCTGACAACTTATGATGATGTTTCTTAAATAACGTTAACTTATATTACATTAATAATGAACTTATCAATTACAAAAGAGAGAGTTGAAGTATGATCTATAGCAAATATAAGGTATAGAGGAAAAGTAGACGTGTTACATTAAATAATTTAAATTTGATAAATAACTATCTCGAAGAAAAAGAAGTTTAAGTGAATGGAAAAGAGGCATCGCTAAAGAAGTATTCACATTAGTGTAGGGTTATTCACATTACTAAAGGGGTATCCAGTGGATACTATCCACATCACTAAAGGGGTATCCACTCTGCTAGCAAATAGGCTAGACGGCTTGTTACTGTGCTTGTCGCTCAATACATATTATTAATGATGTTCAAATAGCGACTTATTACTGCATTTGTTACCAAGTGAATTACGTGTTCAGATAGCGAGCAACAAGTAAATCTAATATATATGTTTCAAGGATTTTACAATACTATGACCTTGTTGCATTGCTAGTTGATAGCAGTGTGGTCACCCCTATAGGGGATCTATAGTAGGTAACAATAGGTAACAGTAGGTTATAGGCTTACCTCACAGATGTAGGGTTTCTCTTTGGTATGTATACGGATATGTTCTTGTAGATGTGAGGTCTAATAGGACAGGGTGTGGGGTTAGATAATGGCGGTGGGGTGAGGGCGAGGGGTAAGGATGATGATGGGGGTAGGGTTGGATAAAGGGTAGGGGTGGAGTTAGATGTGAGGATGAGGGCGAGAGTAGGGTGGGCGAGAATGGGGGCGGGGGTGAAACCTTTATGAAGCCTTTACCGCAAAAGGAGCAGTACGATTTAGGGATATCGTGTATTTTCACATGTATCTTCAGTAGAGATGGGGCGCGGTATTGTTTGCAGCACACCTTACAACTAGGGGAGGGGCATCGGGGGTGTTACGTAGTGTTATTGTAACTGAATTCGTGCATGTATCTATGCAGTAGATGCCAGCTTACAGGGTAGCCTTGACTTGGATAGGGTAGGGGTAATAGTAGTATTATTATTAGGTGCTTGCATTGTAACTTAACATGATGAAGTGGTTATTACTTAGCTTACTTAAGTTGAATACACTGTGTATAGACTATGTTGTATACACAGTTCAGTGCGTAGTGGCAATCTGTCATCTGCGTATTATTGTAAGCTCTAGTATTACTGAAATCAGTAGGTTTCAGTAATATCTTAAGGGGATGTTCGACGTTTGTGAGGTTACATGTGAAACATAGGGGGCAAAAGGTTATTGTTTAAAGGCATTACACTTTTTATGATTATTTTTGTATATATCATTTATACTTAGTTAGATTATATTTAATATTGATTATTTTGTAGTGTATAACTATAAACTTTTCATATAAATATATATATATATACATAGTTTTAAAGCATAATATGCATGAAAATAGATTTATCATAATATATTTAATATTAATTAAATAATAATACGTGTCGAGTTAAAAAATTACAAAAATGTATAGTTTATTCATAATATGAGTTTAAAAGTGCTATTTTGGCATATTTTTCAAAATCGAAATAAATAAACAAATATTATCGTGACGTCATAGTGGGACAGTTTATGATTATTGAGAGATAAATTATTTTAAAAATAAATAATAATTAAATTTAAAATACTTTTAATATATCATTTATGGATATAGTATTAACTCGTGGAATAGATTATTATGTAAATATATTAATAAACATTAGTATTATAAGTTAACAATTCAAATCTATTATTAAAATAATAAACGATCAGTTATTTACCGATAATACAACACTGGTGGAAATTTAAATATACCAGCGGTATTGAAAATGAATCGCCCGTTATAGAACATAACTGGTTAGTTAAAGACTTATCAGCATCATATAATGTTTATACTTATTATATTTATTAATTACATAACATTATACTTATAATAAATTAGATCGATGCTTAGTATAATGATTTTAATAATATTAATAAAATTATATTCAAAATATTTGTATTAATATTATTATTATTATTATTATACTAAGCATCGATCTACTTTATAATCTATCATCTAGTATACTATTAATATAACTTATTATTATAATTTTATATTTTAATTATAAATTATAGTATAGGACTTATAATTTTAATATATCTGAGTGTTTAATAACATATTGAATAGTATTCAATGCATACTTAATATTTTGTCTATATAAACTTGATTATTATAACTAAATGATCATATACAATATATATGTACATTATATAATATATATATATATATATATATATATATATAGTAATTCAATAAATTCTATTCAAGTAATAAAAATATAGGTACAATAAGTTATTCGGTTAAACTAATTTCTATATAAAATTTATTCATACACTTAAAAATGTCATATAAATATGATATATATATACATAAACATATATTATATATTATATAATATAATAATAATAATATGATTAATATATCTATTATTAAATCTACTTTAAATATATGATATTATATATTTATATGGTAGGTGTACTAGAAATTCAAGCGATAACAAAGAAACTCTTGGAGAAAGAATCTGATGTAAGCGCTTTAAGAAAACTTGATGCTAAACTTTGAAGAATAATGTATATTATAGACAATTCTGGATTCAAACTAAATATTAACCTATAGATAATATATATTAATGTTAAAACTGTATATATATATATATATATATATATAGAAATAATTTCGTTCTGATAATAATTAATATACTGGATATAAATATGCTTCAAATTTGTGATTTGGTATAAAATATTAATATTATATGTTTTAATAATAAATTCAATTAAATTATATTTTATCAAATCTTATAATATATCTATAAAATGGAGATTGTTAATCAATTATTCATATTAATCACCTAATACCAGTTTTATCGATTTAGAAATTTTTCATATTTCATTTATCGGCATAATATAATAAATATAAATTAGTAAAAAAATACCATAAACAGGTTCTTCAATTTATCTGACTAACCCTTCTCCTATTGTATATTTAGTGTAAGAAGTATTATATAATATCTTATTAATAAAGAGCCTGGTTTATCTATGATTTATTGTAATGATACATATCACCTAAATATAAAATATAGTTTATAAAAAAATATTTATTTATACAAATAATTGGATAGTTTAAACACACATAAGTGTGATATTGTAAGTAGTAATTTACCCATAGCTATAGAGTGGGGTATGGGGTATATATACCTCTAATTTCTATGATTTTACCACAATCATCTCATTGACTGTGAGATACTTTATACTCATTTTCAACACTTCCAATACCATATCATGAATATTTCTTACTTAGGTTTTTAAAAAATGTACATAATAATAGTTATTATTAAATATTATAATAATAATAGTGTTTCTATTTACATATGAAATGTTATATATATATATATATATATATATATATATAAATATATTCTCCACATCACTATCATCCATATAAGAAGTGGTATTGCATACATGGCAATATTATATACATATTTTAAATAATAACTGCACTTTAATATTCAGTATATTTATAGTTGTCCATGGGTGTTTGTGTTTACTATAATTAAATATGACTACTTTAACTTCATATCAGAGGTTTTCTGAAGGATAAATCACAAAATATTACTTCGTTAAATACTTCGCAAAATTGTTGTGTTCTTGGAAAATTTTCTACGATTAAATTTAATTTGATAATTCTTATATTATATATTCTTGGTTATACGCTATTACGATTTGTCATTTTTGAAACTTGTATCCAGTTAATCATGTATCATTATCACTATCCTCTATATATTAATATACTATTTCATAAAGTTCGCCTTCATTAAAATATCAAAATTTACTTTAAATTATATAGCTTACTTACCATAAATTGTGATTAAAAAACTATTTTACCATATGGCATTGCTTATGCACTAATTTATTGTATAGTTCACATATAACTAAAGATTTAATCTACTTTAAATAATGTCATATGGATAATTACTTTGAGAAGAATACTTTGTACAAAACTGTACAACTCTGTTATATAAGTAATGTTTGCATATATACAATACTATAGTAAAAATTCTTATATTAAATAATAAATGATTACAATATAAAGTTATATTATAAAATTGATAATACACATAAGTTTATAATATACACTATATATATAAATATCTTAATATACACATATAATATGTATATATGAAATATATAAATATATAAAAAAAATTATAATTATATAAATAGAATTATAATTAATTTATAAACACATCAAAGGATTTTCATATTTTTAACACATTAATTAATTTTAATATTAAGTTTTATTTATATATTCTATAAATAATATTTTATTATTATAATCCCATATCATTATTCAGTGATTATATAATATATTTAATCATGTATATTACTATCTTACAAATATAATTGATCATTCTATATAATTTTATCAAACTATATTGCAAGCAGTAAATATGATCGATATATATCTTATCTCTAGTAATTTACAATATTATATATGATATGTCACTCCCATCTAAATATAGATCATAGTTACTAATTTTAATTGAAATATATATCGCAAGCAATACGCATATCGTGCAGTTAAAATATACACCTATATGTTTAGGTCATACAAATTACGATATTTTCAAGTTTTATCATACTTAGTAATTTGATTAATTAATAACATTATATACATATATTATGTTATTCTTATTAATATTATGTTAAGTGAATATATATGTACATTATATAATATAGAAATAACATATATATACTTGGATTCACATTAAATTTATTATATTAAAATGAACAATTCACAGCCTCATTTATTTTGATTATTATACGTCATTTATATTTCAAATTACTAAACCTATCTACATATTACGATTTTTATTGTCCTTTGTAATTCTAAATGTTTGTTTATAACTTAAATAGAATCCAAAAGTTACGAAAGAATTATCAATTATTTAACTATAAATAATATAAAATAAAAATTGAATACAATATTTTTTAAATTTAAAATTCAAATATCCTAGAATTTATATTTGGGATCCTACTATGACGTCACAGTAATTTTTAAATTTTTATTTCGTTTTTTGATTAAAACACATTATTTTGGTATAAATGAGTATTATTTCAAAATTTTATGAATAGAGTTCCTATTTATTTATAACATATTATATTAATATGTATAATCTATTTTCATGCATATTATGCTTTAAGTATTAAAAAAAACACTTAACAAATTTTTTTTTTAAATTATAAAAAATAATTATAAATAAAAAGTGTATTCTTTATATAGTTATTTTGCCTATCTTTTACATGTAAACTCGTGTCAGCGTTCCCCTTAAGTGTTGAAGTTTATCTGATATTTCTGATCTACGCGGGTATTGCATTGCATGTGAGGTATCTGCTGATGTTTGCTAGTTGTATTGTTCCATTATTCATGATGTTCTGTGCACTATACTCTGGCCTTACAACCCACCTCATGCATCATTGGAATGTACTTTTATAATAGGATATATAGCATATAGTATATATATATATATATATATATATCTTAACAATAATTATATATAGATATGTAATGTTATACTGATATTAAATATGATAACTAATTATTATATTTACTAACTAAATATGATAACTAAATAAATACAATTGCTTATTAAAATTATAATTAAATAAATATTTATAATAAAATATTAAATATGATTAATAATAATTAAATAAATTAATATGTAATATTTACCTATAATAATTATAAAAATATTAAAATTAAATTATTAATAATATTTCATATACTAAGTTAATATGTTCTTAATAATAAATCATACTAAAAAGATTTTTAAATACATTCTGTATATATATAACATTATAATATTTCTATCAATCCAGTTAAAATTAAATTAAAATTGATAATTCAATAAGTGACAACATTAATTTATCGATAATAGGTGAGATAATAAAGGGGGGTTAGATGTAGGGCGACAGGGTGAATAGTATTGAATAAAAGGGGTGGATAAATATGTGTGAATAATAGCGGGCTGGGTGTAACTAACACAAAAGGGGCGTCTTTGTAAATAGTGTGATATTCGTCGATGTGTTTCTTGAGGTAGGCATGACTCACGTATTTAGCGGGACAGTGGTCGCATGTGTACGAATCTCTCTCCTGTACCACATCGTTAGTATTATTATTAGATGTCTGTTTTGTTTTCTAGTTTAGTTTAAAATAAAATAAATAAATACGAATACAATATGATGTGTTCTCATTGTTCTAAAGGGCTTAACAATGTTTTCTATTGTTATAAGTGGAGGTTTTCTATTATTATAGGTGGAGGTTTTCTATTATTAGCACCCAAATGAAAGCAAAAGAGTTTAATATGGGTAATTGATGCATTGAGGTGATTTATTGTTTGCTATTTGCTTAATAAGCAAATATATAGTCGAATGTATAAACTGGAAATACGCTCGCTAATAATAACTGCACAAAGTATTGAAATAAACAAACAATACTACGATATTGAATGACTGAACAAGAGACCTGCTGAAATATAATTAAAGTGACATACAAAAAGGTAACGATATTTAGAGATTAAATAAAATAGTGGGGAAATAGGGGGATGATAACGGAGGGGGGTAACAGGGGGTACAGGGATAATCTAATAGATGGCAATGAGGTAAAATCTTATAATGTTAAAAGTGATGTACAAAAGGGTTGTGTCTCATGAAATCAATATCTGCACATAGCTTCTCCCTATTGTTTGTATGTTATAGGGTAAAGAAAACAGGTAATAATTTATAATATATCATTATCTGTATATCTTTTATATTGATAGAAACTGGCCACTAGTAATTATATCATTATGGTTACTACCCCACTAATTACCCCACTGATTACCCCACTAATACGATGACATATAATAACAATAATAATCTTTAACTGAGGTAATTTGGGCCTTATATTCACGGGGACAAATTTATTAGATTGTTAATAATATTATATTATTATATAATTATTTCAAATGATATTATATCATAACTTTACAAATAGGATATTACAATATCAATAACCATAATTATACTATTAATAACGTATCTAACGTGATTACATTGACCGCAGCACAGTGTATTACATAATAGTATTAACTAATCGTAATAGCCAGCCAGCTAATGGCCTATACGTTATAGCACGGCATGATTACAGGTAACATTAGGGGGGCACATTCACCAGTATACTGTATGTGGCAATCACTGAAATGAACGAGGTGTGATCGTGCATGTAACTATACCTATCGGGTGTTACCTGTTCACTTTAATGTGTTAATCAATGTGTTCTAATTTAATTCAATTTCATATTGATGTTGAGATATATTTGCATCGTTTTATCGTATATTGAAAATGAAATAAATATATGGTATAATATTATATAATGGTGTAATACATTTCATATGTATGTTAATAAAAAATGTTTAACAATTATTAAATTGTAAATATAAATAAGTGTAATAAATGTTATGTATTATATCTATAATTATATTATTCTACGTTGATTATTGTACATTTAATTTTTATTACAACTATCAATTATTTTATATTCTTAATTACATCTATATTTTTATGCATTTTTAATTTTATTAGAAAAAATATATATATTTGATTATACCAAGAACATGACATTATCCGCTTGCTATCTCTGCAATGGTTACTTTTTGTACTACGAGCTTTATACTTTTCAGTGATATATTTAATTATATTTCAATGATTTTAATCTAAAAATCAAATATATCAAGGATATTTATTTATCTGTCAAATAAAATTCATTCATATTTTATTAAAAATACTTAAATATTAAAATAAATACCTAAAATTTATTTATAAATTAGGTTCAATTTCAATAAATTTAACGATGTTTTTATATTATTAATGTCGACATTCCAGATAATATAATGTGTATTAAATTATATTTTGAATTAAATATAATCATATTGAAATCATTGATTTAAAAACGTGTTTTTGCATTAATTTTTGCATCAAATTCAAATTTATACTTCGGGACGATGATGCAATACGATAAAATCAATAAAGCGGAAAATAAAAGTTTCCCGAAATATCCTTTAGCAAACGTATTTGATTATATGTTTACTTGATAAATTATATTATTCTATGGAAATTGTAATTCATAATTCATAATTAAAATAGTATTTATTAACAACGTATTAATTGTGAAATTTAAATTTAAAATAAATGTATTTATTATACATGATACTAAATTGTAGTTGACATTCATGGAAGTATTATCTTAATTAAACATAGCAAGTTATCTAAATACACATTTATTTAAATAATAATCGTGGATGTTTTAGGAATGTAGTTCTAATATTATGTGTCAATATTGCAAAGAATAGTTATGTAGTAAGTTTGAAACTTTCTATATGATATTATAGATATAAATTTGAAATTAAATATTTTAAAATATAATGAAATGAAAATTAATGAAATTTAATATAATATAGTATTTGGTACTGTACTGCTATTTTACATAATAGTATTGAGTTTGACGATACTATAGTAGTTAGGTATTGGAAATTATAATTATAAATTATCATTTTTCATTTAAAAATACTACAATATTAATTAATAATATAATAATAACGTTTCATTTCTAATAAGTAAATTTAAAAGATTAATATTCCAACTATTAAAATATACAGTAAAATTCTTCTATAAGAAACTTATTTTTGTACATTTATTTTGTAGATATTTTTTCTTATATCGCAGTTTATTTTAATTTTAAAATGTAGTTGATGATATAAAGTTGAATCTGGTTACTCTGAATGGTGTTGAGATACTTTAATTATTCTAATACGACGATATATCGTCACGACAAATGTTGGTGTGTGGGAGAGTAAGTAACCCTGTGCGTGTCTGGGAATGTACGGTGAGATAGTGTGGTGTGGTGTGGTGTGGAGTGTGGAGTGTGGTAGTAACCCGTTCATTATGTGTGTGGAGTGAGGTAGTGTGGTGTGGGAGGGAGTGTGGTGTGGTGTGGTGTGTGTGGTGTGGTGTGTGGTGTGTGGGGAGTGGTAGTAACCCGTTCGTTGTGTGCGTTCTTCTCATGAATTCTGAGGGCACTACTAGTGGTGTAACACTTTGTGCATTGTTTACAGGAGTAAGGCCTTTCTCCAGTGTGTTTCATCATGTGACCCTGTATAGGGGGGGGTGGGTAACTGTTACCAGGCAGTGTAGACGTACATCTATTCACTATATATATATATATATATATATATATATATATATATATATATATATATATATATATATACTATATATACTGTATATACTATGCATATAAATATAAAATACTATACTATAAATATACATATACATATACTATACATATAGAGATCTTTCAGGATGTCTGATACTCTTGCGATAATAAGTGCTCCTTCGATAAAAATCTTCTGCAAAAGACTGAATAAATATCTTTTATTATAATTATTTTTTTTAACAATATTTGATTACACTAGAAAATTATTCTTACTATTATTTAAGTGTCTAAATAAACTATTATTATTATTATTATTATATACATACATACTAATATACTATGCTATATATATATATATATATATATATATATATATTTATAAAAGTACTTGTAGGCCATTGTATGTATAATAGTCTATAAATAGACATACACAATTAATTAAATGGCCAGTCATATTATAATCGTCATATTATTACGTCATACCTATAACGAAGTTATGTAGGGACTGTAGCACAGTAACGATGATAAACTGTTGTCTGTATGTCTATTCATCTGTCTTGCTACGAATCACACCCTTAGATGAGTAATAAAGGTCACCGTGAAGGTCACCGCGAAGGTCGATGTACATTATACTATTATCGCAGTCGCATGACTCACTACCACTTCTACTACTAAGAGTGCATAAAGATATACATAAAATATAAAAGTTCATTGCTAGTATCCACTATGAAAGTACACCCCCGTCATAATGAGAGCCTTCTATCGGGTAGGGGGGTGATTACGAGCGATACCCCAGAAGAGTGCCAGTGATTCATTAGTCAAGTGGGCGCGCTGTACTATACATTGCGGTCTAGGAGCTCGTCTTGCATAGGAGACGTTTATGTGCAAATGAATTTACAAAGTAGGCAACGATAATAATGAGCGGGGCGCCACTGTGGTGTTAATGATTCGCCGTTTATGTCATGTGACCCGCTCATATAATCAATAAACTCCTTCGAGCTGATTATTAATGCTGTTTGCGTAATGACATCGGCTAATAGTTAGCTCATCGACCTCGACAGGTGAACTCTGACCTTTAGGGCGAAGCGTACGTTGAACTGTGCCGGGCAGAACTCGCACTTGAAATCTTTAGCCTTCTCGTGTATGACCTTGTGAATTTTTAGTTCCGCGGGCCGTTTGAAGGTCAAGTCGCAAGAGACGCAAGCAAACGCTTTCACTTTGGAGTGCATCTGGGGTGTATAGGTGGGGGGTAAGGGGTTGTGGGTGAATAGGTAAGGGGGTAAGGGGTTGTGGGTGAATAGGTAGGGGGTAAGGGGTTGTGGGTGAATAGGAGGGGGGTAAGGGGTTGTGGGTGAATAGGTGGGGGGTAAGGGGTGAATATGTAGGGGGTAAGGGGTGAATAGGTAGGGGTAAGGGGTGAATAGGTAGGGGTAAGGGGTGAATAGGTAGGGGTAAGGGGTGAATAGGTAGGGGTAAGGGGTGAATATGTAGGGGGTAAGGGGTGAATATGTAGGGGGTAAGGGGTGAATAGGTTGGGCAGCCACACACTCTGTATTTACAACACAACAACTGCTGCCACTAACTGTGAACTGATTACGGGTGCTAGTGTAGTTTTGTATCAATTTAAATAGTATTTACTGTGAGATATCTCAGATACCCGATACACAGTTGTGCATCCTTAAAGTCTGAGTTAGGGGTAGTTCACTGCTGATACATTCATCAGTGGTCTATAGACCTGGTTTATAGTCTCTAGTTGAATGATTGAAGATGAAGAATATATTTATATTCTTTTGTGAATTGACTATTAATCCATATCTAGTAATAGGATAAAATCATTAAATATTTACGACTTCACATAATATTCTTAAGAGGGCACTCTTCGAATCTAATAATGTGATTTAATACGAGCGCTATGTAAATTGATAGGGATTTCTTGCATATTGGGTAGTAAGTTAATAATAGTTCTATCTATAATTTCAATATAGGTAACACTATATATTTTTTATATGAACGAATAATACTTATATTTATCTATATAACGTAAGTTTTTACTGAGTATATTTCCTTTAGTTAATATGTTATTTATAGGGTTAATGTGAAAATTTAAAAGTAATTTTATTCAAGATTTGATACAGATTTACTAAACAAAAACTAGGGTAATATATATCTAGTTATTATCTATATATTCTGAAAATATTATTATTACATTTGCAATATTGAATACCGAGGACATTTTCAAGCTGGAGGATGTATGTTCCATACAAAATATACTGAGAAAATTAAGATCAAAGTACATTTTCTAGTAGGATTAAAAATAATAAAATTAATAGCTTAGATAACATAAATATAAATCACAGATACAGTAATATGCATACATAGATATTTATTCTTTGTGTATATAAAATATATAAATATAATATATAATTTTATTATACTAATTATTTTAATATCATATATATATTATAACATGACTTATAAAATATGCTTTTTACATGTTTATATATTGATTTAAAAATAATTTTTACAGGAAATGATAGATAATTTTAATTGATTAATTTAATGATATTTGTAATAAAAAAATCTGTTTTCAAAATTATTTTATTTAAAACCGAAACCGAAACTCTGAAGCAGGTATGTTATTCTTGTATGTAGTAACATTTTAAGTGTTCATAATTTTTGAAATAATAAATTGGACCAAAAGAACAGTAACAAAATAACATGATGTTGTAATAACGACGATGTAATATAATAATTAATGGAGAGCTTGGATTTCTTTAATCAACCTATTTCACTATTATATAATCTACAAAATCATTATATAGACTATGTTACTATTAGATAAACATAATATTACTGTAAAATTGATTAACAGTTGCGGTAATAGTATGAGAGAGTAAGGCATATTGAACATTACTGTATTGCATTGGTAGAAAATAGGATAACCCATATGTATACTTATCATATGTGAATAGGTCTACTTCAAAACAATCATTCAGAGATATATTTCTAAGTATTAACATAATGTATATAAGAGATGATATGTAGGTCAAGCGTAAGTAGAGATGATAGTATGATGTGGCTGGTATTGTGGTTATTGTGTAGAGTGTGAAGTGAGGGGAGTGGTGTATGTGGTATAGTGTGGTATGGTATGGTGTTGTATGTAATAGAGTGTAGTATAGAGGAGTGATATAAGGTAGAGTGATGGTTGCAGTAATATGTGGCATAGTAAGTATTTTTGAGAATATGTGTAGATTGTGATGTGGAGTAAGAAGTGTGGTGTGATGTGGGGTGTGATGTGGAGCAAGAAGTGTGGTATAGGGTGGGGTGTGATGTGGAACAAGTGTGGTATGATGTGTGGGGTGTGATGTGGGATGTGATGTGTAGAAATTAGTGTGGTATGGTGTGATGTGTAACAAGAAGTGTGGTATGGTGTGTGGTATGATGTGTAGTAGTGTGATATGTAGCCCACTAACCACATAATGATACTTAAGTTTGCTCTTCGAATAGAAGCCCTTACCACACTGATCGCAGCTGTGAGGAGTGGTTCCATCAGCGTGTGTGTCCCTGATGTGGTCAGCCAGCTTAGATATCGGCATCTTGTGGTTACAGAGGTCGCATACCACCTTCTCACCTTCAGGGGGCAGGGGTGAGGCTCACGTTATCGGATGAAGAGGGCAGGAAAGGGTGGGTGTAGTAGAGTATGGGGTGTGTTAGTGAAAGGGAGGTAGTGAAAGGGGTTATAACTAACCTTATCAGAGGGAGAGGGCAGGAAGGGAGGGGTGTAATAGAGTGTGGGTGTGGTAGTGAAAGGGAGAGGTTATAGCTCACCTTATCGGATATATAGGGCAGGAAGGGAAGGGTGTAATAGAGTGTGGGGTGGTTTATACATATCCTTAATGGAGGGAGATCTGTATATGGAGTCGTACATAGCACATATAGAGAAGAGGCGACTGAAAACGAGAGCTGATCGTTTTGTATGCATAATTATATAAGATCATTTCTAAATATTATTTTAAGACCTATTGTATGTGTCCGGATGGGGTTTTAACATGTGTCTTACTGCTTGTGTGTCTTAGCTAAAGAATAAACTAAATTCACTGATTAGGTAAAACACCAACAATGTCTAAATCATTATAATGAATTTATTATGGATATTATTGTAAATTGTACATAAACATTCACTAATATATGCTCTTCTATTAATTCTCAATTATTGTCACCACATTAATATCGATAAATAATGATATAAATTTGTAATAAATTGTAAACCATTTCTTTCTCTTTCTTTTCTCACTTCTATAGCCGAATACATTTTATAGTCTCTATTTTCGGGTTCTTTGTATTTGAATGTATCTTCTGCAAATCAAATTCCTTAGTTTAATTTATTTCGTAATAGATTTATTATAAGTTAAAAAATAAATACGAAAACCGCGCCCAGCAAACAGTAATAGCAGCATAATAGCAGCATAACAGCATATGTAATAGCCTCAAATGTTTAAATTGTGCTATTATGCTGCTATTAAATGCCTATTATGCTTCTATTAATTTGTCATGCTATTATCATGCTGTTATGCTACTATTTAAAGTCTATTATGTTAATATTATACAATAAGAGGTTATACGATAAGAGACCTAAGCTAATAACCGGTGATGTCGGATCTTAACGTCCGGCCACTAGTACAGCCTTTAGATTTGCTGACCGAGTTATCTAGGTCAACGGGGCCGGGTTTAGTCGTCACGGCAACCCGCTGCTTCTTCTTCACCGGTGAGTCTAGAGAGCTCTCCTTCTCACCAGCCTCCTCATGTTCAGTATCCTCCTCCTCCTCCTCCATCTCCTCCTCCTCGCCCTCCTCCCGCTCCTCCTCATCTGGCCCCTCTAGAGGTGGGGGTGACGGGGGCAGTGGAGGTGGTGGCGCCACTATCACCTGTACGTCGTTGTCGGTGGTGTTCTCGACGTAGGCGTACGATACCTCCTGATAGGCTGCGGGGCTCATCTCTTTCAGCACCATCACCCCCACCGGCTCCTCCGTCCCTTCCAACACCACCGTCGTCTCTTCCATCTCGTACTTTACGCACATCTACGGTCGGTGATGCGTATCGTTACTAATACGTGTGGATATATATATATGTATATATTACTTCCTGTTTACTAAAATCTATAAAAATATTATACATATTTTTTATTTTATTAATCTTTAAAAATTACTACAAGGATTATTAACTATTAGTTTTTGTGATACATATCATCAGTATTTTAATGTTATTTGTATTACGATAATGTATAGGTTTATATAGTTTAACATTCATTGTGTTCAGTATTTTTATCTATTATTTAAATTTTTATTGACATTTTATTTATTGACTCCATTTTTTATTTTCTAATTTTAAAGATTAAAAAATTGTATTATTTTTATTTATAACACAATTGATTTGATTCTACAAAATATTTAAAAATGTTAATATTTAATCAAAAGGAAATAATAAATAACTTAGCAAAAATAATTGAAAATCAGAATATAATAAATAATTAAAAAAATAACACCAATACATAAGATTTAAAAACATATGCTTTAATAACTCAAATTAATATCGATACAGATGTGAAATATTAGATGAGAAAAACGAATGCGAAATATATAGTAAATTTCAATAATGTGATCATTGTAATATGGGTTTATTTTATCAATAGATAGACGATTTAATGCCATTAAAGAGCATAACAAAGAGAATATATATTATCTATTATATTATACTTAGTAAATAAGGTTCATAATATTTATAATAGTATATATTCATAATGTTCATATTATAGTATAACTAGAAATTATATTATTATTACATATTATTACATATTATTGCATATTATTGCATAATATTACATATTATATATATATATATATATATATAATATATATTCTAATTTAATATAATTCTACTACAAAATCCATCAAAATAAAATATATATATTATATTTTTTTTGTAAAAATGTATTAAGTCGATATTTAATTAACTTATAATCACTATTAGAGCTTAGACAATGTATGATAGTAATAGTGGTTAGGTGACCCCCCCCCCCGGTAATAGATATGCTATATGATAATGTTATCTACATAGTAAACTAAATAGTAGTATTTCATACTCAATTTCAATAGTTATCTACTTTTTAGTATACCCATTTTTATAACTTAGTAAACATAAAATTAAAATAATACTTTATAAGCTTATATTAGAAGCTCTGGACTTTATTCCATTGTTAGCTATATCTAAAACCCCATAGCTTTTGTTCCCTTTGATGAATCTTAATGACATTTTCAGAGTATATACCTAATATATAGATAATACAATGTTAGGCTATTTGAGAATGTGATACATTATAGATACTGGTTTGATACACTATATTGTATGGAGTATACTGTGTAGATAGAATTATGTTTTAAAAACAGGCAAACAAATTTATATTTTATTATTTTCTCAGTACAAATTTACTAGATCTACTTTTTATTATCCTATACTTAATATAGGAATATCGTAGGGGCCTATTAGTAATAGATATGAATATTTACTATATGCTTAAAAAAAATTATTTTTTAAATAATTTCAAAATATATTCTTGTAGATACGTTAATTTCCTATATTTAACATTTAACGCAGAGTCATATCCTTCACAAATATATATATATATATATATATATTTATATATATATTTATATATACATATAAGAAATATCTTTTATTATAATTATTATTTTTAACATTATTATTAGATTACCTTTTAGAGAATTTAATCTACTATTATATAAGTGTCTAATTAATTAATATTATTATTATTATATATATATATAGAATTATGATAGTTTTGATATATAAAAAGTATTAATGACCTCTACTGCAACTGAACACACAAAAAATGGTTCCTGGAAAAATGGTTCCTGTCCCTCATGCTGGAGAGAGGCAATTATAGTCCCCCTTCTAAAAAAGGGTAAACCAGCGAGTGAAATCGATTAATTCCGTCCTGTCTCATTAACTTCATGTGTTGCCAAGACCATGGAAAGGATGGTGGCAAACCGGATGACGCACCTCGCTGAAACAAACAACTGGTGGTCCAATGATCAGGCTGGTTTCCGTGCTCTACGCTCATGCGAAGACCAGGTACTAAGACTCACTCAGTCAATAAGTAATGCTTTCCAGACTTCCCCGCCCTGCAGAAGTATCCTAACACTTCTAGATTTTAGTAAGGCGATCGATAAAGTCTGGAGGAACAGACTACTAGAAATTATGATTGGAAAAGGTGTTCCACTGGCCATGGTCAACTGGATCAGAGGTTTCCTGGGTGACAGAAGAGCACAAGTTAGAATCGATGGCATCCTCGGAAAAAGTTTTAAACTTCGCCAAGGTGTCCCCCAGGGTGCCGTTCTATCACCATTGCTCTTCCTCTTCTTCATCGACGGAATCAATGATGTTCTACCAAAAGGAGTCCAAGTCAGCCTATACGCAGACGACATTGCCGTTTGGGCGCAGCATAGAGATAAGGAAACTGCTCAGAATTTAGTACAGACGTCAGTCACCAACATTGCAAATTGGTCAACAAAACACAAGCTGACTCTAAATCCCTCGAAATGTGAATCCACACTCTTCTCAACATGCCCTGGTGAGGCTAAATGGTCCCCCGAGATTACATTAGACGGTCAGACCCTCAAAGTAAACCCCACCCCTACTTTCCTTGGCGTCACTTTCGACCGCACACTGACCTTCAGCCAGCATGCAGTCCAGACAAAAGCCAGAATTATGAAAAGAATACGAATTCTATCAGCACTGGCTTCCAAGGACTGGGGATGTAGCAGAACTGATTTACTCCGCATCTACCACGCCATAATACACAGCGTCTTGAATTACTGTGCTCCCGCCTGGCAACCGTGGTTAGCAAAAAGCAACGTCTCACTATTGGAAAGAGTCCAAAATAGAGCCCTACGCGCGCTAACCGGACAACTATCTGACACACCCCTACAATGCCTACGACTAGAAGCCGGTATCACCTCTTTTGAGACAACGATCAAGCGGAACAGCGCCGTCGCATGGGAAAAGTCCGCCAGACTTCCCTGGTCAAATCCGAGAAGATTACTCTTTGAGTCTCCGGTCTTTCATCGATGGAAACGTAATTCGTGGAGCGACATGGCTAAAGAAGAATGCAACAAACTCGGCTTGAACGACCTCAGTAGAACACCTCTTCCAGGCCCTGGACTTGCTCCATGGCACTGGATGTCAAACGGCAGACTGAAAATAAATCCCACCCTGATGAACAACTCTAAGAAAAATGAAAGCAAAGAAGCACAAATCGCAGACGCCATCTCATCTATCGTTCACCTCGGCTCAGCACCCATTACCATCTACACCGATGGCTCGGCGGAAGCCGGCCTAAAGAATGGAGGCAGCGCTGCGGTCATTACTACGGGACCACCCAGCGATCCGACAATCATAGAAACCATCATCAGGAAAGGAAGCCTTTGGACGTCGTCTTACGAGACAGAAGTCACGGCACTGTTAATGGCGACAGACTGGATAAAAGCAAGCGAGCCAGTAGACCACTACATTATATGTTCAGACAGCCAGTCAGCACTATCAGCCCTCGACGAATCTGGAAAGGATGACGGTACGGTTATCGCGAGCATTCGCGACAACCTCGCATCCCTGACCTCCAAGATATCTCTCCAATGGGTCCCAGGCCACTGTGGCCTCATTGGGAACGAATGGGCGGATAAAGCGGCTAACGAAGCTGCAATGATCACAGGACCGGACTGTCAACCATCCTCCAGCATATCCTACGCCGCAGCAAAATGCCTAATTCTTCGAGAAATCCAAGACCCTCCACCGACTCACACCCGCACAAAAGAAATATACGGAAACAAAAAAGGCATCACAGAAAAAACAAAAAAAATATATAAACAACAAAAAAATGATCCGATACCCGACACTCCGAGTTTCAAGAGGCGCGATGCTGTACTGTTAGCGCAGCTAAGAAGTGGACACTGCCACATGCTGGCCGCCTACAGAAATGTCATCAACCAGGATGTATCCCCACTATGTCCACACTGCAACGATGAGTTCGAGACACTCGAGCATTGGCTATGCATATGCCCGGCGACGGCCGTTAAACGAATCCGCAGGTTTGGGGGCGCGGCACCTCCCTTAACAGTCCTAGTGGACGATCCACTCTCTGTTCTAGCGTATGCACATGAACTCACGTCCATGTGACGCAATGCCGCCCACAACAACAACAACAACAACTGAACACACACATGTATGCGCGCTTAGGTACGTACGCACCTGAGGAATGATAACCACGTCACCGACACTAGAACGCGGAGTGACCTTCAGATGTGAAAGGTCACGGTCAGCCTCTGGTTGGACGTAGCCGCAGAGGGAATGGAAGCTGGCCATCTCAGTGGTCAGTATTTTCTGTTGACCAGCCGTCGTACACTGTGGTGTGGGGGGGCCGTTACTGACGGGTCGTTATAGCTAGGTGATTAAGTTTATTAGCAACTTAGGTATCTTAGATAACTTATCATAGGTGTGCGTATCATGATACATGCGACTCATAGGCTGCAGAATTAGTTGTTATTTATAAAAGTATTTCTAAAATTAAATGTCAACAAATATTTAAAATTAATTGATATTTTAATGATATGGGATTATAATCCTGATAATTCTCTATTGACATTAGATACTTGGAATCTAGTAATCATAAATGGATATAATTTAAACAGAAAATCAACTTAAATTTAAAAACTACAATTTCAAATAAATCTAAACCCAAGAAAACACCTAGCCTAAACATGTATAAATACACATTTTGTTATTTAGGTGTAGTCCTACACTTGAACTTAGGTGAACTTTTCATTTATAACCAAAAGGTGCTAATGTTCCTTCGAAGCTGCTTTCGTGTTAATGCATCCATGGTTTTAAAGTTTTAATGAGAGCGGATAATTTTATACATAATTATATGAGATTATTTCTAAATATTATTCGAAGACCTATTTTATTGGTCCGAACAAGAATGGAATCCACACCCTTACCAGTATTTCTAACGCCTTAGCCTGTTCAGTTACAGAGAAATTTATATACATATATATGTGTATGTGTGTGTTGAGATACCTTAGATCTTTCGATAGTTTCTAGCTTGATACAGTTCTGAGAAGACATGTCTATCTGTAACGGTTGTTACGTATACGTATTTTAATGATTATCTGGCGTAATAAGATTATATGTTTAATTGGTGCATACGATTTATAAAATGATAAACCGTTGAATTCTAAATAATTTGATGTTTGATCCATGTTATTTAATCGTAATCATATTTTAGTGACCCATATTAATTAATAACTATATATAAATACAATATACATTATATTAATATATATATATATATATATATATATAAAAGTAAACGACTTATATCAGGTAAACGACTAGATAAGCATTGCGCTTCTTCGATTACCTTGGTCATGCCTAAATTCTGATATTATTATTATATATGTGTATTTGTTATGTAGCATGTTTTGAGTGCGCGTATACATGAGCTAGTATTATTATGTATAGGATAGAGGTGATGAATAAGCAGTAATTAATAAGCTAACTTATAAGTGGTGCGTTCATGAATAGGCTAAGGTGTGCAGTTGTGGGCACGCATCTTATAAAGGCGACTATTATATTGAGTGTGGCGCGGTGTATCAGGCGAGCCTTGTACGTTATTGATAATGTGGCTATTTAACAACGACGCACTGAGAGATCTGCGAAACACCTGTCACCTAATTCACTAACTCGGCACTACATCGGCTGATTGTTACATTGTGGCATCGTTGCTTCGTGATGTTTACCACTAGAGTTCGAAGTTAACGCTTCTAGTTTATGCTACGTAGAAATAGATTAACTCGAATATAGATACCTGGAACACTCAACTTTCACGTATTTCTTACATAAAGTAATAGTATCATTACATACAATTTATATATATATATATATATATATATATATATATAATTTGAGCATATACCATAATATATATATATATATTAGATGTTATCACAATTATAAATTAGTGGGAAATTTAAAATATTTTAAATTAGACCCCGGCAATCTTAATCAAAACAAACAGGGGGCCGCTATTGATATTGTCGCATAAAATATATAGTAATATGTTAAAAGATTATATATTTATTTTAATAAATTATTCATCTCATATATTATAATTGTAATCAATTTAAAATTTCAACCAGATTTAATATTTAAATTATACAGAATACGGATTACCTAGGAAATTACAGTGAGAATAGTCTTTAACTTATATTTTGTGAAGCTTTATTTTATATCGCATATGGTTCATGAATATATTTGAATTTGATTAACAAATCAATGTAAAAACGTAATACATATTAAATCATGTAGAACATTGACATAAATATAAGAGAAAAACATCTTTCAATCAAAATAAAATTATTAACAATTTTTATACACCCAAATAAAGACTAGAATTCATAGAGTTCAACTATAGATGGCTAGACGTCAAATTATGATGTTATTATTTTACTAATATTCTAATATTTACTTGATTATAATTTGTATATAAACTCATTCATTATATAATATAAACTAAGTAATTGTGATTTATTAAATAATTGAAAATATAAAATTTTATATAATTTAATTTATTTTAATATTTATATTAAAATTAGAAATTATGCTTCGATTCCAAAACAAATGTTATGTGTGTAAATAATGATACGGTGTCATTAAAAAAAAAGTAAAAAAATAATATTAACCAGTAAATAAATTTGAGGTCTACAATTTTGTAAGATTTTTTACTAAAAAAGTACATATAAGGTAATATTTGTATTATGTGTTTATTAAATATCACAATATTAACATGATATGCCTCCTTAAAATATTAATATACATATATATATATATATATATTCAGTAGACTTTGTACACATTATTTAATGATACTACCATTGATAGTACATAATAAAATGGAAACATTTATTTTGTAATTTTTCATCCCAGAAATTCTTGGAAATACAACAAAAATAATATTTGTGAATTATTTTGTATAAAATTTATATTTACATATATTATATATATATATATATATTATTATATATATGTATATTATTGACAGAAAATTTTTTGAACAATTTAATATGGTAGTATAATACTAAGTATTATACTACATTCAACTCCTGATAAGTCGGACTCGCAAGGGAGCGGGAAAAGTGTCCGACTTAGCGAGATGTTAGACTTATCCTAGATTCAGAATACTATGCAAATAAGACATGAGATGCGCAGCGTGAGTTAAAGGGTTGCCAAAATGTGAAAATATGCAACAATCAACAAAAATGTTTTATTAAATAATATTACTTATTAAAATTATAATATTCACTATTTAAAGTAAACATTCCTGACAATTTATAACAAGTCCGAATTATCAACTATAAAAATCATAAAAATGACAATAATTATTATAGGTATAGGTATTAATAATATTATAATATCATATTATATTAAATATCATATTAAATATGTGTCCGACTTATAGAAAAGTTCGACTTATACAATTCAACTTATCCGATTAATTTAACATGGAATTAGATACAAATCCAACCAAACCACCTAAATGTTTCCGCCTTTTCGAGAATTCCGACTTATCCGTAGTCCGACTTACCGAGAGTTGACTATACTTGTATAGCGTAATGAAAATGGTAACCACATTTTTAATAATTACTATTAAATTAATATATTAAACAAAAAAGTAACACTCACATTATGTACAATTATAAAAGATTATAAAATCATCATTTAATTTAGAACGCAATTGACTAATTATGGACATAATTGCTATTTATAAATACAAAATTATATGCATATTAGCCGAATTATTTAAGTTTAATTTTAAAATGGAAACTAATGAAATTTTATTTCGAATACATTTATAAATATACCGTTTTAATAATTATATATTTAATTTAAGTACATACAAATTTATTTAATAAATAATGAATATTAGTATTATCTTTATTCTCACTTTGTGTAGTATCTAGATTATTCGATTTATCTAAAATTTAGTTGAAATATACATAATGTTCGCCATTTTAATTTAATTATATTTATAAATAAAATTAACTTTTAATTTATTAAATTATATTATTTATATATATTATAAATATGTAAATAAGTATCTAACGTGATATATGTATGATTATATTATTAATTCAGTTTTATTTTTAGAATATAATTATTAAATTAATTTATTTACAAATAGAATATTTATCGAATTTATAAAATATACTGTCGATAGGTGTCGATTTCTAGACATATGGGATCAGCAAAATTAAAGTTAATCCATGTTATAATATGGGAAGCATATATTTTAATTTCAAAACTGGGCGTAAATATCATTTATGTAATTTATTAAATAAATTATAATCATGACATTATATAATGTATTTATTATTTTGTTTGATTTTAGTCATCTCGTTAATGACCCATATACTAATTATTTGTTATCTTAGAAAATAATAATGTTATTGAACGACATCGATGCATCGATGTCGTGATCAAATATTTTCCAATTTATTTTACTTCGGTTAAATATTTGACGACATCATTCAATAACATTATCAGAACATTATAATTCAATATCGAATGTATAATGTTTACATTTACGTATTTATTCATAGTGAATAATATATCCCAGCAAACAGTAATAGCCGCATAATAGCAGCATAACAGAATATTTAATAGCCTAACGTGTTTACATTGTGCTATTATGTTGCTATTAAATGTATATTGTGATGCTTTTAATTGTTCATGCTATTATGATGCTGTTATGCTGCTATTTAAAGTATATTATGTTAATATTATGCTGCTATTATTATAATATTAGCATAGTATACTTTAAATAGCAGCATAATAGCATGACAAATTAATAGCAACATAATAGACATTTAATAGAAACATAATAGCAGCATAATTGCACAATGTAAACATGTGAAGCTATTAAATATGCTGTTATGCTGCTATTATGCGGATATTACTGTTTGCTGGGTACTCCCTGGTCATATATAATTTTCATTTATTCCTGTTTTCTTGAATTCACTCACAATATTTAGAAAGACAGGTTATTGCTTTGCGATCTAATCACTTTTAATCATCAATATAAAGAAAGTTTATTTATATCGATTCTTAGCATATGTTATCTAAACGCGATTACAATATAATAATCCATAGGATATAGGCATCGATATAAAGAAAGGGAATATCTTTACATCGATGGATATAATATATAGATATATACTTTTTTTTCTTGGGTTGACTTATTGAGTTTTTCTATGTCATAGTTTATTATAAAAGTGTTATTAAATATAAATCAATAAGTTGAAAATCCAGTCGAATTAATCAATAATCTGATGAAAATTGATAAACTACAATGACAATATATTGAGTATAAACTTAAATTATTGACACGAAAATAGATTAATTCGAATAGACTTGTATCCGTAAAATATATTTAATATCAAAATAATAATAAATTGATTATTTTAATTTATAAAATTTTAGCCATGTCTGAGAAGCGAAGATCTAAGAAAAAAGCCCAACAGGTTATTAACTTAATCAGATACACATTACAAATATTTAAATATGTTAAGATAAATATTAACTTATAATTATACGATTATTACGTTTATATTATGCTATAATTGTATTATAATATGTTACAATTTTAAAATTTAATATTATATTGAATATACACGTCATTTTAAATATTTAAATAATATAAAATATTTATATAATTTTGAACAATTTGTAAATAATGATATCTTATAATAATATTAGTTATTATAAAATAATTGTATTTGTAATAACTTTTATGTCACATTATAGATTATGAAAGTAGAATACTTAAATAAATCATGATTATCTGATAATCATTTAATCATTAAATTAATGTTTAACATAATCATTATGATGTCATTATGTTACATTAATTAACGATGCCATAATTATTATGATAATCATTATGATAATCATTATGATAATCATAATAATTATGGCATCGGGGATTACTGAAATAGTTGCGAATGGTATTACAAAGTTGAGGCGGGCGTCAAGCGCCGTACGAGTGCAGACAGTTATAAATAGAGTATATGTTCATATTAACGCATACAATATTACATTGAATGTATGATAAATGCATAAAGATAATAAAATAACTATGTGTTTAACATAATGTTATGGACCATAAGTTATGAACCATAAGTTATGGTCCATAACCATTATCATGTATTATGGTCAAAAGCTTCGCGATTGATGCGCGATTTGAACGCCCGCAAACTTGATTATTCGAATTAGTGATTTTACAATCGCTTATGAATGGCCATTATAATTAGCGTATGTCCATGTATGACTATCATACATGCAACAGCTTATCATTAACTTATATATATATATACATGTGTGTGTGTGTGTTTTTTATAGGCTCACTCGGGATGTAATGCAACTAAAAAAACCTAGTGATAGGTTGCTCAATATTAAAATTAAACCCAACCAAACAAGTGAAAATAACAAAAACTAAACATATTAATGTTTGTACAAACAATCATACGCTATTGTAAATTCACTAATTCGAATAAACAATTTCATGAATCGCGAAGCTTTTGACTAGGTACCGTTATCATAACGGTTATTGTTACAATATTTACAATAATTGTACACAATTCACACATAGAAACATTAAAATCGACTCCTGTAATATTAAATATTATCTATATATAATATGATTGACCATTATAATTAGTATGCCTATTTATAATCTATCAAACTTTCAATGGCATATATATATATATATATATATAAATTTTTATATATTTATATCTATGTGTTACTACATACAAGCCGTTGTATCACAGAGATAGAGAGAAATTTCTATCTAGCTCTATGCGTTGTATGCTATTATATAAATATACATACACTAATTATAATGGCTAATCATATTATATGTAGATAATATTTAATTTTGTCTTTTGCGGATTTTTTTGCAAAATTTTTCATCGAGCGGATTAGGTCCAGGTACCGAACTCTAGATAAATAATAAAGTATATACTTGTATGGAGTGTAACTCATCCGTTATGTTTATCCTTACGTACTTTTATGCATACTTTTTTAATAGGTAAAATCTAATATACAGATCTGTATTCAATAGTATTTCAGTGGTATTTTCATGTTAATAATAAATACAGATATTTATCTATGTTATATATTTTTATATATATATATATCAGTGTTCATTCTAGAGCTACCCAGCTACTCAAATTGGGAAGTGCCCTAATTTTGTGGGTAGCTGCCCTAAATATATAATTATATGGATTAAGTTTAATTATTAAGTTATTATTAATATACTTGTAATATCATTAATTAAAAGTGTTATATCTATAATTACAGGAATATATTATTTAATAAATGTCAGTTTTCCAATGAATATTTATAAAATGACGATTAAATGTGTTATTATTATTATATTATTATTTAATTAAGTATTAAAATAATGAAGAATTTATTATTTAATAAATGGCAGATTTTTAATAAATATTTGTAAAATGGCGATTAAATGTATTATTATTTAAGTATTAAAATAATGAAGAATTTTTATTTAATAAATGGCAGATTTTCATTAAATATTTATAAAATGGCGATTAAATGTATTATTATTCTATTATTATTTAAGTATTAAAATAATGGAGAATATGAATAACTTCTGTCATAACATTAGGATAAATTCATTATTTTTCAAATAATGGCGAATATATACTATTTGCCCTTTGTTATATCCCTTTGATATTTTATATAAACAAACAATTTAGATTCAAATACAAATTAAATATGAAATATGATAATAAACTGCTTGATCTATATTTAGAATAATCTATTTTTAGATTGGGTAGCAAATTCACTACCAAAAATGAAAATTGGGTAGCAAACTTTAAATATTGGGTAGTGAATTTGCTACCAATTTATATTTATAATAATATATGAAAATTAATTCAATAATTATTTTTATTCCAATTCTTTTTCTCCCAATATATATAAATCATGTGGTTGTTTTATTTAAAATTCATAATTTTTATATATTTATTCAAAATCCTATTTTAAAACATAATATCAAAGTGATATTAGAGATATTAAAAACATGAAAATATAAAAATAATGAAACATTTAATCACCAATATTATTAATAAGTTCACTGTTTTTATATTCATAATAATTAAACTGTATACTTTTTAAATTTATTATAATCTAATTATTAAATTTAAAATTATTATTTTTATTATTACATTAATATTTAATAATATTATATTATATATTAATTATCATACTTATCATAATTATTATTCTTATATATAATATATAATGTTTAAAATATAATGTCATAAATATCATGTATTATACTACTTATTAGTTATTATATATATTGAATTTAAAATCAACCGTCGTACGGAGTACGTACTGCATGTTGATACATGACCATGACATATTTTATATTGATTTTATTATGATAAAATTGGTATCACTGGAAAGCTTATTAAATTATATAATACAATTCATATTATGTTTTTTTAAATTTGTATATAAACAAAAGTTATTAACAAAAATGTGCAAACAAATTATTAAATTTTAATAATCAATACAATTATAATATACATTCTAATTATTTTGTTATATTATGACATTAAAATATCTTATATAAATTATATATAATAATGTGTACCAGTATGATCTAATAATATTAATATAGATATAGGTAATTTTGTTTATTTATTTATATATTCCTATAAATACATTTCCATGTATTATAGTCTTTAATGATACGAATAACTAATCCTGTATACTTGACATAATAGTATACAGGTGTTTCTCGCGAAATATATCATTATTCTTATAATAATCATTATAATAATATGAAAGTTTAAATTATAAATATACTATTCGATTGATTAGTAATATTACCAATACATTTATATAAAAAAATAAGTGTATATATATATAAGTTTGATAGAGTTACTATTACATTACTATAATAAATATATAATTATATATATGATATTACAATAATCATAATATTATAACTTATCGAGAACCAAATTACTTATATATCAAACTACTCGAACATCTAATTTAAAAAATATAACTTCTCGACTACCTAATTTTCAATATAACATATCAACCATCTAATTTCCAATATTATAAGATCTCAACTACCTAATTTTCATTATTAAGACTTATCGACAACATAATTTTCAATATTATAAGATCTCGACTACCTAATTTTCAATATTATAACATATCGACAACATAATTTTCAATATTATAATATCTCGACTACCTAATTTTCAATATTATAAATGCTCGAAGATCACATTTTTAATATCTGAATATCTCATGAATCAAATGTTGAGAGATTGAATATAAAAAGAATTATTTGATATCAATGTATTAGAATTACAATTTGTAAATCATTTAATTGTAAACGAATAATAAGTAATCGAATCGAATACTTATTTGCTATTTATTTACATCTCTAATTCAACAAGCCTCCTAAGTAACTTTTGTAGGTAACAATTGTTACAGGTTTAAATTGCCTCAGGGTATAAGTGTCCATCTAATATATTATTTATTATAAATGAATTTATAAATAGATGGCGAAATTACCCAAATATGTCATCCTATATTTTACTTAGTAAAATATATTTAAATGCCCTATAATAATTTTTTGTTGGTAGCTGCCCTGAAACCTAGAATGAACACTGATATATATATATATATATATATATTAAAATAATTAAAAAATGTATAATAATAATTTCAATATTATATATATATTTACATTATATTATATAAATTAATATATATATATACTCAAAAAGGTGACCATTACGTTACTGGAAGTGCCCTCAATTTCATCATGCTAATAATTACCGGATACATCATCTCATACAATAATTATTTTTGATAAATATCCATTATTACTTTTAATATTAGCAGAGTGTGCGCCGTAAGAAAAGGAGTGTATCTAATTGCAAAGTCGAATACATAATAATGTAGTTTTTATTTTATGTGCATATGCCTATTATGTTATATTTATAGAAATTTATGTGTTATAGGTATAAATATGTTATCTTTTAAAAAATAATTCAATAGCATTAACAAATTTGTATTAATTTTTGAATTTAATCTACTCATAATATATAGCTCTAAATAAGTATTATCTTTAATAATTGTAAAACTATTTTCAACTATAATGGTATCATCTCATTAATAATAAAATGCAGCATATTATTCATAGCCATTGATTATGATTATGATAAATATTATAATTATTATTGTAATTATGATAATTATTATACGATTATAGTGATCATTATCTTAACGATGAAGGTTAATAATAGTAACTATTTATTAAATACATTTATTCTAAATAATATTAAAACACTTATGGATTAAACTCAGTTTAAACTGAGAATTATAATTATACAATTATGTTAATAGTATTAAGTTAATATGTTAATATTACGTTAAATATGTTAATAAGATTGCGGTAATTTGGTTAAGCTATGAACTCAGCATACTATAGTGCGCGTTCATCTCACAAATCTCTAGTTGCTACATTTCATTTTTATATAAATATCTTATTTAAAATGCATATATATATATTAGATAAGTATTCGCATTTATAAATATTATAATATATATATATATATATATTCTTAATATGCATTTCAACCAGTATAGATAAGTTATCATTGATAACCCTTTTAGTTGTTTGGAATTGTTTAATATTCTGGTAATGCATGTTTAACATATCCATGTCCATATGATATAGTTGTGTACTGCAGGTACGGTTTAGCTTCTTCCGTTTAGCCCCTTCCCGATTGTGTAATTGCTTCTCGGCACTAAATAGTTACATACAAATTTTGGCTGTAGTTTGAAAGGAACTAGTTATCTCGTGCTAAGTTGGTGATCTCATGCATCCGTCAATAGTATTGCGCGTTGTATGTCGACTCCAGGCAGTTCTTGTTTTTCTCTCGTGTTTATCAAGAACTTAATAAATAATAAATCAAAACACAAGAAAAAAAATGTTACTATTTGTATTGTATTGTCTGGGGCCTCTCACAGTTATTTATAACATGTACAAGTCTATGACTTCTTGAGGGGTCCATTTGTATCCGCTATTTGTATTGTATTCAATATATATATGAGATTTCAATAAATAAATATTATTATTATGTAGAAGCAACTCGTTAAAAGGGTTTCTACTGAGTTACTATAGACATATGCAATAATATCGGCCGATTACTATAGCACATATTCAATATTATTCTGAAGCCTTGTAGAAGGTACAACACCCAATCAAATACTAAACATGAGAAAAGAAAGAACAACTATTTCTTCAAATAAATTATTATTATTATTATTATATATGTATTTATAAATCATAGCTTATTACAATGGTACCGGTATAGAAATCATTTCCTATTCAATGATATAGTCTAGTAATTATGAAGTTGTTATTATAATCACATGCACATATGTACATCACATGACCACGTAATATGGTAAGTGGTGTGTGTACTAGACAGCGAGCGTGTGTTTACATAACGATAACCTCACAGCGTTGATGTGCTGCTAAGCAAACTTCATATGAATACTATGTGTATCGTTTTGTTATTCATAAGTTAACAACGCTACAACGATGTGCCGTTTAAATCTGGTATGTTATTTTATTTACATTGATTCTATATTACAATGAAATGTCACTCGTAAAGTTTATCAGCAATCGACGACCTATATTATTAATCGCGCGTATTTAACTACTATCACCGAGCATAAAATCACTGCGAAACTATTAAACTGACCTCTTATCGATGCAACCACGTAATCTTGTGAATATAGTTATTTACCTCTGAATATAATTATTTATTTATAATATTATTACCTATTTAGACTCGTAAAACGTTGTCCGTTTATACTGACATGTAATTTGATGCCAGGTTATGTAGCCATCTAGGCTGATATTTAATAAAAACACATATCGTTAACTTCCCATAGATATTAACTAGTGTTTAAAGCGATAACGTAACCCCCGCCACCAGGACGAGAACGAGAAACCAACGAAGATAGAATATGAAGTTGCGAACTACCTCATCAACAACCTGCCGAAGAAAGAGGCTAAACTCATGGGCAACGATGTCAAGTATTTCACAGGTATATAGCGTATATATAGCGGCGTGTTGAAGCTGTGTCCTCCTTGGTAGTCTTTGTTGTTACAAACAGCATGTATGTCCTTTAACATATATCTATGTACGTATTATCTATATATATATATATATACATATATACACAGTGTAGCATTGATATATTACCCAGATCGGAACTTACCCATATGAGAGGTATATCTAATATAATAAATATAACTTGTAATTGATAGTCTGGTTATTCGTTCCAGCTCTAATTGGCCTTATATCAAGGATGATGGTATATCAATGGGCATTAATATAAAAGGATCACTGTATATATGTATATATATATAATATATATATATATTATATATATATATATTATATATATATATATTATATATATATATATATATATATATATATATATATATATATATATATTATATATATATTATATATATAATATATGTATATTATATTATATATATATATATATATATATATATATATAATATATTGATATTTTGATATAGATAGAGATAGAGATAATAGAACATTATTATGTAGTAGTAGAAGTTCTATAACTGATATCAAGTGACCACCACACTGTTTGCATGTGTACTTCGCACACACACACCACAACGCTAGCCTCTACCCACACCACTGTACATCTGTACATCTGTACCACAGCTTCGAAAGCGGTCGACCTGTTGATGCTGTCTAAGTGGGCTAAGTCTGAGAACAAGAAGAAGGAGACTTTCATCTTCACTAACCGCTACAGTATCATCGAATTCATGACCACGTTAGTGTATTGCAGTGTATTGCAGTGTATTGCGGTGTATTGCAGTGCAGTATCTACATTGACGTGATGATGAGTCACCGAATCAACTATTCTGTTATCAACTATTCAACTATTCTGTTATGAAATGTAATTCTTAATGATTATATTTATTTCACAAATTAATATATTCGTTATAAATTTAAAAAGTATGTAAATTGTAAATTGTTTATATAATTTCATTTAAATTAATTTATGAGATATCTATAAATATACGTATATATATTTACATTTACGTTTATTCTGCAGGTAATAAAACTAAAACTAAAACATCTTAAATAAATAAAAATTATTATCAATATTTTAAATAATAGATTATATATATATTATATATGTAAAATATTTAATTTATTATTAAAATAAGTTATATATCAAACGTTATGACACCAATGTAAGTATTAATAATAATTTATTATATTTAGTTTTAGTTTAGTAGAGGCTACATAGTTCATAATAAAGTATTAGGAGATATGAATCATAGTTAATACATAAACATCACTAGTATGCAATATGAATATAATGTCGTTGTGCTTCGCATAATGTGGTTTAGTGACCTGCAAAGTATGTTGTAGGTTGTTAATGAAGGAATTATTTCACAAGGCTGAAAAGCTAACGGTGGAACGCAAGAAGAACAAAAAGAAAAAGAAGGAGGATTCCACTGTAGATAAAATAGAGGTTTCACACACACACATACATACATACACACACTTGTTTCATTTACAATTCCATGTATACGCATACGAACACAGTGAATCAATAATACAAATAACACTTAATTTCAATTTGAATTTATTTAATATTTTAATTTAGTATTATTCTTTATTTATTTCAATAACGTATGTTATCGTTAGCAAATATTTGTACATTATATATTTCCACTATATATTTTCTCAAATAAATTATCTATCAAACGCTTGTCTAATAATTTATCTCTATCGAACTGTTTTTCTAATTATTCATTCCCAATATAGAAATCGAAGAAAAAGGTAAAGAAAACCAAAGACGATGAACCAATCAAAAACGTTTACCATCGGCGAATATTTAGTAGCTCAATGTAAACATAAAATTTGTAACTTACCCCTATGAGAGGTATATCTAATATAACAAATATAACTTGTAATTGATAGTCTGGTTATTCGTTCCAGCTCTAATTGGCATTATATCAAGGATAAACCACTAATCTTAATGTATTTATCGTAATCATTATTCACACACACACTAGCGCGTGTAAGGTGTTCACATAATCCATGCCACCAGAAGTAGAACATGTTCTATTATCGCATCCCCTACGTGGGTTATAGTTATCACATCGCCTCACTGTTACACAGCGACCATTATACGTATAGCTCAAACACCCCTAAGTAAGCATCATTAACCTTGACCTTGTCACGATGCCCCCCTGCAATCGCAAGCAGGAAGATATAACCTCTAATTCGACATATTGTAACCAAGTGCGTGTGTGTATACATAGATATCACGCCTAACGCGCTATAGTAACCATCATTAACCCGCCACCACCGCCGCAAGGATGAAGAGAAAACTAAGAAAGAGAAGAAGAAGAAAGAGATTCAGATGGGCATCTCAGACGTTCAGAAGTTCTACGATCAGACTGACGCCTACTACGTGTGGATCTACGACCCCATCCCGCTGAAGACTAAGCTCATTGGTCTGCTGCTAGGTTTGTAGGTCACAGGAACACTATGTCTAACTTCGGTTGCGGACAATTTAATTAGCGTAGTTTAATGTTTTGTTTTCTATTATTGTATTACGTTACGTCAGACTGCACTCGAATAGCACTGCAAGTGTTTATAATAGATTACATATGGTTATCGTGTATCTACAGAGAACAGTGATATAGCCTGCTTGCAGTACTATTCGAGTGCAGTCTAACCTAACGTAATACAATAATAGAAAACAAAACATTAAACTACGCGATCATTACTGCCTGCGAATGTTATTAGCTTTTACTAAATGTTTAAATGATTTAATCACGGGTGTACTGTAACTCTTAAAGATCTTTCATAACGAGCAAAGATATTATGATAACACTCCCTATCTATGCAACGTAATTAATAACTAATAACTGCCGATGCTAGTATTAGTAGCGAATCGCTGAAATAGATTGAGGTTCGGTGCGGTTTCCATACAACGATGTTTTCAATGCTCTATTAAATTACATGAAATATAAATTAGCTTTTACTCGTCACATAGATATGTATAGCATTTAAAACCAACATATCCTATTGCTTTGTTAAATATTACCAATGAGCACTTATTTTTCATCATATAAATGTTAATTTAAAACATATAATGTTTTTAAAAGTGTATAGTTTGATACAAATTTATATCACAAATAACACATAGTTCCTAACCCATTAATTGTGGTGTGGTGTTGGTACATAAACTAATTACACAATTTCACATAAGTGTTATATTTTCCTTAGAGAAATCCTTGCCGTAATTATCGAGGTATATTTGTTATTTACAATTCACTAGATATAGAAATAGTAATTGCTTTATTGTAAGCAACATTGAAAATGGAAAAGACACCAGTATTGATGAGTATATATTTCAATGTACTACTAATACAGAATGTTACCATTGTAATATATAGAGGGTACATAACCCTCACCTGTTTAAATACATTATTTACTATACATATATAACTTTCACTCGGTATTACTAGTGTCACATATATTGACCTCTTTCTCTCCCCAGTGATTGGCTCTATCGGAATCTGTCTGTTCCCCTTGTGGCCTCCCGAGATGAGAGTGGGTGTCTACAACCTGAGTCTTGCTGGCCTCTCCTTTGTTGGCCTCATCATCTTCCTCATCTTATGTTTGTATTAGCATCAACATCGCCATCGTATATATGTATCGGTATTATACACACTCACACGCACACACATTCACATACACACATACACACCCACACACACAATCACACACACACACACACACATATATATATATATATATATATATATAATAGTGATGTAATGAACACGATTATAAAATAGCGGATTACCTACTTTCTAAATCAAATAATACTGCAACAGTTATATCTACAATTTAGAATGATCACAAAGTGTCAGTATTTCATTACAAAAGTATCAGATAGGGTTCGGGTAGTTATGAATTGTGTCAGATGGGTTAAACTATTAAAGTAACATATCGTATCATAACAAATTGTAGCATATCTACATCTCTAGTATTTACACTCACACACACACACACACACTCACACACACTCACACACACACACGATAATAGTATAGTGAACTATGAATACACAAATATACTATGAAAGGCAGTGTACAACTTCAACAGAACGCTGCGGCCACACACTACTGTCATGTAATCTCATGTATCATCAACAGTCCACTCCTACTTTTAGACTTGTGCACATCTCATCACGTGAGGCTGAGATTAACACGTGATGGATGCAAGTGGGCGTTGCTTAGGAATTCATTGTTGACACGCCTCCTACCACCTGTTGACCACATCATGTGTGACCACGTTGAGGCAATACGTGTAGTAGTCGTATTATTGTGCTAGTTAAGTCTACTTAATGTAACGAAACCATATGAATAATAAGAGCCAGCTAGCATCGAACCGCCGACATCCACCACTAGGCTATGGTTGCCATATATTTCATTGTTCAGTAACCGATCAACATACTCTATTATTTTAAGTTCATTTTCTATACATTAATGGGAGATCGTCATGGCAGCGTAATGGCGTGCGTAAAATATAGGAGATAGGTGGCAGTACATATCGTATAATATCTTCTATGATATTTGGAATATTGCCACAAAAAAATCACCATTATATACAAGACATATATGCAATAGTATGATATTTTAAGGTTTATTGATGTTTATTATATATGCATACGTAATTTATGATTGAAATAAAATTTATTTTTTTATGAAAATTCTATAAAAAATTAGTTATAAAGTGATATATATATATATAACAATTAAGAATTTATATATATAATACTGATAATATAGTTTATAGGTATACATAATATTTAGTAAAAGGAAAACAAATTAGTATGTTTGATAAAATAATGAAATATGAAAATAATTATTCTGAGAAAATCACTTATTAAGTTTGTCAATATTTTTGTTTACATATTCCACTCAATTTCATATATAACAAATAAATAATATAAGTTTATATTATTATAGTAATAAATAGACTATTATAAGTTTATTTATATTTATATTATTATAGTAATACAATTACTATATATATATATATAATATATATATATATATATAAATATATCTACGTATTTATATATATATATATATATATATATATATATGTATATGTGTAGGTATATATAATAATAACTAATAATAAATAACATTTAAAGTAATGCTAAAATATATCATAAAATATAAAAAAAAAATTATATTTAAGCATGATGATATCCCCTTAACTTCACATTTACTTTAGTTTATAATATAAACTTTATATTATTATTATTCCTTTAGTTTAATTGTAAGATCATGATTCATATTGTTATTGTTATTTTGGTGGAGTCCTCTCTATGCCATCCATGAATTTAGATGAAGTTTTCACCAATTATAACCATATTGCTCTAATGTCCCTTCGAAGCAGTTATCATATATATCTGCCATATATATATATATATATACTATATATGTTTGATGTTTTGAGTAAATTCTTAACGTAAAAATTAAAAATTTATAAAAATAACATAACCTGCATGAAAAATTGTAATTTTGTAAAAAAAATCATATAATAATGTCTAGCATGAGTCCGAGCTCTAGCATGAGTGCGACCCCTAGCATGATTGTGACCCCTAGCATGAGTGTGACACCTTTCAATCACCATCGTATCAATCACCACAACACTTGTGCCTGTGTTATCGTGTTATTCCATAATAAAGTGAATTCACAGTAGTCAGTTGTACATTGTGTGTGATCATATAGGAGAACAGCTCATTAAAACATGAGATTAAAGTTAACTAGTACTACAGAGAACTAGTTACGATGATGATGATGGTGTCAGGGTTCCATTATCGAGCGTGTATGTTATGAAATATATATTATAAACAGAAACATAATAATAAATAAACGAAGATAAAAAATAGTTAAGTTATAAAGTTATAATTAAACTAGTTGTGCGCTATACTTTATAATACTATTCATTCGATTGACATGGATAATGTGAGGCGCGTCACTACTAGTGACCATGCGTAACCATAACAACAACAACCACACCGCAGTACAACGCATCCTGTTTGCATTCGTGATACTCGCAACGTTCGGCAAGTATTCCTTCTGGATGCTTCCGAACCTCACGGAGGACGTGTCCTTCGTCGAGTCCTTCAAACCACTGTACAAGACCACTGTGTCCGAAGGTTTGGTGCTGACCATGTGTATGCGTGCGTGTGTTTGTGTAGTAGATATAATAATAATAATAATATTTATTTATTTAGTGAAATCTCACATATATATATATTGAATTCAATGCAAATAGCTGATACAAATGGATCCCTCAAGAAGTCATAGACTTATAAATATTATAAATAAGTGTGAGGGACAATACAATACAAATAGTAACATTTTTCAGCTAGTGATAACTAAAATTACAAACAAATATTTGAGAGCCTTTTTTTAAAAAATTAGTGAAATATTATTTTTGAGTGTAACTTTTTTATTTTGTAAATTATTAAAAACTATAATACAACTTATATTATAGAATTTAAAGAGATTTCTTAAAATATAAATTATATTAATTTTGGATAATTAAAATAAAATTATTTAACACAAAATCCCAATTTTCAAAATCCATTATTAAATTTATTTATTAATATATATATATATATATATATTAATATATGTATTAATATTTTTAATCATAACTTTTTTTAGTCAAAATTTTAAATAACTAAATTTTTATTATAGAATTTAATAAGCTTTCCAGTAATACAAATATTATTATAATAACGGCAATATAAAAAAACCTTATTATCATACTTACATTGACATATGATATGTTATATATCAAATATATTATATTTTGAATAATAATATGTACAATATTTAGAATAATATTTATGATTTCAGCTTTTCAATAATTTAGTTACTCCTATAAAATACCGATCTAGCTTATTTAATATTGTATTATAACGATACATAGGTACTACAGCTGTATTCCATATATCGATAATTCAATCATCTGTTTATTTAATATAATATAGTATAATATTATAATTCAGCTATTTTATTATCTATATTTATATAAAAATAGTGATTATTTATATATCAATAAAGGTTGGTAATTTTGTTAATGTTATAATTATAGGTTTATAATAATCAGGTAAAGTGATATGTATTCGTATTCAATATATTAAAGCTATAATTATAATAAATATATTCGAGTTTAAAATTAAAATAAAATAAAATAAATATAGATAGCTACACGTACCTATATATATCATAGAGAAAATTGGAAATTATTTCTATCAACACATTTTCTTGACTATTTTAACTGATTTTGGCAGGCCTGTCGTTCGGTCGAAACTTACTAAAAATTATACAAAATGTTGCATGTGTTTTATTTCATCTAGACTTAGTCTATAATCACTTGCCAAGCATGGCATTTTAAACATAATTAAATTAATCACCCTTACTGTGCATTAATTGTAAATAGATATGGTATTGAGGTATATTTAAAATAATGCACACATTACTATGACTCAAATTTATCATATTTCTTTTGTTTATATATTAGATGTATACTGCTATCAAAGCATGGAGATAAAATCTACTAGATATATGTATAATATATAATATAATAATAACAAATAGTAATATACAGACACTTTTTATTTCATTATTTTCTTGTTAAATCTAGAGAAATATGATTTTATTTATTAGTTCCAATTATATTTCTAAAAATAATTATCTACACACACTAAAAATATATTACTAATTAGTATTATATAATAAATTTGTTTTATTTTGTTTTATTTGTATTGGATTTTAAAGTATTATGTTTTATATAAAGAGTATAATTTTATGTGGAATGGACTACTGTAATTTGGGTACCAGTAAACTCAGACCATGTAAATTCTGACAACTTTTGAAATAAACTGGGAACACTTTTAAAGATAACTCGGACCACTTTTATGCTTTAATCCATATTATAAAAGTATACTATATATAGTTATTTTAACCTTACCTTACCGGATCGGGATAGTTTCCCAAGCACTTATTTTTAACTGGTCCCAATCTTCTTCAAAAGTGGTCCGAATTTTATTTCAAAATTGGTCCGAGTTTACTGGTATTTGTGTAATTATAGTTTATAAAATATTTTTTAATTTAAAATTATATTTTATGAAATTAATAAATTAAAATATCTAATTAATGATGATTTTAAATTAAGAAATTAATTAAATATAATAACAATTATTATAAAAAGTATAATTATATTTAAAAAATAAATTATAATTTAAGGGCATACTAGAGTCACCAGATGTAATACCATTTTGCATGTAAATAGGTAGGAAAACAGTATTTTCATTATAAATACATATTCTCATTAAATATTTGGCAGATATTTATATATATATATATCTATAAAATTGTGTTTTCTATATTTTTTCTAAATTTATTGTTAAAATTAGAAATATTTTATATTAATAATTTTAACATTATTTCTAGTTTTATTTATGGATTATGCCTAAATTATATTATGATAACTTATAACTATTTATAACTTCATTATGTGGCTCAGTTGGCTAAGGCGTCAGACACACAGACAGTAGGACACGGGTTCGAGCGTCGTCCAGAATATTAAAATAAGTCTTAAAATATTATTTAGAAATGATCTTAATTGTGTATAAATAAATTATCAGCTCTCGTTAAAACCATGGATGAATTAACATTAGAGCGGTTTCGAAGGGACATTAGAGCCACATATGGTTATAAGTAAAAACTTAATCTAAGTTCCTGGATGGGATAAAGGACTACACCAAATAAAATATAGAAACAAATATATATAACTACTTATAATTGTTTGACATTTTGGATAATCCCTCACAATTTAACATTGGAGTACATACAATATTTAACATGGGTAATAAAATAAGTTTTACAAAATTACTTTAGTCCAACTTAAAATTTGTTGCACGAAATTTTAATGTACTTTTAGTGTACACATTTTGTGAAAAAGAATAAGTAATTTATTCATTGAAAACATATTTTTAATAATTTAATTATAGAATTTTCCTGGTAAAACAATTTATATAAAAGAAATAGTATTATAACATAATATTTATTAGTATATATGTAAGACATTTTTAATAAAAAAAATGTTATTTCATAATTATAGCTATTTTACTAAATATTTAAACACAAAATAAATGTCATTAATACCTAATTAAAATTATAATTAATAATATTTAAATAACTTGATTTCTTTGAATAATTATTTTTTACAAGTAATCAATATTTTTACATCAACTATTTTTGTAATCAAATAAAACTTATTAATCTCCAAATAATAGGTTAAACACAAATGTCTAGATATTATATTAGTAACTTATTAGTAATAAATAATTAGTTATTCATATAGGTATCTCATATGTGAAATATGAATTTTAAATTTGAATAAATCATTTATAATATAAAACTTATATATAGAATATTATCCGTTATTCATTATTCTCAAAGATAACAATTAGGGTATTATGAAACTTTATCTCAAAAATTAAAATATAATATAAGCTTTTTTCCTATTTTTTCAATGTATACATACATTTATTTATCATACATCAATTGTATATGCATTACTTAATTATCATCTATTATTTGTTAATACAATATTTATATGATAACTATGTAATATTGTATTTCTATAATATAGATGAAGTGTATTTAGAAACCTTTAGACAATAGCCTTCATTAACATAGCTGCATTGCTTACAGGATATTGGAAATCTACGCCTGAGAAGATAAAGGAGTCAGAAGAGGAACCTGTAGAGAATACTGCGATCAAAGATGCCAACAATACGGATCAATGTTAGTAGGCTTTCTGTAGCATGATGCATAGATAGATATTTTGATGCCTAGATAATTGGGAAGGCATCGTTAACTTATTGTATACTAATCTCCCCAATAAACAATATTAAGAGGCCTTCGTTTCATTTTAAAAAAAATTATTTTACTTTAAAATATTAAAATATAATTCATTGTCCTTAGATGTATAATATATCATTAACGAGTAAATATGCATGCCTTATCTATGCATTATAAACATACTCTTTTACAACTTATAATACACATTATTATATAATATTTATTACACACACATAGCTTATATCTCTTTTGTTACACAATCTATTCTGTTTGGAAGGTTCCACCACTTCCATATATCTTTATGATATTTTCGGATTTTATAAATACTATATAGAAGATATTACTTATATAATATAGGTACTTTTGAAGATATAAATATACTTACTTTGATACACTTATAATAAAAACATCAATTGTACACACTTGTCCTTATTATAAGTGTATCAAACAATATATTTATATTTTAAAAAGTACCTATATAATATATTCTATATAGTATTTATAAAATCTGAAAATGTTATAAATATTTATCCAACGATTCGAACTGAGGAACCTTCCAAATATCAAAACTGTGTAAAATAAAATACAGAGATAAAAGTTCTAAAATTCTGTGTATAATAAATATTACATAATCATTTTTATATATGATGTACAGGAGTATATTTATAATGAATATATAAGGCACTTAGAGTTGCTCTTGAACGACATATTATACATCTTGTTTAAAGATAATTTATTATATTTTAATATTTAAAGTAAATAATGTTTGAAAAAAAAAAGTCGCTTGACCTTAACTAAATAAACTTCTATTGGATATATATAATATTTTAACAACTAGTATTTTTTTTAAAGACTAATCTTACCTATCTACTCTTCCTTATTCGTAGGTTTTCTAACTTGACTTGCGTATATTTTTATTATCGTAGATTTATTTGTTACTTTTCTATTACATTATTACTTAGTATTGTTTAGACATCAGTTGTGCTTTAGAACACAGCCGTACGCACAGTTAAACACATCTCCTCAGCACTAGAGGTCTCCTAATAGTGTATAATCCTAAGTGTCTTCTAGGTCTCCTGAAAGATTATATTCTATTTACTAATTTATATTACCGAACAGCTAACAAAAGCGACGACTCCTTCGAAATCGTGGACGAGGATGACGTCGACTTTGAAAACGGAGAAGGAGTGAGGTCAAGGTCGAATAGAAAGTCTACCCTCGAAGATGTGGTATCTACGGAAGCAGCGGCTGTCGGGGTAGAGGCTAAGAAGACAATATAGTTTCACCCTTTTACACTCGCATAGTATTTATATTCCAATGTGTTTGCACGGAAATATTCATATGTTATAAGTCCCTAGTACTACGTTCAATTAACCATACCGTAATAATATTTAATACGTATTATATCAATAAATTTATATTTATACATTACATTTGTCATTTTTATATAATTAAGTTATTGTTTTCTAGAAAACGACCCATTCGTATGATGTAGGCATATTTAATGAGCATTGTTTTAATATGTTTAACATACCTTAATAAATTATTTTATATATATGTTCTATTTATATTGCAGTTATTGAATACACTTGTTATATGCAAATTGAATTATTCAATAACACTAGATGTTGTTATTTTATCTTTAAAAGTAACTTTATCCGACTTCTATGATTTGAATACATTTCTATTACGGGTAAGTGCGACCTCTGTTTCATAAATAGATTTTACATATATTTAATTGGAAAAATAGTGGTCTACTATGGGTGCACTCTCCGTCACTTTACTCTAAACTCTACTGAGTTGTGCGCTATTGGTCACTTTAAATACTCTAAACCCTACTCCACCAGTCACTTATCAATCAAATCCGAAATAAAATATATTTGATAAAGAAAATAAGATATATTACATTAATATATCTGTTTATATTTTTAAATTACAAGTTATTATCTAATTTAAAGAATCTGTACAAACGTATACTTTACTTATTTTTGCTCGAATCAATTTTGACAGTTTCTTCCATTTACCACGATCCATCATCACAGAACGAATCTCATCGATACTCTCAAGGTCAGTTTGAAGTTTTAGAGCATCTACAAATGTAAGCTGCTGAATTCCTCTTCTTCTCTTTCCTTGTGTGGGCGTCCATAGAACTAGATTATGAGCCATCTCTTCTTTGTGACGTACACAGTGTCCAGCAAGATTCAGCATTCTTTCAGAGATTATATCTGTTACTTTAGGTAAACCATTATACAGTTTTTCGTTGTTCATTTTACTTTTCCATGAGATATTTTGTGCCATGTGTAGTAAGCGAGTATAGCATCCATCTATCCGTTTTCTCAGCTTACTGTCTACGGTCCAGCATTGACTTCCATATAGCAGAACGGTTTCAACAGTAGCTTTAAAGGCCCGGATATTTAATTGATTATTCATGTTAGATGTCCATAGTCGTTTCATTCTGTGCATAACCGTCCAAGCAAGAGCCTTTCTGATTTCAAAGTCCTTTTCAGAACTTGAAATCCATGCTCCCAGATATTTGTAATTAGACACTTCTTTTATTGTTTCACCACTTATTGTTTTAATAAATGGGGATTGTTGAAGGTTATATCCGATAACTTCTGTTTTTCTAGTGTTTAGCGTTAGACCTATTTTTCCAGCTTCTAATTCAACTCTCTGTAACAGTTCTTGAGCTTGGTATAGTTCTTGAGATATCAGTGCTATATCGTCAGCATAACTTAGATCAGTTATAACAACTGCTGGTTCTCTGCTGCATCTTCTCTCTGTTAACTTGAAACCGAGATTGTAATCATTTTCACCAAATACTTGACGCATTATATAGTCTAGAGTTATGATAAATAAGAAGGGTGCTAGAGTGTCTCCCTGTAGCACACCTTTTGAAATTGTGAAGAATTCTGTTTCGCCATCACGTGTTATAATTCTCGCTTCAGTGTTTTCATAGAATAGTGCTATTGCATTGGTTATGATAGATGGTATACCATATGCTGCTAACATTTTTAGCATTTTCCCGCAATCAATACTATCAAATGCTTTTTTGAAATCAACAAAAATAATAACTGCTTTTAGGTCATTGCTCTTAATTCCTTCAATTAACCTTCTCAGTGCAAGGATGTGTGCCATTGTAGATCTACCAGATATGAACCCATTTTGGGTTGGTCTTAATAGAGGGTCAATATACGGTTGAATGCGATTCAATAGCATCTTGTTAATTATTTTTGCGATGACTGCTGATAATGCAATTCCTCTATAGTTACCAACTTCTTCTAGGTTGCCAGATTTTGGAATAGGAACTATATCACATTTAGACCATTGAGCTGGTTTTTTACTTTGTATTAGCATTAGATTTGCAAATTCTAGGATTATATCATCAAGGTTAGTATATTTAAAAACTTCTGGGGGTATACCATCAGGACCAGTTGCTTTACCATCGATAAGATTATTCTTTACTTTAGTGTATTCGCTATTCACAAAAGTATACTTATATATAAATATACCTATATAATAATTGCATATATATTTAATTAACATATTATGTAATTATTAATATATATCTTATATCAAAAATATAATTAACCATTTCAATCCTATTAATTTTATATTTCACCCTCAGGTTACTTCGTCATCTAATAGAATTGGACATCGATATAAGTGAAGTAATAGGAATTTATTTGGCAAATGCAGTTTTAGAAGATTAATTAAGAGGAGGGATAAATTACGACATATCATTAACATTTTGGAATGATTGCATTGAAAATGTGAATGATCTTCAATTCAAAAAAAATGTCAGAGTAACCAGAAATACATCCGATACAATATGTGATCATATAGGTCAGGATATAAATAGTAATGACATTAGATCTATTAATATCCTAAGTGTGCAAATAAAAGTTGGAGTTGCCCTTTGGAGACTGGCAACTAATCTAGAATACCGATCAATTGCCCACATATTTTGCATGAGTATTCAATCTGCAGTTTATTGGGCAAATAAGGTAACATAAATATGAATAATATTGATTAAATAAATATAATAATTTCTATCAAATAAAGATTATATATTTTGTTATATAATTAATTTTTGGTAATCTATTATATTTATAGGTAGTACGAAGTATATGCAAACTGTTGCATAGAATTATCAAATTAGATGACTCTGAAGAAGGGATACGAAATCTAACAGCTGGCTTCGAGAGAAGAGGGTTTCCTCGGTGTTTGGGTGCTATTGATGGTACGCACATCCCCATAATGGCTCCACAAATAAATAAGCCAGACTATTAATCGAAAACACTTCTATTCCATGAACGTACAAGCTATGTGCGATGCTAAGAAAAGGTATAAGTTACTAAATGTGTATTCAATTATATTACTAATAATACAAATTACATTCTAGATTCATAGATGTTTATATTGGATTTCCAGGAAAAGCACATGATGCACAGGTTTTTAAATGATCAAATTTTAAAAGAATATTTTCCAATTTATATGCTATTTTAGAACGGTTTGTATTAAATTTAACTTGTTAATTTCACTAGAAGTATGTATAATAAATATATAATTATAATAGATCCAAGAAAGACGTGTGATTATTGCAGATGCCGCTTATCCATCGTTATATCCTTATACCATGGGTAGTTAAACCCTATCCCGGTATAAATCTGTCTGAGAACAAAGATAGGTTCAATTTTAGACAGTCGAGTGCTCGGATGGCAACAGGCTTTTGCATTATTAAAATGCCGATTCAGAATACTGCTCAAACGTCAAGATACATAGATGGACAATTTACCCTATATTATTTATGCATGTTTTATTTTACATAATCTTTGTATTGATACGGATTATACCAATGTTTGGGATTTTGAAACGGAGGATAGTGTACTTGAGACGGAACATGGAAGAGATGTAACACAATCGGGTGAGACGCATATACGAGATTATTTAATGTCAATATTATAACAAAAATTAAACTATATTATATTTATGTGTTTTTTATATCGGGTGATCTACATATACAAAATTATTTAATGTCAATAATACTCTCTAATTTAATATCTATTAACTAAAAAAAATAAACGAATATATTATATTTATTTTTTATTATTTACAACTTATTTAACATAAAACAATATTATTAGCGCCATTTATAGCACTTATTAATAATTTTAATTGTATACCTGTTTCTTGTACAGAATTTACTACGTCGTCTAATTTATTCTCCACTTTTTCTAATCTTAAATTAATATTTTGTATATCATTATGCATGTCTCTATTACTATTCATTTGATTAAACATTAAGTTCCGTGACTCAAGAATTTTATTCAGAGTCACGGAAATTTCTCCAGCCTCAGTTCGTCTTCTCTTTAATGGTAGTTTGAAGGAAGTGGAAGTGGGAGTGGAAGTGAGATTGGGGGTGGAAGTGAGAGTGGAAGTGGGAGTGAGAGTGGAAGTGAGAGTGGGAGTGAGAGTGGGAGTGGCAGAAATCGACTGCACCAAAGATGTTGTGATTTGCTCCCCGGTATATTCTATTCCTACAAGTAAATATATATATTTATATATCAATTATAAAGTATTATTAATTAACCTGTTCCAACGATAAGTGGGGGGTTCTGAAGAGCCCTCGACCCCAAGAATTCATTAATGCGTTCATAATTTGTACACTTAGGGGCATTTGCATCATCAGCACCATTCCCGCTTATTTGTAAATAATCATATAGCTGTGGTAAAAATAATTAATTAATAATATATATATAGATAACGGTGATAGAATTATTAAGTTGTAAGTTATATTATATAAAATAATATATATTTATCATACTATATATTTGTGTCTCTTTAATGCAAAGCTAATCTTTAATTTAACCATTTCATTATAATCAACACAATATACTTAAATTATTTTATGCAAAACAACATTTTTTTAATTTAACCATTTTATTATAATAGAGTCTAGATTTATTTAATAATCATAATTATTTGTAATTTTTAAAATAATTATTTAATGTCAATTATAATAATTAGCCTCATTAATTATATATTATATAGTATTTTAATTACCACATCATCCAATATTAACATAAACTTTATAATACTTAGAATTTTATTTATAATACTTAAATTCATTTTCGAAAATATAATAAATATTAAGTTTGAAATTACTTAATTATAATGTGAATATTATACGTACATAGGAATTGTATATATTTTCTGAAAACTATTTAATTACAAGTAGAAGCAACTATAATATATATATATAATAATATCATATTAAATATAACACTTTATATAAATATTGTCGCCGTTTCAGACCGACCCCCTTTTAATTATATTGATGTATTATACTTATATTATAGAAGTGAATTAATATACAAGTGGTAAAGCCGTAAATAGTCTAGCATAAACTTTATGATAAAGCTGCTTTCACACCAAATAATAAACACATGATATCAGGTGCTTCAAATTAATCGTTTTAAAATATTTACTAGATATTAAACAAATCAAAAATGTAATATGTGATAATAGGTAATTTAATAATAAACGCACGCATAAGGCGTGCGTCTAGCTCCCGATATCGGAATAGACGAAAATGGTATATTTTTATTATCGATGATATTGGGTTATAAAAATCAAGATGTTTTTGTGGCTCCGTACCAAAATCCCATCAACCAAAATCCCAACAACCAAAATCCCAGCAACCTTTAATTATATGTATTTTTCAGATTTATAAATTATAAATTTTCTTAAAAACTTACATCACCAATAAATATAAACACTAGATACCCTACCATGTAAATCATGTTAATCGATGTCAATCATAATTTCATATTCAAATTAATTTAAATTTAATTATTGAATTCAATTATAAAATATATTATTTCAACTTCAAGTTGAACTTGTATTAATAATTTTATATACTAACATGAAATATAAAATAATGTGAATATGTATAATAAATATCAATATATCATACAATGTATTACTTTATATAACACAAATACTCATTTACTAAATGATTTAGTAAACCATTTAGTAAGTGATTTACTAATTTTGTAATTACATTACTTAGTAGATGGTTATTTGTAATGGTAACTGGTTAAGAAGGCCGCCGATTTATTTAAAAGTTCAAGTTGGGCGATTCTATTAATATATAAGGACCTCCCAACTAATAAATATATGTTATAACTTATATATTAAAGTACATCTACATATATATATATATATATATATATATATATATATATATATATATATATAGACTCTAGAATACAGCTGTATGTTTAAATAGTTATTAAATGATACTTATTATATAAAAGATTACCTGCAATTTCAACTATAATATATCTATAGATGATCATCTAGGTGGTTATCATCTACCTATATTATATATAGTATATATAGTTTAATATCTATATTAATACATTAACATATCATATATATATATATATATATATGTATATATTAAAAGTATAATGTAGTTGCTGGGATTTTGGACCAAAAAAAAACAAAATCATTTTGGTTGATGGGATTTTGTCTGCTGGGATTTTGGTAGTATGATACTAAGTATCCTGTTTTTGTTGTTGTGAAAGCATTTTTAGGTTTATAATATTAGATATAATATAAATATAAGATTCTTTTCTAATTTATTATAAATTACATTTAAATAACATTGTATATCATGTTACTTACCGCATTGTATTTAGCCTCTTCATATACAATTTGTTTTTCAATCTTATTATATAATATATTTAAATTAAATTTTTTATTAAAAGACAAACACATATTTTTATATAGTATTATATTTTTTATTGTTGTTCCATTGTTGTTAGAAATTTGTTCTCCCCATATATCTAATATATATATAGTCATTTCGTTAGTAAATTTAAATAATTTATTCATAATGATAAATATAAAATTTATAATTAATAAATAGAATATTCTGAGGAATGTATACAAAGATAATGAAGTATATTATTATTATTGACATAATATCTGGGGTCACGGATAAAACGCACGCAAAATACGCCGAGTGGAGTAAACTTTACTCCACTCGAGTCGAGTAGAGTTTAGAGTAACATGAGTAGAGTAAAGTGAGTGTTATGTGTGAATAGTGTAGAACTTAAAAATTATAGTATGAGTGATTTATCATATGTAAAATTAGAGAAGTTTGATGCGAGTACGGATGTTGTTAGATGGTTGAATGAGTTAGAGGAATGTATTAAGTTAAAAGGATTGAAAGACTATGATGCATAATCATTTGCGTGCTATCATGTTAATGAGGCAGCGAAAATAGAATTGATAATAATGCTAGGAGATGAGATGGTAGATATTATAAAATAAAGTAATGTCTGAGAGACAGATATTCATCAAGTAGGTTTAATAGTGAAGTTATTTATGAAATAATGGCAAGGAATCAAGGGGAGACAGAGGATGTAATCAAATTTATAGATTATCTGTTATAGTTAGGTATGGAACTTAGAGTAATGGAAGGGAGTTGGGAAGAAGTGATTATTGAAAGTATAATAAATAACATACGGTCGGTAGAATTAAGGAGAGGTATTATTGGGTTAGGAAAAACATCTATTATAGAGTTGAGTAAGTTTAATATAAAGTGGAAAAATGGACGTGAAAAGATATTCTAAGAGGTATGCTATAAAGTAGATGTTAGAGAGATGGGTATATCAAAAGTAATTAAATTAGAGGATAGATTAATACATTTAGAAATAATTAACAGGGAATGGGAAGGGAAGTATCGTGAATTATAATCGAAGATAAGTAGTAGAAGTAGAGGAGAATTAGTGTATATTAAGTGTGGTAAGAAGGGGCATGTAGCAATATGGTGTAGGAGTTATTTAAACTAGAATGCTCTGTATTAAGCGGGCCGGGTAGAGCAATTATAGATAACCGCAGAGAAAGAATGATATCTGGGAAAGAGAATTTGGTAGCTGACGCATTATCAAGGGTACGATGTATGCAGGATAAAGAGGAAGAGGTTGAAAATTACGAAGGGGATATAGCAGAGTTGGGATTAGTAGATATATTATCTATGATAGAGAGAGAGATAAGTTAGTGCTGGAGCAGAGTAAGGACATTGTTATTAATAAGGCATTAGTAGTAGCAGGGAAGAATGATTACGTAGGCAGATTAGTAGTTAAGGAGGGAGTGCTATTTAAGAAAAGGGAAGGACATAATGATAGGTTGATGGTCGCAAAACCATCACTTTTGTAGATAATCTAAGAGAAGACATAGGACTAGACGATATAAATGAGATAAAGACGATGATGTTGGACAGAGATGTTTGGAGAGATAAGGCAAAGAAGAGTCGAGCGAGAGCTCGACATAAGTAAGTAAGTAAGTGATGGTACCAAGGAGTTTAGTGATAGATTTATTGAGAGGAGCACACGATTAGAATGGTCATCAATGGATTGATAAGACGTCTTATTTGTACAACCAGTTAAATAAATGAAACATATACGTGGTTATGCAAGTATCGGGATATAAGGACGTATATAAGAAAGTGTGAGGTCTGTAGTAATGCAAATAAATATGATATATTTGAAGTTGTAGATATTGTGAGAGTAGCACTAGAATGGTGGGAAGGAGGAAGTTATCGAATAGTTGTGGATATAAGAAGTGGATAGTAATAGAAAAATTAGGAGATAATGCGGTGTATATATACAATCTATAGATTAAGAACAATGAATGTGTTGAGAGTGAGAATATAATAAAATTAAAGCGAGTAATTAAATAAATGGGCGCAAGATTTTTTCGGTTGGGGTGAATGTAGTATGGTATTTACGTATATAACTGTATGTAGGTATGTACAAATGTGTTATGCACTAAGTATAAATGTTGATTTAATATATTTAGTTATTTGTGTTTTTATATGATTTGATTTCGGTTTTGTAAATTGCAATTAGTAGACTTGGCTTGAACGAATTTAAATGTTAAGTAATTTGTATAAATGTTGATTTGATATTTTCGGTTATTTGTTTTTTGATATCTGATTTGTAAATTGTAAAAGAGAGCGTAGTTTATAATTATATTAACTAGTTTTATATAGTTAGATAATTAGAGATACGCCAATACGCCCATCACGTGATCTCGTTATTATCGAGAATTATCGAACTTAAGTTCGGTATACCTTCATATATGATATGGTTTATTAATGCAAACAGCGTACACTGAGAGGCTAGTAAATCATATCATATTAATTATAAGAACTTCTCGATAGATACATATTTAATCATGACTGTTTATATTTATGGTATTTTATATGTATCCATATTTGTTTTAGTTTGAGGTTTCTTGATTCGACCAACACGTCCATCCTCCATTCCCATAAATCTACATCCACGAACACACCCATTCCCCATATATCCCATCCACTAAAACCCCCATTCCCTACTACCCCCATCCACGAATCACACCCCATTCCCCATCCACATATATCCACGAACCACAGCACAGTCTCCACAATCCTAGTCATTTCCTTTCAATACAATAAATAACCTTTCGCGAACTATAATTCTCCGTTTTCCGGAGTCAACATATATATATATATATATATATATATATATATATATATATATAAAAAAACAGGGAAAAACAGTCAAGGGGTGTTCCTTGTGAACAATGTCCGAAACAGAATACGAGATCAATATATATATATATATATATATATATATATATATATATATATATACTATATATTTATATACTATATACTATAGTATAAATTATATATTAATAAGTGCATGTACGAAGTTTTTTTATTGAATAATATACTTCATATATAATAGATATATCTATAATATTTTATAGATTTAGTTATTTATATTTACATAACATGAAATAAATCATTTTAAATAATAAACTGAATTATTTAAAATTTAATTAATTTGATAATTTGTTTAATTTAATATTTATTATAAATTAAATTTTAAATATAAACATATATATAAATATACATATATATATATATATACAAATACATATATTGTATTTAAATATATTTACGTTATAATAATTTATCAAGAATATTTAGTAGTAATAGTACAGTTATATAAATGAATTCATTAACCAATTATTTAGTAATAATATATTTTACAATACTTAATATATATTTGATGAATGCAGTTAGTATTATATATATATACTATAGTATATGTATATATTATTTAGATTATTTATTATTCATATATATAGTTTCAATATATATATATATATATATATATATATATATATAATAACTGCCTATGTGGCTCAGTTGGCTAAGGCGTCAGACACACAAGCCGTAGGACACGGGTTCGAGCCACGTCCGGACCATTAATTAATTTTATAATGGGTCTTAACATATTATTTAGAGGTGATCTTATATAATTGTGTATACATAAATGATCGGCTCTTTGTTAAAACCATTATAATGTCTATAGACATATATATAGTATATAGAGCCATATATGGTTATAAGTGAAAACTTCATCTAAATTCCTGGATGGGATAAAAGGATTCCGCCAAATAAAAAAAATATGTATATCCATACAACTACACAGTAATGCTAGGTATTATATTTGCTTATTTATTGAACTTATTTATATACCTTTTATACCTACAAATTTTATATACCTACATAGTATATATGTATACATATATATATTTATATATATATATATATACTATAGTTAATACATGTTTGTATCTATATATATTAAATATAATCTCCGCTGCTCCTGCACCAGTGTTACTACGTTAACATTATACATTGTAGTTAATTATACATCACTCTTCTTAAATATCATTTATATTTATAAATATTAAAATAATATTATCAATAAATATATGCTAATTTTAGTACGCATTATATAATACTATAGTATAGAAGTTACACACACATATATATATATATATATATATATATATATATATATATATATATATATATATATTATATATATATATATATTAAATATCTATATATAGAGATTAAATAAACTATGTACATGTCACTTAGAGTACTTTTTAGTTACATGCACTTGTATAAAATTGGCAGTCGAATATGTATCTTTATCTAAGCGATGTAATTATTTTAACTCGATAGACCAACTTTTATTCGATCATGGGTCAAGATGCAAGTCAAATAACGGACCGCCTCGGAGTGCACGTTAAGAGTGATGGTAGAATAGGTGTTCATGATGGACATTGTTGCAACATCATAAGCGGGTACCTATGGGTATGTATATCATAATAATTTTTTTTTTAATTTGGATGGTTAAATAAAAATCGGAACGGGGTCAAAAATTAGCATGGAAAAGATATTGAAATTAGCATTAAATTACATAAATGTGTATTTTCCATAGAAATAATAAAGATGCAGGTATAATATTTTGAGGATGTATGTAATATATGTAGTTTATACGAAATATATGATTAGATTATTTAAAATCAAAATTTCTATGATTTTTTTTTCATTTCTGTGACATTTTCAAAACAAAATATAAAGGTACCCTCATTTTTTTTATATAATATTTTTTCTAATAAATTAATAAATATGATAAAAACATGTTTATTTATAATTTTATAAAGATATATTTATTTAAAAAAATTAATTCTATGAAATATCATAGATTTTAATAAAAAAGTCATGTAAAATATGAACAAATTTGTCGAGATCATAATGCACTAACTTTTTTTTTTTTTTAATACATAATCAATATTAATCTCAATTAGTAGCTATGCAGTGCACGTTCACTATACGTCGTGCACTGTACGTGTATTCTTCTCTGTCGAATAACGGAACGCCCAATACGTCACACTATTTCTATACGCCCATCTTATTTATCATTTTGTATAGGTAAAACCCTATTTTTAGATATGCATACACATCGGATATATTAGTATAGTATTTTTGATAGAGCAAGTTAAATATTTGTATCCACGAATTTTATAAAATCTATCGGTTAAACTTCGGCTCACTAGAAATCAATCAAAAATAATTTCTTTATTACCTATATGTAATATATTAACAACCTAACATAAATAGATAAATCAGAAATTAATATATATAAACCTAGTTTATTTGAATAATTAATCTAATATTTATTATTATACCAATAGGGATTATAATACCTACATATATTATATTTTATCATTTATATATATATATATAATTTTATTAGGTGATATACTTACAATAATATATACTATTTTAGTTACAAAATTGTAAAGATGAACAAATAGATAAACAAGGAACATTACAACAATATGCAATTAGCGGCAACAACATAGATACATTTATATGCAAAGGTAAATCTATTAAAACCCTGCATGAGTTTGCATTCTTTAATTCAGATCACAAACTATTCAATAATATATTGACTGATTTACAAATACCCAATAATAACATATCATACATACATACTAATGCATTTCTAAAATTGACAAAATTAAAATATATAAAGTTAAATAATAATTTTATAACTATTATAAATAGTACTATGTTTGACCATAATCCACTACTTATTACAATATATCTAACTAACAATAAAATACACGAATTTAACTTGAATTTGAATATATTTCTAAAATTAACATACTTGTATTTAGATCATAATCTCTTGAAGGTTCTAGATACATCATTATTTAAAGGATTCTTAATGAAATCTACGTATTTAATCATAGATTATAATAAGTTTACATGTGATTGTGACATGTATTGGTTGGCAAGTATGAACGGTGACATTACATCTATCTTATATACTAATAATATTTGCTCAAGTTCAAAGTTAAATACAACCAGCTTAGAATGTTTTATTAAGAATAAGACTGGATCAGGAGACTGTAAAAATATAACATTACCAACTTGCAACACATGTTAGTATTATATATATAAATATATATATATATATATATATATATATATATATGTATTTAAATTATATCTTTATATTAATATGAAATCGTAAAAATAATATTTTTCTAATCACAGTTTATTATATAAATAATATCTATAAATTTACAATGTTTACATTAAAGAACATAAATGATATAACTCTAATTATATTATTATTATTTATTATATATATACTATATATATACTATATTATATACTATATATTATATAGGTATATTTATTATTATTATTTAACAAATTATTCAAAAATTTCGATACAGATGAAGAAACAATTGGTTATAATTTGTAGTATATATATATATATATTTGTATATAAATATATATATATATATATATATATATATATATATATATATATATATATATATATTTATATATATATATTATACCGTTTCATATAACTTCTTTATAACATTAACAAAACCAGTAGTATGCATCTTATAGAGTGATATTAACGGATGGGGCCTGCATATACTATTATATAATGTTTACCATAACTATAGAACTCAAACGTATGACATGCGAACACTACCTCTATCGGATCTGTCTTATTTACTGCATATCATTGTTACGTGTTGTGTAATGTTGTTATGCATATGCTATAGGTATACTTCTTGTATCGATGTTGCTAATCTTCATTCATATATACTTGAGTATATAATAGATAGATTACATTTTGATCTCATTTACCTCGGATATAGAAAACATGTAACTATGGTTTTAATATACGAAATAATTGAAAAATTATCTATAAGATCAATTCAATCTATAGATCTATAGTATATATACTGTTACATTAGTGAAATTGTTTAATATATATATATATATATATATATATGTTAATTTTATTATAAATTTTTAACAAATGGTGATATTATTCTATTACAATGTCATTTTGCCTGAATTGTATCAAAAATTGTGCTGATAATTATGTTAGTTACATTACATTTAACAATAGATTACACTATGTATGCTTTAATTATGCTAAGTTAACTAAATCTAAATTTCCAAATAATAATTCTCCTCCGAAATATGTAATTGAGATGTTTAATTCACCTTTTTTTAATGTTACTTGTAAACCATGTACTATGTCACCTAATCAAAATAAGGGTATTGATAAATGTATTGACATGATTCAGAGTAATGCTAAGCTAATCCAATCATTAAAACTGATATAACTAGTTTATCATCTGTGAAATCATACGCTTAAGCACTGAATAGTAACGATCTTGCAAAATCAATAACTAAACAAATGGCAATTTCTGATAGGTCTAATAAAACTTGTGTTATTTTTGGTCTGTTAGAGGAATCCACAAATAATTTTCTAAATGACTTAGGTCTCAATGAATCTGCAAATCTTTCAAAAATCAATTCTCATAATTTATCTATTCATAAACTTTCGATATCTAATAGTAGGCTAATAGTAGGCGATACCTATTCATACAGTTAAATAAATAATGAAAAACTTTTCGAAAATAGTTGATAAATATAAAAAATACCCAAAGTTTTTATTAGACCTGCTCAAAGTTTTGAGGATAGACATACTCGTAGAATTCTAATTGCCGGTGCCAAAACTATACCCGAAAATATAAAATGTGTTTTTAATAATCGAAATCTTGAATATGAACTTAGATCATTTACTATTAATAATGATAAAACAACTATACATTGGGATTGTGAAATTAAATATTCTGAAGCAGAATTTTCCAAATTGAAAAATTCGTTCACTTCTAATAATAATAATTGACTAAAACCCTGTACAGAATTATCATTTATTGAGGTTTATTATTGTAATGCACGTAGTATATGTAACAAGCTACCAATGCTCATATCCCTCCTTAATAGTAATATTTATGATATCCTAATATTTACAGAAACCTGGCTGAATAAAAATATATTCAATTCATTATTAAATCCTAATGACAAATATTCATTATAGTGCTTATATAGGAATACTAATACCCATGGTGGTGGAATTCTTGTTTATGTAAATATGCATTATAATACTTATCAAATTAATTTACATAATAACACTTTTGAATTAATCTGTATCAATGTATTACATTTTAGATTATGTATTTTCTACAGACCGCCATCAATGAACTACGAGAATACAATATTATTATGTAATTTAATGTCTAGGATTATTGATACTCCAGAATTAACTATTTTTTATGGAGACCTAAATCTCCCGGGAATTGATTGGTTTAATCGTACGTCCAAATAACAATTGAAAAATATTTTTTAAATTTCTCACAAAAATATGCCTTAACCCAACTTGTTAATTTCAATACTCGTCAATTCAATTTATTAGATATTATACTTACTAATAATAAAATAATTTTATCTAATATCCAAGCAATTATTCCTTTAGAATATCATAACTTTATAAGTGACCATTTAGCAATATCATCATCAATTATCTATAATAAAATTAGTAGTAATTATAACTGTAAAATATTTGTACCTAAATTAAATTTTAACAAGGCTAATTTTGATCTAATAAAATTGGAACTGTCTACAATTGACTGGCATATAATATCGAAAATGATATTTAGATCTTTCATAACTAACCAGTACTCTACTTTAGTATGTGCATACTTAACCTATACGATCAATTATAGAGTATGGTTCTTCTGTATGGAATCCTCATTCTAACTATATTGGGTATAATGAATTACTTGAAAAAGTGCAAAGAAATTTTAATAAAAAATTAATTTATCGTTGTAATGGTTAATGATTCGTAGTATAATTAGATGATCAGAATTATCTAATTTAATGTATTGGTTATGCTGGTTTTTATGTCAGGATATGTCAATACCACTACATTAAGGGAATGACCAACCCTTGGGGCCTGATCCACCTCATATGGGTTATCCAACCTCTAACCCGAGAACTCCGATCTTAATCAGTGTTATCTTTATGGTAGAGATGAGAGTTCTGATTTTCTTTTATGTTGTTTTCATTTTACTTCATATAATATTCGCATATTTGCATATAATATTCATATATTTTATGTTCGGCATGCATAAACCAGGGAGTTTTTTTGGCATGTCATTTTGGGTATCAATTTATATCTATTTTTTTCTTCATTATTTTTGTTTATATATTTATTTTTTGTTTACCTAATAAACTATATATCATTATTATTATTATTATTATTATTATTATTATTATTATTATTATTATTATTATTATTATTATTATTATTATTATTATTATTATTATTATTATTATTATTATTATTATTATTATTATTATTATTATTATTATTATTATTATTATTATTATTATTATTATTATTATTATTATTATTATTATTATTATTATTATTATTATTATTATTATTATTATTATTATTATTATTATTATTATTATCATTATTATTATTATTATTATTATTATTATTATTATTATTATTATTATTATTATTATTATTATTATTATTATTATTATTATTATTATTATTGTTTTAGATGAATTATTTATAATTTGTGTTATATCTTATATGGGTTTGGTAGACATTTATGAATAATTATATCCAATTGGTCACAAATATATTTTTTAAACAATTATATATCTACCAAATAGTTTGAGTATACATAAATAATATAAATAACATAAATTTCGATATAAATGTAAATCTATACTATAAGAGCGAAGTTGTCTGTGTGTGTGTCTGTGTGTGTAAGTATTAGGATCTCGCGAATGCGAGATCCGTTTTCCGTAAGGAAAACCACAGGTGATAAAGTGGGGCAGCGGGGTTTTAATAGATGATTTACTTTTTTGAATATGTATTCACGTGATACCAATAATCGTTAAATAGTGTAATTTTTTAGTCGATTTACGTAATCGAAAAATTTAAATTCGACGTAAATTTTTAATAACAAACTTTATCGTGAATAATTTGATGGTAAATAATTTCGTAAAAATGAGTTTCTTTAATTTAGAATACATTACGTAGATTTACGAAATCGTACTTCCGGTTTGTATATCGAAATAACAATTGGTACATCGGAATTAATTTACCCGTAATTATTGAGAAAAAGTTCAATAATATGTAAAATCGAGTTAATATTAATTATTTCCTATCTACGCCATGTAAACATAAATTATTAAACATAGGTGATACGATACGTTGGTTTTTTTTATCTGAATTACTTCCCGAGTGAGTCTATACAAGGATATTTTCACAGTTTTGGTTAGGTTGGGTTAAGTTTTAATTTGTGTAGGTTATTTTTAGCTTCATTACTTCCCGAGTGAGCTTATACAAGGATATTTTCACAGTTGTGGTTAGGTTGGGTTAAGTTTTAATTTGTGTAGGTTTTTTTTAGCTGCATTACTTCCCGAGTGAGCCTATACAAGGATATTTTCACAGTTTTGGTTAGGTTGGGTTAAGTTTTAATTTGTGTAGGTTTTTTTTAGCTGCATTATTTCCCGAGTGAGCCTATACAAGGATATTTTCACAGTTGTGGTTTGGTTGAGTTAAGTATTACTTTTTGTAGGTTTTTTAATCTGCATTACTTCCCGAGTGAGACTATAACTTCATATTTATTTATATTGTTATTTTCACAGTTGTGGATAGGTTGGGTTAAGTTTAAATTTTTTTTTGGAGGTTTTTTTTAGCTGCATTACTTCTTAAGTGAGCCTATAAAAGTATATTGCCACGGTTGTGGTTAGGTTGGGTTAATTTTTAATTTTTGGAGGTTTTTTTTAGCTGCATTACTTCCCGAGTGAGCCTATAAAAGCATATTTATTTATATTGTTATTTTCACTGTCGTGGTTAGGTTGTGTTAAGTTTTAATTTGTGTAGGTTTTTTTAGCAACATTACTACCCAATTGAACCTATATAAACATATTTATTTATATAGTTATATTCACAGTTGTGGTTAGATTGGATTAAGTTTTAATATTGGTGATTTTTTTAGCTGCATCACTTCCCGGTTCAACCTATAAAAGTATATTGATAAATGTGTGTTCAAAAAAAGTTCAATAATATGTAAAATCGAGTTAATATTACTTATTTCTTATCTACGACATGTAAACATAAATTATTAAACATAGGTGATACGATACGGTAATGTAAAAAATCAAAATCTAAAATATTTATTCGATTTCAATAATTTTAACTTTATTAAATTGATAATTAAAATAGAATATAATTTTATAAATTGGGACTTATTATGTTTAATATTCTTCGAGCTATGGCTGAAATAGTGAAAATACATGATTTGAGAGTAGTCTATTTGACCGACTTCCGGTCATATTTTCATATAAATTATGTATTCATCAGATTAGGAGTACGAAAATACATGTAATAAAATCAGAAAAATCATGAAAATATGAATAATAGGGTTTCAATCTCTGTTTTAATATTTCGCCAAATGTCATCATATATATCAAAGAAAAAAATATAGTTTTATAAGCTGCATTACTTCCCGAGTTTGCCTATAAAAATAGATTTTCACGGTTGTGGATAGTTTGGGTTAAGTTTTAATTTTGGTAGGTTTTTTTTAGCTGCATTACTTCCCGAATGAACCCATAAAAGTATATTTCCACGGTTGTGGTTAGGTTGGGTTAAGTTTTATTTTTATAGGTTTTTTTAGCTGCATTACTTCCAGAGTGAGCCTATAAAAGTATATGTTCACTGTTGTGGTTAGGTTGGGTTAAGTTTTAATTTGTGTAGGTTTTTTTAGCTGCATTACTTCCCGAGTGAGCCTATAAAAGCATATTTATTTATATTGTTATTTTTACAGTTGTGGTTAGGTTGGGTTAAGTTTTAATTTTGGTGGTTTTTTTTAGTAGCATTACTTCCCGAGTGAGTATATACAAGTATATTTTCACGGTTGTGATTAGGTTGGGTTAAGTGTTAATATTGGTAGTTTTTTTTAGCTGCATTACTTCCCGAGTGAGCCTATAAAAGCATAATAATATATGTATGTATATGTATGTATGGTATATTATATTTTAAGTATTATTTTCACAGTTTTGTTTAGGTTGGGTTAAGTTTTTATTTGGGGAGGTTTTTTTTAGCTGCATTACTTCCCGAGTGAGCCTATAAAAGCATATTTATTTATATTGTTATTTTCACTGTTGTGGTTAGGTTGTGTTAAGTTTTAATTTGTGTAGGTTTTTTTTAGCTACATTACTACCCAATTGAACCTATATAAACATATTTATTTATATAGTTATATTCCCGAGTGAGCATATACAAGCATATTTTCTAAGTTGTAGTTAGGTTGGGTTAAGTTTTAATTTGGGTAGGTTTTTTTTAGCTGCATTACTTCCCGAGTTAGACAATAAAAGTATATTTTCACTGTTGTGGTTAGTTTGGGTTAAGTTTTAATTTTTGTAGGTTTTTTTAGATGCATTACTTCCCGAGTGAGCCTATACAAGGATATTTACACAGTTGTGGTTAGATTGGATTAAGTTTTAATATTGGTGGTTTTTTTTAGCTTCATTACTTCCCGAGTGAACAAATATAAGCATAATGATATATGTATGTATATGTATGTTAAATTATATTTTGAGTATTATTTTAACAGTTTAGTTCAGGTTGGGTTAAGTTTTAATTTGTGTAGGTTTTTTTTAGCTGCATTACTTCCCGAGTAAGCCTATAAAAGTATATTCATTTATATTGTTATTTTCACAGTTGTGGTTAGATTGGATTAAGTTTTAATTTGTGTAGGTTTTTTTAGCTGCATTACTTCCCGAGTGAGCCTATACAAGGATATTTTCACAGTTGTGGTTAGGTTGGGTTAAGTTTTAATTTGTATAGGTTTTTTTTAGCTGCATTACTTCCCGAGTTAGCTAATAAAAGTATATTTTTACTGTTGTGGTTAGGTTGGGTTAAGTTTTAATTTGTGTAGGTTTTTTTTAGCTGAATTACTTCCCGAGTGAGACTATACAAGGATATTTGCACAGTTGTGGTTAGATTGTATTACGTTTTAATATATGTGTTTTTTTTAGCTGAATCACTTCCCGAGTACATTACATCACCTCCCGAGTACATTACATCAACAAGTGAACGTTACGCGCGATCACGCGCGAAGCCGGGCCCCGACCGCCTAGCTGCATTACTTCCCGAGTGATCCTATAAAAGTATATTTTCACTATTATGGTTAGGTTGGGTTAAGTTTTAATTTGTGTAGGTTTTTTTTAGTTGCATTACTTCTCGAATGAGCCTATACAAGTATATTGTCACGGTTGTGGTTAGGTTGGGTTAAGTTTTAATTATTGGAGGTTTTTTTTAGCTGCTTTACTTCCCGAGTGAACCTATAAAAGCATATTTATTTATATTGTTATTTTCACAGTTGTGGTTAGGTTGGGTTAAGTTTTAATTTTGGTAGGTTTTTTTTAGATGCATTACTTCCCGAGTGAATCTATTAAAGTATATTTTCACGGTTGTGGTTAGGTTGGGTTAAGTTTTAATTTTGGTAGATTTTTTTAGCTGCATTACTTCCCGAGTGAACCTATAAAAGCATATTTATTTATATTGTTATTTTAACTATTGTTGTTAGATTGGATTAAGTTTTAATATTGGTGGTTTTTTTAGCTGCATTACTTCCCGAGTTAACCTATAAAAGCATATTTATTTATATTGTTATTTTCACAGTTGTGGTTAAGTTGGGTTCAGTTTTAATATTGGTAGGTTTTTTTTAGATGCATTACTTCCCGAGTGAATCTATTAAAGTATATTTTCACGGTTGTGGTTAGGTTGGGTTAAGTTTTAATTTTGGTAGATTTTTTTAGCTGCATTACTTCCCGAGTGAACCTATTAAAGTATATTTTCACGGTTGTGGTTAAGGTGGGTTAAGTTTTAATGTTGGTCGATTTTTTTTGCTGCATAACTTCCCAATTGAGTCTATAAAATATTTTTTCTAAAATATATTCTATAATTATATATGAATTACTTCCAAAGTGAGCCTATACAAGTATATTTTCACTGTTGTGGTTAGATTGGGTTAAGTTTTAATTTGTGTAGGTTTTTTTTAGGTAAATTACTTCCTGATTGAACCTATAAAAGCATATTTATTTATATTGTTATTTTCACAGTTGTGGTTAGGTTGGGTTAAGTTTTAATTTGTGTAGGTTTTTTTATCTGCTTTACTATCCGAGTGAGCCTATACAAGTATATTTTCACAGTTGTGGTTAGGTTGGGTTAATTTTAAATTTTTGGAGGTTTTTTTAGCTGAATTACTTCTCGAGTGAGCCTATAAAAGTATATTGTCACGGTTGTGGTTAGGTTGGGTTAAGTTTTAATTTGTGGAGGTTTTTTTTAGCTGCATTACTTCCCGAGTGAGCCTATACAAGGATATTTTCACAGTTGTGGTTAGGTTGGGTTAAGTTTTAATTTGTATAGGTTTTTTTTAGCTGCATTACTTCCCGAGTTAGCTAATAAAAGTATATTTTTACTGTTGTGGTTAGGTTGGGTTAAGTTTTAATTTGTGGAGGTTTTTTTTAGCTGCATTACTTCCCGAGTTGGCCTATAAAAGCATATTTATTTATATTGTTATTTTCACAGTTGTGGATAGGTTGGGTTAAGTTTAAATTTGTGGAGGTTTTTTTTAGCTGAATAACTTCTCGAGTGAGCCTATAAAAGTATATTGTCACGGTTGTGGTTAGGTTGGCTTAAGTTTTAATTTACCTATATAAACATATTAATAAAAATTCCCAAGTACATTACATCAACAAGTGAACGTTACGCGCGATCACGGGCGAAGCCGGGCCCCGACCGCCTAGTCTATACTATAAGAGCGAAAATGTCTGTCTGTGTGTCTGTGTGTGTGTGTGTGTGTAAGTATTAGGATCTCGCGAACGCGAGATCCGTTTTCCGTAAGGAAAACCACAGGTGATAAAGTGGGGCAGCGGGGTTTTAATAGATGATTTACTTTTTTGAATATGTATTCACGTGATACCAATACTCGTTAAATAGTGTCATTTTTTAGTCGATTTACGTAATCGAAAAATTTAAATTCGACGCAAATTTTTAATAACAAACTTTATCGTGAATAATTTGATGGTAAATAATTTCGTAAAAATGAGTTTCTTTAATTTAGAATACATTACGTAGATTTACGAAATCGTACTTCCGGTTTGTATATCGAAATAACAATTGGTACATCGGAATTAATTTACCCGTAATTATTGAGAAAAAGTTCAATAATATGTAAAATCGAGTTAATATTCGAATACGTCATCTATACTATATTAGCGAAAATGTCTGTGTGTGTGTGTGTGTGTGTGTGTGTGTGTGTCTGTGTGTGTAAGTATTAGGATCTCGCGAATGCGAGATCCGTTTTCCGTAAGGAAAACCACAGGTGATAAAGTGGGGCAGCGGGGTTTAATAGATGATTTACTTTTTTGAATATGTATTCACGTGATACCAATAATCGTTAAATAGTGTCATTTTTTAGTCGATTTACGTAATCGAAAAATTTAAATTCGACGCAAATTTTTAATAACAAACTTTATCGTGAATAATTTGATGGTAAATAATTTCGTAAAAATGAGTTTCTTTAATTTAGAATACATTACGTAGATTTACGAAATCGTACTTCCGGTGTGAATATTTAAATAACAACTGTTGCATCGGAATTTTTTACCCGTATTATTGAGGTGAAATTTACTAATATGTAATATCGAGTTAATTTTAATTATTTCCTATCTACGCCATGTAAACATAAATTATTAAACATAGGTGATACGATACGGTTATGTAAAAAATCAAAATCTACAATAATTATTCGATTTCAATAATTTTAACTTTATTAAATAGATAATTAAAATAGAATATAATTTTATAAATTGGGACTTCTTATGTTTAATATTCTTAGAGCTACGGCCGAAAAAGTGAAAAATACAGGATTTTAGAATAGTCTATTTGACCGACTTCCGGTAATATTTTCATATAAATTATGGATTCATCAGATTAGGAGTACGAAAATACATGTAATAACATGAGAAAAATCATGAAAATATGAATAATAGGGTTAAATCTCTGATTTAATATTTCATATAAATGTCATCATATATATGTCAAAGAAAAAAATATAGATTTATAAACAAATATTTTTTCTAAAATCTATTCTATAATTATATATGAATTACATACCGAGTGAGCCTAAACAAGCATATATATATATATGTGTGTATGTGGTCATTCAATCATATATATATGTATGTGGTCATTGATATTTTTAGTTATAGTTATTTTCACAGTTGTGATTAGGTTGGGTTAAGTTTTAATTTGTGTAGGTTTTTTTAGCTACATTACTTCCCGAGTGAGCCTATAACAGCATATTTGCACAGTTGTGGTTAGGTTGGATTAAGTTTTAATTTGTGTAGGTTTTTTTAGCTGTATTACTTCCCGAGTGAGCCTATGAAAGCATATTTAGTTATATTGTTATTTTCACAGTTCTGGTAAGGTTGGGTTAAGTTTAAATTTTTGGATGTTTTTTTTATCTGCATTACTTCCCGAGTGAGCCTATAAAAGTATATTTATTTATATTGTTATTTTCACAGTTGTGGTTAGGTTGGGTTAAGTTTAAATTTTTGGTGGTTTTTTAAGCTGCATCACTTCCCGAGTGAGCCTATAACAGCATATTTGCACAGTTGTGGTTAGGTTGGATTACGTTTTAATTTGTGTAGGTTTTTTTAGCTGTATTACTTCCCGAGTGAGCCTATAAAAGCATATTTATTTATATTGTTATTTTCACAGTTGTGATAAGGTTGGGTTAAGTTTAAATTTTTGTAGGTTTTTTAATCTGCATTACTTCCCGAGTGAGCATATACAAGGATATTTTCACAGTTGTGGTTTGGTTGAGTTAAGTATTACATTTTGTAGGTTTTTTAATCTGCATTACTTCCCGAGTGAGACTATAACTTCATATTTATTTATATTGTTATTTTCACAGTTGTGGATAGGTTGGGTTAAGTTTAAATTTGTGGAGGTTTTTTTTAGCTGAATTACTTCTCGAATGAGCCTATAAAAGTATATTGTCACGATTGTGGTTAGGTTGGGTTAAGTTTTAATTTGTGTAGGTTTTTTTAGCTGCATTACTTCCCGAATGAGCCTATAAGAGCATATTTATTAATATTGTTATTTTCACAGTTGTGGTTAGGTTGGGTTAAGTTTTAATTTGTGTAGGTTTTTTTTAGCTACATTACTACCCGATTGAACCTATATAAACATATTTATTTATATAGTTATATTCACAGTTGTGGTTATATTGGATTAAGTTTTAATATTGGTGGTTTTTTTTAGCTGCATCACTTCCCGAGTGAACCTATATATGTATATTTTAACTATTGTGGTTATGTTGGCTTAAGTTTTAATTTACCTTTAATTTTCACAGTTGTGGTTAGGTTGGGTTAAGTTTTAATTTGTGGAGGTTTTTTTTAGCTGCATTACTTCCAGAGTTTGCCTATAAAAGTAGCTTTATTTATATTTTTATTTTCACAGTTGTGGTTAGATTGGATTAAGTTTTAATATTGGTGATTTTTTTAGCTGCATTACTTCTCGAGTGAGCCTATACAAGTATATTTTCAATGTTGTGGTTAGGTTGGGTTAAATTTAAATTTTGGTAGATTTTTTTTAGCTGCATTACTTCCTGAGTGAGCCTATACAAGTATATTGATATATGTATTTGTGTGGTCATTGCTTTTAGAGTATTAGTAATTTTTCACAGTTGTGGTTATGTTGGGTTAAGTTTTAATTTTTGTAGTTTTTTTTAGCAACATTACTTCCTGAGTGAGTCTATACAAGCATAGTATTTATATTGTTATTTTCACAGTTATGGTTAGGTTGGGTTAAGTTTTAATTTTGGTAGGTTTTTTTAGCTGCATTACTTCCCGAGTGAGCCTATACAAGTATATTTTCAATGTTGTGGTTAGGTTGGGTTAAATTTAAATTTTGGTAGATTTTTTTTAGCTGCATTACTTCCTGAGTGAGCCTATACAAGTATATTGATATATGTATTTGTGTGGTCATTGCTTTTAGAGTATTAGTAATTTTTCACAGTTGTGGTTATGTTGGGTTAAGTTTTAATTTTGGTAGGTTTTTTTAGCTGCATTACTTCCCGAGTGAGCCTATTCAAGTATATTTTCAATGTTGTGGTTGTGGTTGGGTTAATTTTTAATTTTGGTAGGTTTTTTTTAGCTGCATTACTTCCCGAGTGAACCTATAAAAGCATATTTATTTATATTGTTATTTTCAAAGTTGTGGTTAGGTTGGGTTAAGTTTTAATTTTGGTAGGTTTTTTTAGCTGCATTACTTCCCGAGTGAGCCTATTCAAGTATATTTTCAATGTTGTGGTTAGGTTGGGTTAATTTTTAATTTTGGTAGGTTTTTTTTAGCTGCATTACTTCCCGAGTGAACCTATAAAAGCATATTTATTTATATTGTTATTTTCAAAGTTGTGGTTAGGTTGGGTTAATTTTTAATATGGTAGTTTTTTTTTAGCTTCATTACTTCCCGAATGAACCTATAAAAGCATATTTATTTATATTGTTATTTTCACAGTTGTGGTTAGGTTGGGTTAAGTTTTAATTTTGGTAGGTTTTTTTTAGCTGAATTACTTCCCGAGTGAACCTATAAAAGCATATTTATTTATATTGTTATTTTCACAGTTGTGGTTAGGTTGGGTTAATTTTTAATTTTGGTAGGTTTTTTTTAGCTGCATTACTTCCCGAGTGAACCTATACAAGCATATTTATTTATATTGTTATTTTCACAGTTGTGGTTAGGTTGGGTTAAGTTTTAATTTGTGTAGGTTTTTTTAGCTGCATTACTTCCCGAGTGAACCTATAAAAGCATATTTATTTATATTGTTATTTTCACAGTTGTGGTTAGGTTGGGTTAAGTTTTAATTTGTGTAGGTTTTTTTTAGCTGCATTACTTCCCGAGTGAAACTATAAAAGCATATTCATTTATATTGTTATTTTCACAGTTGTGGTTAGATTGGATTACGTTTTAATATTGGTGGTTTTTTTTAACTGCATTAATTCCCGAGTGAGCCTATAAAAGCATATTTATTTATATTGTTATTTTCACAGTTGTTATTAGATTGGGTTAAGTTTTAATTTTCTTAGTTTTTTTTAGCTCCATTACTTCCCGAGTGAGACTATAAAAGTATATTTTCACTATTGTGGTTAGGTTGGGTTAAGTTTTAATTTGTGTAGGTTTTTTTTAACTGCATTACTTCCCGAGTGAGCCTATATAAGTATATTTTCACAGTTGTGGTTAGATTGGATTAAGTTTTAATATTGGTGTTTTTTTTAGCTGCAACACTTCCCAAGTGAGCCTATACAAGTATATTGATATATGTCTTTGTGTGGTCATTGCTTTTAGATTATTAGTAATTTTTCACAGTTGTGGTTAGGTTGGGTTAAGTTTTAATTTTGGTAGGTTTTTTTTAGCTGCATTACTTCCCGAGTGAACCTATAAAAGCATATTTATTTATATTGTTATTTTCAAAGTTGTGGTTAGGTTGGGTTAATTTTTAATTTTGGTAGTTTTTTTTTAGCTTCATTACTTCCCGAATGAACCTATAAAAGCATATTTATTTATATTGTTATTTTCACAGTTGTGGTTAGGTTGGGTTAAGTTTTAATTTGTGTAGGTTTTTTTAGCTGCATTTCTTCCCGAGTGAGCCTATAAAAGTATATTGTCAGTTTTGTGGTTAGGTTTGATTAAGTTTTAATTTTTGTAGGTTTTTTTTATCTGCATTACTTCCCGAGTGAGCCTATACAATTATATTTTCACAGTTGTGGTTAGGTTGGGTTAAGTTTTAATTTGTGGAGGTTTTTTTTAGCTGCATTACATCCCGAGTGAACCTATAAAAGCATATTGATAAATGTGTGTATGTGTCATTGATATTTTAAGTTATAGTACCTATATAAACATATTAATAACAATTCCCAAGTACATTACATCAACAAGTGAACGTTACGCGCGATCACGGGCGAAGCCGGGCCCCGACCGCCTAGTCTATACTATATTAGCGAAAATGTCTGTCTGTGTGTCTGTGTGTGTGTGTGTGTAAGTATTAGGATCTCGCGAACGCGAGATCCGTTTTCCGTAAGGAAAACCTCAGGTGATAAAGTGGGGCAGCGGGGTTTTAATAGATGATTTACTTTTTTGAATATGTATTCGCGCGATACCAAATATCGTTAAATAGTGTCATTTTTTAGTCGATTTACGTAATCGAAAAATTTAAATTCGAAGCAAATTTTTAATAACAAACTTTATCGTGAATAATTTGATGGTAAATAATTTCGTAAAAATGAGTTTCTTTAATTTCGAATACATTACGTAGATTTACGAAATGGTACTTCCGGTTTGAATATTTAAATAACATTTGTTGCATCGGAATTTATTTACCAGTATTATTGAGAAAAGTTCACGAACGGGTAAAATCGAGTTAATATTAATTATTTTCTATCTACGCAATGTACAAATAAATTATTAAACATAGGTGATACGATACGGTTATGTAAAAAATCAAAATCTACAATAATTATTTGATTTCAATAATTTTAACTTTATTAAATATATAATTAAAATAGAATATACTTTGATAAATTGTGACTTCTTATGTTTAATATACTTCGAGCTACGGCTGAAATAGTGAAAAATACATGATTTTAGAGTAGTCTATTTGACCGACTTCCGGTAATATTTTCGTATAAATTATGGATTCATCAGATTAGGAGTACGAAAATACATGTAATAAAATGAGAAAAATCATGAAAATATGAATAATAGGGTTTCAATCTCTGTTTTATTATTTCGTCAAATGTCATCATATATGGTCAAAGAAAAAAATATAGATTTATAAAAAAATATTTTTTCTAAAATCTATTCTATAATTATATATGCATTACATACCGAGTGAGACTATACAAGCATATATATATATATATATATATATATATATATATATATGTATGTGGTCATTGATATTTTTAGTTATAGTTATTTTCACAGTTGTGATTAGGTTGGGTTAAGTGTTAATTTGTGTAGGTTTTTTTTAGCTGCATTACTTCCCGAGTGAGCCTATAAAAGTATATTTATTTATATTGTTATTTTCACAGTTGTGGTAAGGTTGGGTTAAGTTTAAATTTTTGGAGGTTTTTTTTATCTGCATTACTTCCAGAGTTTGCCTATACAAGTAGCTTTTCACGGTTGTGGTTAGGTTGGGTTAAGTTTTAATTTTGGTAGGTTTTTTTAGCTGCATTACTTCCCGAGTGAGCCTATAAAAGTATATTTTCAATGTTGTGGTTAGGTTGGGTTAAGTTTTAATTTTGGAGGTTTTTTTTAGCTGCATTACTTCTCAAGTGAGCCTATAAAGCATATTTATTTATATTGTTATTTTTACAGTTGTGGTTAGGTTGGGTTAAGTTTTAATTTTTGGATGTTTTTTTAGCTGCATTACTTCCCGAATGAGCTTATAAAAGTATATTTTCACTGTTGTGGTTATGTTGGGCTAAGTTTTAATTTGTGGAGGTTTTTTTAGCTGCATTACTTCCCGAGTGAGCATATAAAAGTATATTTTCACTGTTGTGGTTAGGTTGGGTTAAGTTTTAATTTTTGGAGGTTTTTTTAGCTGCATTACTTCCCGAATGAGCTTATAAAAGTATATTTTCACTGTTGTGGTTAGGTTGGGTTAAGTTTAAATTTGTGGAAGTTTTTTTAGCTGCATTACTTCCCGAATGAGCTTATAAAAGTATATTTTCACTGTTGGGGTTAGGTTGGGTTAAGTTTTAATTTGTGGAGGTTTTTTTAGCTGCATTACTTCCCGAGTGAGCATATAAAAGTATATTTTCACTGTTGTCGTTAGGTTGGGTTAAGTTTTAATTGTGTGAGGTTTTTTTTTAGCTGCATTACTTCCCATGTGAGCCTATACAATTATATTTTTACTGTTGGGGTTAGGTTGGGTTAAGTTTTAATTTGTGGAGGTTTTTTTTAGCTGCATTACTTCTCGAGTGAACCTATACAAGTATATTGTCACGGTTGTGGTTAGGTTGGGTTAAGTTTTAATTTGTGGAGGTTTTTTTAGCTGCATTACTTCCCGAGTGAGCTTATAAACGTATATTTTCACTGTTGTGGTTATGTTGGGCTAAGTTTTAATTTGTGGAGGTTTTTTTAGCTGCATTGCTTCCTGAGTGAGCATATAAAAGTATATTTTCACTGTTGTGGTTAGGTTGGGTTAAGTTTTAATTTTTGGTGGTTTTTTTTAGATGCATTACTGTCCGATTGAAACTATATAAACATATTAATAAAAATTCCCAAGTACATTACATCAACAAGTGAACGTTACGCGCGATCACGGGCGAAGCCGGGCCCCGACCGCCTAGTCTATACTATATTAGCGAAAATGTCTGTCTGTGTGTCTGTGTGTGTGTGTGTGTAAGTATTAGGATCTCGCGAACGCGAGATCCGTTTTCCGTAAGGAAAACCACAGGTGATAAAGTGGGGCAGCGGGGTTTTAATAGATGATTTACTTTTTTGAATATGTATTCACGTGATACCAATAATCGTTAAATAGTGTCATTTTTTAGTCGATTTACGTAATCGAAAAATTTAAATTCGACGCAAATTTTTAATAACAAACTTTATCGTGAATAATTTGATGGTAAATAATTTCGTAAAAATGAGTTTCTTTAATTTAGAATACATTACGTAGATTTACGAAATCGTACTTCCGGTTTGAATATCTGAATAAAAATTGTTGCATCGCAATTTATTTACCCGTATTATTGAGGTGAAATTCAAGAATATGTAAAATCGAGTTAATATTAATTATTTCCTATCTACGCCATGTAAACATAAATTATTAAACATAGGTGATACGATACGTTGGTTTTTTTTTATCTGAATTACTTCCCGAGTGAGTCTATACAAGGATATTTTCACAGTTTTGGTTAGGTTGGGTTAAGTTTTAATTTGTGTAGGTTATTTTTAGCTTCATTACTTCCCGAGTGAGCTTATACAATGATATTTTCACAGTTGTGGTTAGGTTGGGTTAAGTTTTAATTTGTGTAGGTTTTTTTTAGCTGCATTACTTCCCGAGTGAGCCTATACAAGGATATTTTCACAGTTTTGGTTAGGTTGGGTTAAGTTTTAATTTGTGTAGGTTTTTTTTAGCTGCATTATTTCCCGAGTGAGACTATAACTTCATATTTATTTATATTGTTATTTTCACAGTTGTGGATAGGTTGGGTTAAGTTTAAATTTTTTTTTTGAGGTTTTTTTTAGCTGCATTACTTCTTAAGTGAGCCTATAAAAGTATATTGCCACGGTTGTGGTTAGGTTGGGTTAATTTTTAATTTTTGGAGGTTTTTTTTAGCTGCATTACTTCCCGAGTGAGACTATAAAAGTATATGTTCACGGTTGTGGTTAGGTTGGGTTAAGTTTTAATATTGGTAGTTTTTTTTTAGCTGCATTACTTCCCGAGTGAGCCTATAAAAGCATATTTATTTATATTGTTATTTTCACTGTTGTGGTTAGGTTGTGTTAAGTTTTAATTTGTGTAGGTTTTTTTAGCAACATTACTACCCAATTGAACCTATATAAACATATTTATTTATATAGTTATATTCACAGTTGTGGTTAGATTGGATTAAGTTTTAATATTGGTGATTTTTTTAGCTGCATCACTTCCCGGTTCAACCTATAAAAGCATATTGATAAATGTGTGTTCAAAAAAAGTTCAATAATATGTAAAATCGAGTTAATATTACTTATTTCTTATCTACGACATGTAAACATAAATTATTAAACATAGGTGATACGATACGGTAATGTAAAAAATCAAAATCTAAAATATTTATTCGATTTCAATAATTTTAACTTTATTAAATTGATAATTAAAATAGAATATAATTTTATAAATTGGGACTTATTATGTTTAATATTCTTCGAGCTATGGCTGAAATAGTGAAAATACATGATTTGAGAGTAGTCTATTTGACCGACTTCCGGTCATATTTTCATATAAATTATGTATTCATCAGATTAGGATTACGAAAATACATGTAATAAAATCAGAAAAATCATGAAAATATGAATAATAGGGTTTCAATCTCTGTTTTAATATTTCGCCAAATATCATCATATATATCAAAGAAAAAAATATAGTTTTATAAGCTGCATTACTTCCCGAGTTTGCCTATAAAAGTAGATTTTCACGGTTGTGGATAGTTTGGGTTAAGTTTTAATTTTGGTAGGTTTTTTTTAGCTGCATTACTTCCCGAATGAACCCATAAAAGTATATTTCCACGGTTGTGGTTAGGTTGGGTTAAGTTTTATTTTTATAGGTTTTTTTAGCTGCATTACTTCCCGAGTGAGACTATAAAAGTATATGTTCACGGTTGTGGTTAGGTTGGGTTAAGTTTTAATTTGTGTAGTTTTTTTTTAGCTGCATTACTTCCCGAGTGAGTATATACAAGCATATTTTCTAAGTTGTAGTTAGGTTGGGTTAAGTTTTAATTTGGGTAGGTTTTTTTTAGCTACATTACTTCCCGAGTGATCCTATACAAGGATATTTACACAGTTGTGGTTAGATTGGATTAAGTTTTAATATTGGTGGTTTTTTTTAGCTGCATTACTTCCCGAGTGAACCAATATAAGCATAATGATATATGTATGTATATGTATGTATGTTAAATTATATTTTGAGTATTATTTTAACAGTTTAGTTCAGGTTGGGTTAAATTTTAATTTGTGTATATTTTTTTTAGCTGCATTACTTCCCGAGTAAGCCTATACAAGTATATTCATTTATATTGTTATTTTCACAGTTGTGGTTAGATTGGATTATGTTTTAATTTGTGTAGGTTTTTTTAGCTGCATTACTTCCCGAGTGAGCCTATACAAGGATATTTTCACAGTTGTGGTTAGGTTTGGTTAAGTTTTAATTTGTGGAGGTTTTTTTTAGATGCATTACTTCTCATGTGAGAATATACAAGTATATTTTCACTGTTGGGGATAGGTTGGGTTAAGTTTTAATTTTTGTAGGTTTTTTTAAATGCATTACTTCCCGAGTGAGCCTATACAATTATATTTTCACAGTTATGGTTAGGTTGGGTTAAGTTTTAATTTGTGGAGGTTTTTTTTAGCTGCATTACTTCCAGAGTGAGCTTATAAAAGTATATTAATTTATATTGTTATTTTCACAGTTGTGGTTAGGTTGGGTTAAGTTTTAATTTGTGTAGTTTTTTTTAGCTGCATTACTTCCCGAGTGAGCATATACAAGCATATTTTCTAAGTTGTAGTTAGGTTGGGTTAAGTTTTAATTTGGGTAGGTTTTTTTTAGCTACATTACTTCCCGAGTGATCCTATACAAGGATATTAACACAGTTGTGGTTAGATTGGATTAAGTTTTAATATTGGTGGTTTTTTTTAGCTGCATTACTTCCCGAGTGAACCAATATAAGCATAATGATATATGTATGTATATGTATGTATGTTAAATTATATTTTGAGTATTATTTTAACAGTTTAGTTCAGGTTGGGTTAAATTTTAATTTGTGTATGTTTTTTTTAGCTGCATTACTTCCCGAGTAAGCCTATACAAGTATATTCATTTATATTGTTATTTTCACAGTTGTGGTTAGATTGGATTATGTTTTAATTTGTGTAGGTTTTTTTAGCTGCATTACTTCCCGAGTGAGCCTATACAAGGATATTTTCACAGTTGTGGTTAGGTTTGGTTAAGTTTTAATTTGTGTAGGTTTTTTTTAGCTGAATTACTTCCCGAGTGAGACTATACAAGGATATTTGCACAGTTGTGGTTAGATTGGATTAAGATTTAATATTGGTGGTTTTTTTTAGCTGCATCACTTCCCGAGTACATTACATCACCTCCCGAGTACATTACATCAACAAGTGAACGTTACGCGCGATCACGGGCGAAGCCGGGCCCCGACCGCCTAGTCTTTTATATATCTTAAATAATTATATTAAAAACATTATTGGAATAAGATGAATAACATTACATAAATTATGGTTTAAATATATATATATATATATATATATATATATATATTTCAACTGCCTGTGTGGCTCAGTGTTTAATGCGTCAGGCACACAAGCAGTAGGACATGGGTTCGACCCTCGTCCGGACCATTAATTAATTTTATAAAATGGGTCTTAAAATATTATTTAGAAGTGATCTTATATAATTGTGTATAAATAAATGATCGGCTCTCGTTAAAACCATTGATACCTTAACATGAGAGCGGCTTCGAAGGGACATTAGAGCCATATATGGTTATAAGTGAAAACTTCATCTAAGTTACTGGATGGGATGAAAGGACTCCACCAAATAAAAATAACAATAACAATAACATTATATATATATATTCAATTCCAGTGTTTATGTATTTATATATATTTATATGTTGTAGCACTTATTTTCACTAAAATACATTATTTTAATGGACATATATTTCTGGGAAAGGCCGGAATATACATTATATAACTAAAGGATTTTATTATCAACAAATAATATTTATAATTATAAAAAATATATAACTTTGAATTAAATATCAATTAATGTTCCACTGTGAATTGATACATCATATATCAATACATACATATGGTATCAGGATTTAAATCAATATTATCAAATTTCTGTTTAGTTATAACTATATAACTATATAACTATAATATATATCTATACTATAATATATATATATATATATTACAACATTAGGTAAATTTCCATTATAATTTAGTTGAATTGAACTAAAATATGAATTTTGAGTTGTTTGATTCCATAATGATGGAAATTAAAATCAAATATTATACCAAGGAAACATTATTTATACATTCTTATAAATTAAACGAATCATTATTACAAATAATATAATTCATGAAAAAATGTTTATTTTTTTAGATTAATCTTATTAATCCTATTAATTTTCTACACTAAACAGCTGTTATTAAAAAGTATGAAGAATTAACGATTGAAAGATCGAATTTCCATATGTTCAAATCAATCAATAAGTTCAATACCACCTGATGAGGAAAAACATATACATGATGGAACAATCTCCTAAAATTCAATTTAAAATAAATAGCCCCCCCCATAAAAAATATCGTTCCGACGCCCCTATATATGTCCAACAATCATTGAACTGTATCAAATCACGTATTATAAAATATATAATAATGAGTATTATTATTAAATACTATAATCTTCTAATAGATAACGTTAATATATATAATACATATTATCCATAGTATCCATAATTATAATATTAGTTCTTAATTTAAACAATAAAATAAAATTTATATATATAATAAACTTCTAAATATGATGTCACTTTGTCTATTTATTAATATTATAAAGAGTTATTTTTTTTAATAAAAAATATTTATACGCTAAAATATAACATCTTAAGATAAGGTAGAAAAAAAATCTTAAATTTTGTAAAGGTCCACAGAAAAATTATCATTTATTAATTATTTAAAAACAAATTTCAGAAATTTAATTAGAAATGTCATAGTAGTTATAATTTTGTAGGCCAAATTGTTAAATATTATGATAAATGAATTAATAAATTAATGAATGGTTTTTTATTATATATAATATAAAGTTATCAAATATAACGATTTTATAAAAATTATTGAAAGCTCAAAATAAAATTCTGGAAATCTATAAATTAAAAAAAAATCCTCGAAATAAAATTATAATCAATAACTTATATAAAATCACTCTTACTTTGCGGTGATGCGCGACATATATATATATATATATATATATATTATTTTATTATAAATACTTAACAAATTATAATATTATTTTTTTAAATTCAGATAAAGAAATACCTGGTTATTGTTTATATATATATATATATATATATATTTATTGGAATGATTCAATATTATAATGTAATAGTTATAAAGTTTACATTATTTATAGAATAAAATATTATAATATAATAATGTAACTATTATATATAATTATAGATTGTTTTATAACTATATATATATATATATATATATATATATATATATATATATATATATATATATATATCAAGTGTTATTATTTTATATTAGTTTAACAATATTTTTTTTATTATTATATATGTTTTAATATACAATATTTATAATATCTCCTCTTTATCTTCTCTATTATCATGCCAGAGGATTATTTGAAATAAAAGACAAATATTTGATTCATGCAAACTAGTAATAATATGTTATAGTTAATAAACTATAATTTATGAAATATGTCGACGAAGAATAATGTTGACACATAATCATTAATCGGATAATATAAATAATAATTAAATATAATATTATCATGCGAGAGGATTTCATCAAATAATAGGTATATATTAGATTCATGCAAAATAATAGTGATAGGTTAAAATATGTTATAACATATTATTCTAATTAATTAATTTAATTATTAAATATAGTTGATGACATATTAAATTAATATTCTACATTTAAAGTTTTAATAGAATCCTATTGATTCAGGTAAGGATATAATTATTTTTGGAAAAGATCTTCGATAATTATCGATCGATCAATTAATTATAAATTTATTATTAATAATTAATATAATCATTAAAATAATTATGTACTGTAAGTAGTTAAGATTAATACGAAATTCTCCGGCATCAACACTGCGTTGTAACCGGAAAAGTTATCAAATAAAGAATATACCGTTACATTGCGATATTACGCTAGATATTTTGTGACAGTCGAATTATTTCTATAGATATTTTCACTTTCACCTTATAATTATTTAAAATGAATAAGCCAATCCAAAATTATCTCAGTTAAAATAATCCGAGTTAAACACGATTATTGAATACTGGGTATATATTAAACTGTTTCATATATCTCATCTATGACAATAAATAAATCCAATTAATAAATCCAATCATGATTTGAATTTCCCTGCATGGTAAATTTGATTTAGTTTATATAAACTTTTACGTAAAACTGAATTCTATATAATTAAAACTACGTAAAACATAGTAGGGGAAAGTAACCTAATACGACACTTTAACAATAAATGGTCTTAACATTTTTAGACTCATTATTGTATTCAAACATTACAATATATTAATATTATGTGATTATAGATATTATTGTGATTTTAAAATTTTATTTAATCTTTTAATTCCGTAGATAACGGGGGTGTCCGTATTCGGTACCCATGTCCGAATACGAACACCATATGTTATAATACAGACACCCTATATAGACTAGATAAACTATATATTATTGATGAATCAATCAGATAAATTACAATTACATTATTTATAATTAATTTTATGAAAAATGTATTCTAATTTAATTAGTTAGTAATTTATTTATTTTTTATTATTTTTTAATTAATAATACAATTTAAGTATTTAAATAATACAATTTTTAGATTTAGCTTTATTGGTGGTATTAATATTATAACGCACGCGATTTTTATGACAATCAGAATAGTTCATACACTGCGCGCTGATTGGTTATAGGGTGTCCGTATTATGAACTTATACGACCTCTAGATATATTCTTATAACTTAATGAGTATTTGATAACAGATATAGAAATTATATATATATAATTTGTAGAATGATTTATATTTTAACAATATAGTGTTTTATATTATATAATGTTTTATATCCATACATTTGTATATTCTTGAGTAGGTTTTAAGTTGACATTTTTTTTCATAAATTTCAAAATGTAATAACAAAATCAGTTTATTGGATATAACAGCAATATTTTGAATAATTAAAAAATAAAAATACTTTTTTAGACTATTTATATAATTATGAATATTTTATTCATAAAACATTTGTTTGTAAGATTTATGGTTTCTGAGATACCGAGAGAGTCTGTATTCGGGCACTGTCCTTATTCGGTTACTTTCACCTATATATATATATATATATATATATATATGTATATATTATATTAAATTTAGTTATTAATTATTAATAAATATTTAAATTTATAGACGAAGAAAAAGATGATAACTCTAAATTGCTAAATGAATTTTTATTAATATTAATATTATTTACTATCATTATTATTATACTACTTTTATATATAAAGCATGTATATATGTATACTGATAGCGTAAATGAATATATAAAAAATGGGAGAACAGAGTTACCAACTAATGGTACTTATATGTAATTTTTAAATAAATTAATAAGATAATATTTATAATATTTATAAATGTGTGTTTCAATTTTTTATTTAAATATATATATATATATATATATATACATATATATAGATAGATAGATAGGTTGCAAGAGAAGTATACCGCTTACTAGTTTATTATTATTAGTCCAGTTTAAATGATCCCCATTAAATTTCCTATGAATCTATATCGTTGTTCTCTCATAGAGACAGCTGTAATTTTGGGAATATATCGTAAAAGTTATTAATTAGTCATGTGTACACTTCAGGTTTTATTCAACGAAACTCCGAGTATGCGAGTATATGCTCCATCCACTTTTTTTTTCTGGATTCGATGTTAGAGTCCATATAATAGAGACACGCTAGGTAAGGGTTACGAACACTAAACAAGTTCCATACAAATCAATACTATTAGTGAATGTACCATCGCTATAAAACTCGATCTTTCACGCTTGAAGGATACATCAACGATAAAATAATAGCCGGTAAAGCCGCTTGGCACAACGAAATCGCACCATAAATCCTCAAATACGGCAAATTCGACTACACCATATTTGAGTTATCTAACAAAATGATGATCACATGTCGTAAAAACCATCGCAATGGCTAAAATGCATCATTATTCCTTTCCCAAATCCAGTAATATCGAAGTTGCATGAAACTATAAAAGCATCGCTCTATGAGAAATAGTAGGAAACATTACTACTAAAAGTGTACTAAATCGAAAACAACCATACCTAAATCCTATACTACATTCCAGTCAGAATGGATTTAGAACTGGAAAATCTATGACCTCACACATACTAGCTCTTAGATGTTTAATCGAAGGAGTGAAAAATGACAATCTTAATGCTATTCATGCGATCTTTACTATATAGGGGAAAGTAACCTAATACGGATACTTTAACAATAAATGGTCTTAACATTTAATGACTCATTATTTGTATTGATATTATCGTGATTTTAAAATTGTATTTAATCTCATAATTCCATAGATAACGTGGGTGTCCGTATTCGGTACCCATGTCCGAATACAGACCCCCTGTGTTATAATACGGACATTCTATATACCACTAGATAAACTAAATATTATTGATTAATCAATCAGACAAATTATAATTACATTATTTATAATTAATGTTATGAATAATTTATTCTAATTTAATTAGTTAATAATTTATTTATTTTATTATTTTTTTAATTAATAATACAATTTAAGTATCTAAATATTAAAAAATTTGAATTAGCTTTATTGGTATTATTAATATTATAAAGCACGATACATTTATGAAAATCAGAATAATTCAAATGCTGCGCGCTGATTGGTTATAGGGTGTCCGTATTAATACATCTAGAGTGTCCGTATTAGGGACTTATATGACCTATAGATATATGCTTATAACTTAATCAATATTTGATAACAAATATAGAAATTATATATATAATTTTTATATTGCTTTATTTTTTAATAATAGGTTATTATATTGTATATCGATATATGTGTATATTCTTGAGAAGGTTTTAAGTAGAATTTTTTTTACAAAATTTAAAAACGTACTAAAAAAATCAGTTTATTGGATATATCAGCAATATTTTAAGTAATTAAAAAATAAAAAATACTTTTTTAGACTATTAATATCATTATGAATATATTATTCATTAAACATTTTTTTGTAGGATTTATGGTTTTTGAGATACAGAGAGTGTCCGTATTAGGTTACTTTCCCATATATATATATATATATAATAAATGTATTATTATAATATGTAAAATATGTTTATAATATATTTATTGTGAAACTAATTTATTTTAAATATTATGAATGTGTATGTATGTATGTATGTAATAACACAAAGCTTTGCTATTTACTATACTATTTATGGTTATATATTAATGTTATTTTAGCAAAATTATAATATTTTATAATTGATATAATCTAAATACTTTGAATAATTTTTCAAATTGTTCAATTGATTTAAAGCTCATTACGTGGTTTAGAAATAATTCGATACAACCAATGCTTACTTTGATACAACTATCTATATTTCAATAACTTATAGAATGACATATTACAACGTTAAAGATATATTAATTATGATACAGTACCCTCTAGATCTTTGCTTTACAAATAGTTTACAAATATAGATCATAGTTAATTCATCCCCAGCGTTATTGCATTTATTTGCAATGTTAAATAAAATTGAAAGCGGAGGGTTGGCGATCATTTTGATTTTCTATCCTCTAAATATATGGTCAATATCTATATATAATAGGTCATTTGTATTTGTATAGGGTACTTGCATGTTTTATTCCGATCAAGAATGTACACATACACCTGCGAAAAAAAACATTGCCTAGTACAGATTGGACTTCTCATTCCGCAAAAAATATTGCTACAGAAAGTTATATACTAAATAAGTGAGTGATTCTAATATTGATTGTTTCTAGAAAATGTATTAGATGAAGGCAAACAAATCAGTTACCTTATCGATAATACGGACTTGGACGAGAAAACTTATCAACAAGTACGGAAAACGAAGAAAAAATTATTAATGCTGATTCCACCGAATATTTTACTAGTAGGCAAAGAAATATGATGTATACATAACCTATAGGTTATTTGAAGTTGGAGAAATTGTGAGAGTAACACATAGAATGGTGGGAAGGAGGAAGTTATCAAATAGTTGGGGATATAAGAAGTGGATAGTAATAGAAAAATTATAAGATAATGCGGTGTATAGAATTAAGAACAATGAATGTGTTAAAAGTGAGAATATAATAAACTTAAAGCGAGTAATTGAATAAATGGGGTAATATTTGTTCGGTTGGGGTGAATGTAGTATGGTAATTACGTATATAACTGTATGTAGGTACAAATGTGTTATGCACTAAGTATACATGTTGATTTAATATATTTAGTTATTAGTGTTTTTATATAATTTGTATTTCGGTTTTGTAAATTTCAATTAGTAAATGTGGCTTGAACGAATTTGAATATTAAGTAATTTGTATAAATGTTGATTTGCTATTTTCGGAAATTTGTTTTTTTGATATCTGATTTGTAAATTGTAAAAGAGAGCGTAGTTTATAATTAGATTAACTAGTTTTATATAGTTAGCTAATTAGAGATACGCCCACTACGCCCATCACGTGATCTCATTATTATCGAGAATTCTCGAACTTAATTTCGGTATGATATGGTTTATTAGTGCAAACAGCATACAGTGTACTGAAAGGCTAGTAAATCATATCATATTAATTATAAGAACGTCTCGATAGATACATATTTAATCATGACTGATTATATTTATGATGTTACATATGTATCCATATTTGTTTTAGTTTGAGGTTTCTTTATTCGACCAACACGTCCATCCTCCATTCCCATAAATCTACATCCACGAACACACCCATTCCCCATATATCCCATCCACTAAAACCCCCATTCCCTACTACCCCCATCCATGAACCACACCCCATTCCCCATCCACGTCCATCCACGAACCACACCACAGTCTCCACAATTCTTGTCCTTTCCTTTCAATACAATATATAACCTTTCTCGAACTATAATTCTCCGTTTTCCGGAGTCAACATATATATATATATATAAGATGTCAAACAAGGGGAGGAGGTAAATATTGAAGAGGAGTGGGCCGAGGATAAAACCCTGGGGGCACCATGAGTATCATATATGAAGTATATTATTCAATAAACAACTGCGTACATGCATTTATTAATATATAATTTATAATATAGTATATAGTATATAAATATATAGTATATATATATATATATATATAAACATGGAAAAACAGTCAAGGGGTATTCCTTGTGAACAATGTCCGAAATAGAATACGAGATCAATATATATATATATATACTATATACTATATTATAAATTATATATTAATAAATGCATGTACGCAGTTGTTTATTGAATAATATACTTCATATATGATACTCATGGTGCCCCCAGGGTTCTATCCTCGGCCCACTCCTCTTCAATATTTACCTCCTCCCCTTGTTTGACATCTTCACTGACTACCCCGACATCTCCTTCCATACTTACGCTGACGACCTTCAACTATATCTAAACTGCACAGATTCCCCTACTTATGCCCCTAATCGACTCTCCTCCTGTATCAAGTCCATACACCAATGGATTACCTCCAACTTCCTAAAACTTAACCCCACTAAAACGGAAGCTATCTTTCTCCACTTACCACTACGCTCCTCCACCCTCCCTTTACCACCCCCATCTCACTCGACAATACATCACATCCCCTACTCTCAAAACGTCAGAAACCTTGGCTTCCACACCACCCATTGATACCATCCTTTCTCTTGACTATCATCTTATACGCATGCATACATCCATCCACTACCACCTACACTGCCTCCGCTTAATCCGACGCTCCATTCCCCTCCCCATCGCTATTACCATTGCCTCCTCCTACATCATCCCCCTATTCGACTATTGCAACTCCCTACTCTTTAACCTCCCTGACTACAAACTCATCAAACTACAGCGACTCCAAAACGATGTTGTTCGCTGCGTCAACTTTTCTTCCCCGACGTTCCCCTGACTCCATTACTCCTCTCCTAAAACAACTACACTATATGACAGTACCCTATCGTATAAAGTACAAACTCTCCCTAACCATCCACAAAGCTATTCACCACAACTCCCCTGACTACCTTGCCTCCCTCCTACATATACACATACCCATCACTACACTCCAGACCCGTTCCTCCAATACCTTTATCCTTACCACTCCCCATTTTTACAAACTCCATTCTTCAAATATACGCTCCTTTGCCCTATCTGCCCCTTATCACTGGAACTCCCTACCCAAACACCTACGAATAAACTCATCAACTCCATCCTTTAAAATCCACCTCAAGACTCATTACTTCTCCCTTGCCTTCCCTCCACTCAATAATTTCCCTCCCACGGAAGACCGATTGCTCACGCACTTGCAGTCCTTAAACTAAAAAAAGTAAAATGTAAGTAAGTATGATAGAATTGATTTACAAAAAATAATTTATTAATAAATCCAACAAAAACTGAACTAATCAACTTTATAACCAATTCCACGATCAATACTACAGTTCCACTAAAAAATATAAATAACATAAATATAATACCGACTGAAAATACAAAATACTTAGGTTTCCACTTTACTAACAAACTCGACTTTACTAAACATATCAGTAAAATGAAACAAACTTCTTCCTTTCATATATATAATTTAAAAAAACTAAGACCATACTTAACCAAACAAACAGCTATAATTCTATCAAAGTCACTGATAATGTCTAGATTTCTATACTGTAACTCTTTACTAGCCGGAGAAAACAAAACAGTTACTAAAAATATTGACCGATTAGTAAATAGAACTACTAGAATTATTTTTAATCTAAAAAACACAGATTACACTACTAGCATTACGAACTTACGGAAATCACTAAACTGGCTACCTACAATTGACAACATCAACATTAAACTACTAACTATACTTTACAAAACTACAAAAACAACTCAACCTCATAATTTACATACTTTACTTCACAAACAAACCACTAACAGACAACTGAGACAAACATATAGACTTGACATACCGACTACACGACTACGAAAGTACGGTAACAAACGATTTAGCTGGAGAGGTGCAACTCTCTGGAATAAACTTCCCCAATCCATACGCAAAGAAGATATCTCAATCACCACTTTCAAATATAAACTCAAGGAGCTATTTAAACGTTCCCCACTAAAATACCACATATCTAACCCTCTTTGAAATCTAATCGTATTATTATATTATTATTATATTATTATTTTAAGAATGTTATTTTATTTTATTATATTATTTTTACGGATAATCGTTAAATCATCCGGGAACCCACACCTGTAAACTGTTTGACAAACAGTAAAACACATTGTAGAATATTATATTAATCTTTGTGTATAAATAAATACTATTACTACTACTACTACATAGATATATCTATAATATTTTATAGAATTAGTTATTTATATTTACATAACACGAAATAAATAATTTTAAATAATAAACTGAATTATTTAAAATTTAATTAATTAGAGAATTTGTTTAATATTTATTATAACTTAATTTTTGTATATATACATATATTACATGTAAATATATTTACGTTATAATAATTTATCAAGTATATTTAGTAGTAATAGTACAGTTATATAAATGAATTCATTAACAAATTATTTAGTAATTATATATTTTACAATACTTAATATATATTTGATGAATGCAGTTAGTATTATATATATATACTATAGTATATGTATGTATAATTTAGATTATTTATTATTCACATATATAGTTTCAATATATATATATATATATATAATAACTGTCTGTGTGGCTCAGTTGGATAAGGCGTCAGACACACAAGCAGTAGGACACGGGTTCGAGCCTCATCCAGTCATTAATTAATTTTATAATGGGTCTTAAAATATTATTTAGAAGTGATCTGATATAATTGTGTATAAATAAATGATCGGATCTTTGTTAAAACCATGGATGCCTTAACACGAGAACGGCTTCGAAGGGACATTATAAAGTCTATACAGCCATATATGGTTATAAGTGAAAACTTCATCTAAATTCCTGGATGGGATGAAAGGATTCCGCCAAATAAAAAAAAATATATATATCCATACACCTATACAGTAATTCTAGGTATTATATTTGCTTATTTATTGAACTTATTTATATACCTACATATATGTAGGTACATATAATATATAGTATATAGGTATATATATATATATATTTATATATACTATATATACCTATATACATGTTTGTATCTATATTAAATATAATCTCCGCTACTGCAATTGACTAGTGTTACCACGTTAACATTATACATTGTAGTTAACTATACATCACTCTTCTTAAATATCATTTATATTTCTAAATATTAAAATAATATTATCAATAAATATATGCTAATTTTAGTACGCATTATATAATACTATAGTATAGAGGTTAAATATATATATATATATATATATATATATATATATATATTAGTTGAAATATTGGCAGTCGAATATGTATATATACATATATGTATCTAAGGACTACTATTATCTTAACTAGTAATAACAACTGTTACTTGATCATGTAGATACAAGTCAAATAATGGACCACCTCGGAGTGCACGTGTGTTAAGGGTGATCATAGAAAAAAAGTTTTTTTTGGACACATTGCATCTTATAGCTATTGAAATTCTAAGAATATATGTATGTTTCAATTTTTTTGAGTCATTTTTTACGACACGACATACTGTCAATCTTTTTTTTTCGTCATTTTTACGATGTTTTACATGTACACTGTACATTGTACAGTGCAGTATAGTGCAGTATAGTGCACTGTTAAAATTCCAAGAAATTTCCAGGAATTTTTTTTTTAATTCTATTTTTTATATAGAAAATACAAAAATATATTCTATTATTATAAAATAAATAGTGTGTTTTATAATGGACAATTGTAATCGTTTAATATAGCAAATTTTATAAAATCTATCGGTTAAGCTTCGGCTCACTAGAAATCAATCAAAAATAATTTCTTAATTACCTATAGGTAATATATTAATATATTAACAACCTAACATAAATAGATAAATCAGAAATTAATTTATATAAACTTAGTTTATTTGAATAATCTAATATTTATTATTATACCAATAGGGATTATAATACCTACATATATTATATTTTATCATTTATACATATATATATATATATATATATATATATATATATATATATATATTAGTTGAAATATTGGCAGTCGAATATGTATATATATACATATATGTATCTAAGGACTACTATTATCTTAACTCGTAAGAACAACTGTTATTTGATCATGTATATACAAGTCAAATAATATATATATATATATATATATATATATATATAAATATTATTTTATTAGGTGATATATTTATAATAATATATATTATTTTAGTTACAAAATTGTAAAGATGAACAAATTAATAAACAAGGAATATTACAAAAATATGCAATACGCGGCAACGACATAGATACATTTATATGCAAAGGTAAATCTATTAAAACCCTGCATGAGTTTGCATTCTTTAACACAGATCACAAACTTATCAATAATATATTGACTGATTTACAAATACCCAATAATAACATTTCATACATACATACTAATGCATTTCTAAAATTGACAAAATTAAAATATATAAAGTTAAATAATAATTTGATAACTATTATAAATAGTACTATGTTTGACCATAATCCACTACTTATTACAATATATCTAACTAACAATAAAATACACGAATTTAACTTGAATTTAAATATATTTCTAAAATTAACATACTTGTATTTAGATCATAATCTCTTGAAGGTTCTAGATAAATCATTATTTAAAGGATTCTTAATGAAATCTACGTATTTAATCATAGATTATAATAAGTTTACATGTGATTGTGACATGTATTGGTTGGCAAGTATGAACGGTGACATTACATCTACCTTATATACTAATAATATTTGCTCAAGTTCAAAGTTAAATAAAACCAGCTTAGAATGTTTTATTAAGAATAAGACTGGATCAGGAGACTGTAATAATATAACATTACCAACTTGCAACACATGTTAGTATTTTATATATAAATATATATATATATATATATATATATATATATATGTATTTAAATTATATCTTTATATTAATATGAAATCGTAAAAATAATATTTTTCTAATCACAGTTTATTATATAAATAATATCTATAAATTTACAATGTTTACATTAAAGAACATCTCTAAATATATTATTATTTTTATTATATTATATATATATATATATATATATTTATATATAGGATTATATATATATATATTTATATATTAGACCGATTCATATAACTTCTTTATATAATTAACAAAACCAATATTATTTATCTTACAGAGTGATATTAACCGATGCATATATGTAACCGATGTATATATATACTATTACATAATGTTTACCATAACTATAGAACACAAACGTATGACATGCGCACACTACTGCTATCAGATATGTCTTCTTTACTGCATATCGTTGTGTGTAATGTTGTTATGCATATGCTATAGGTATGCTTCTTGTATCGATGTAGCACGTAGTACATACTGTATCGCATTGTATTGTTTATTCTTAATTTATGTATTAATATTTAATTATCTATATTCTACAACTATATTTTGTAATTCCTAAAATCTTCTGCAACACCCAGTCTTGTAATTTATCTATCTCTTAGCTTTCTTAATTATGTGGATGTATATGTTAACTTCAGTAGTAATCTTCATTCATTTATACCACACTATAGAATATATATACTACACTTTGCTCTCAGGGACCTCGGATATAGAAAACATATAACGATGGTTTTAATATAAGAAATAATTGAAAAATTATCTATAAGATCAATTCTATCTATAATGTTACATTAGTGAAATTGTTTAATATATATATAATATAATATAATATAATATTTATATATATAATATATATATATATATATATATATATATTATATATATATATTATATAATATATAGTGGTGTGGTGATGAAAACTCCCATCCACCGGATCCCCGGGTTGCGGATAGGGGAACGGCCACCAGATATGGTGATTAACTGTAAATATCTAATAAGCAGTTCGGGATAAAATCCAGGATGCCCTTTGGCAAGGCATAGTACCTGTAAGCCACCCGAGCAGGGTAACATGAAAACATCGGGAGCAGGGTGTTGGAAATGGTGAGGCGATACCTTAATATCTATGATTAAAAAGTTTTCGGTGAGGTATATTAACTCTGGTATAGAGTACTGTTACTCGTGTATGGAGTAGCGACCACACATTTGACATCATTTATTGAAAGCAAAACCATGACACACACATAAACATACATTCACATTCCGCATCGCTAGTCACGCGGCAAAACAAGGAGCGCGTCCTGCAAATTCTCAGTTTGCAATCGAAAAATTAGATACTGAGAACAAAAATCAAAATAGACTGATGAAGGCAAATAGAGATATTAAGATCTAAACCTTCAATACCCAGACTCTACACAAAATTATAAAAATACCAGAGCTAATAACCTCTGCCGAAACTACAGGTCAAGATATTATATGTATTCAAGAACATAGAGCCATACATGATGACATCCTCATAAAAGAAAAACCCTATGGCAATTGGTAATTAATAACCTGCTCAGCATGGAAACATAGTGTAAATGCTTCTATAAGTGGAATTGGCCTACTCGTTAATTCAAGAGCATACAGTTCTCTATCTAATATTGAAACTATATCACCAAGAATAATGGTGGCCACTTTCCATGGTATTCCAAACACCACTATAATATCATGCTATAGTCCAACAAATGTAAGCGAAGAACTTAAAGTTGAACAATTCTATATGGAATTGGCATCCCTCACAAGACAGATACCTAAACATAATATTCTAGTAATAGGAGGTGATTTCAATGCACAACTTGGTAAATTAAATAATTCTAAGTTCTCCTATCTCACAACTGCTAACAGAAATGGCAATATGTTGCACAACTTCATAAATGAAAATAACCTGATATGTTTAAATATACACTTCCAGAAAAAAGTTGAACAATTATGGACACATAAAGCACTAAACAAGACTTTAGCTCAACTTGATTATGTACTGATAAATAAGAAGTGGAAAAACAGTGTACAAAACTGTAGAGCATATACTTCATTTATTAGTGTAGCATCGGACCACCGCATTGTAACAGCTAATATACAACTATCACTACGAGCTAATAAAAATAAATCATGTAGAATAAAGCCGTATGACTGGAGTAACCTAAAAAACAATGCCGATATAAGAAATAAGTTCATAATCGAAGTTAAAAACCGTTTCGAGGCTCTGCAAAATGATGAAGAAACAATATCAACCAACACAGCTACAAATACTTTGAAACTGCCTGTAAAGAATCATCTGCTAAATATATACCATTAAAGTTAAAACAGAAGAAAAGGATCCCATGGGAAAACCATGAAATCTGTCAAAAGCGCAAGGATTTACATATAGCAGCAAAACTTAAAGATTCTCAAATCTCTTTTGAAAATCAGATAAAATTTAATAAAATAAAAAAATAATTGACTTCTGCATATGATGCAGAACAGAGTAAATATGTTAACAGAAAATTCAAAGATATCGAAATAGCGGCAGCAAACAAACAATCTTCTATTGCATGGAAAATCCTAAATGAAATTAGTGGTAGAAAGAACTCGAACAGCGCAAAACTAAAAGGATCTAGCAATGGAGCAATAAAACTATGGCATAACCAGTTCCAAGAACTGCTCGGAAGTCAACTTAACAAAACAGATGATGATGATGAAGAAATACTACAAATACATAATACGTTGAATATAAAAATAGGTCTGTTCACTATACAAGAACTTAATAATGCAACTAAAAGCATAAATAACGGCAAAGCTTGTGGATTAGATGAAATTCCAGCTGAAGTTTGGAAACTGACAGAATTTAAAAATATTTTGCTAAATTTCTGTAACAGCGTATATTCTCAAAATAAAATAAAAAGATGGACTGAAGGCTGTCTTTTACAGTTCCCGAAGAAAGGAGACATTTCTCAGGCCAACAATTATAGAGGTATCACCCTAACTTCCATTGCAGCAAAAATTTATAATTTGATGCTCCTAAATCGCATAAGACCGGAAATCGATCCTATCCTACAGAAAAATCAGAACGGTTTTCGCCAGAATAGATCAACTACAGGACAAATATTTACAATCCGACGTATAATTGAAGGAGTAAGATCAAAGAATCTACCGGCCACACTATTGTTTGTAGACTTCGCCAAAGCATTTGATTCGATACATCGCGGTAAAATGAAAAATATTCTCTCTGCGTATGGAATACCCACAGAAATAGTAGAAGCAATCATGATACTCTATCGAGAAACAAGATCAATGGTTAGATCACCAGATAGAGATACACAATACTTCGAGATCACTACTGGGGTATTACAAGGAGACACGCTTGCACCTTTCCTTTTTATAATATGTTTAGACTATGTCTCTAGAAAATCACTAGATGATAATAAACATCTCGGTCTCACCATAAAAAAATGAATGAGTAGCCGACATCCTGCAATATACATAACTGATACTGATTATGCTGATGATTTAGCCATTACAGCAGATAACGTTGAAGATGCGAATATAATGCTACATAAAATCGAAGAAGCCGCAGCCGAAATAGGATTAGGTGTAAATGCAGATAAAACGGAATATATCTCTCTGAATCAGAACAATAATAGTTGTATAAAAAGTCTAAAGGGTAAGATCATCAAACAAGTAAATGATTTCAAGTATCTTGGAACATATGTCGAATCTACTGATCATGACGTCAATGTAAGGATTGGACAGGCTTGGGCCGCACTAAGCAATATGACATCAATATGGAAATCTAATTTCTCTGTAAAGCTGAAGAAAAATGTCTTTAGGGCCACAGTCGAATTGATCCTTGTATATGGCTCCATCACATGGACATTAACATCTTCTCTAGAGAAAAAGATTGATGGAGCATATACAAGAATGCTACGAGCTGCCTTAAATAAAAGATGGCAAGATCATACGTCTAATAATGAATTATATGGAAATATCCCAAAGATCACGATTACAATTAAAGAACATAGGATGCGTTTCTCAGGACATTGTTGGCGAAGCAGAGAAGAAATGATCAGCGAAGTGCTTCTATGGGAACCTTTACATGGGCAACGAAAACCTGGACGGCCGAATAAGATATATACTGCACAACTTAGAGAAAACAGCGGATGCACTACAGATGAACTGAAGACGGTGATGGGAAACAGAGATTAATGGAAAAAACGTGTCATGCTATGCCGAGCAAGCTCGACCTGGTAAGGTAAGGTAATATATATATGTTAATTTTATTATACATTTTTAACAAATGGAGATATTATTATTGTTTAAGATGAATATAATGAAACAACTTTTATAATTTGTGATATATCTTATATGGGTTTGGTATACATTTGTTGCATACTTATATCCAATTGGTCACAAATATATATTTGTAAACAATTATATATATCTACCAAATAATTTGAGAAATAACATAAATTTCGATATAAATGTAAATCCTTTATATATCTTAAATAATTATATTTCAAACATTATTGGAATAAGATTAATAACATTAAATAAATTATGGTTTAAATATATATATATATATATATATATATATATATATATATATATATTCAATTCCAGTGTTTGTGTATTTATATATATATATTGATATGTTGTAGCACTTATTTTCACTAAAATACATTGTTTTAATGGACATATATTTCTGGGAAAGGCCGAATATACATTATATAACTCAAGGAATAGATTTATTATCAACAAATAATGTTTTATAATTATAAAAATATATAACTTTGAGTTAAATATCAATTAATTTTCCACTGTGAATTGATAATTATATATCATATATCAATACATACATATGGTATCAGGATTTAAATCAATATTATAAAATTTCTGTTTAGTTATATTACAACATTCGGTAAATTTCCATTATAATTTAGTTGAATTGAACTAAAATATGAATTTTATTTATTTACTTTGTCGATATCTGAAAATAAATAGTATTATTTGATAAATTGATTAGAGGATATCTCGAGATATTCCAGATTTTAATTTTGGCTTTTTTTTTTAATTTATATAAATTTAATTTATTTTTTGAATTATTTCATTAATCTCTTGAAATTTAAAGATTATAATTCTTTGGATACTTTTTTTTCTTCTAGATTTTCAATTATATTTACACCGCAAATTAATTTCAGATTTTTGAAATATATTTGTTATAAATATTATTCTTATGAAGTGGATTGCCGTATCTTAATTATCTTGGTTTACAATCAGTAGAATTAAGACGTTTGCATAAAGATATAACAATGATATATAAACTAGGTATACCTTATTATAATTCACAATCTAATTTATAATATGAGCAAAATCGATTTAATTAATATACTCAATTCATCACAGAAAAATTCTCGAACTTGTAGCCATGGAATTAAACTTATGGCTATAAATCTCGTATACGAGATTTATAGCCATGATTTCCATGGCTACAAGTTCGAGAATTTTTCTGTGATGAATTGAGTATACACATACACATATGAACTACTTAAAGAATCGTATATTAAATGTGTGAAATAATCTTTATTATGAATATATGTCCAACAATCATTGAATTGTTTCAAATCACGTATTATAAAAATTAATTCCACAAAAATACCTATTACCTATTATACATAAATACCTATTACCCGCTTTTTTATATAATAATTAGTATTATTATTAATTACTATAATCTTCTAATAGATAACAGTAATATATATATATATATATATATATATATATATATATAGTACATATTATGTATAGTATCCATAATTATAATAGTAGTTCTTAGATAATTAATTTAAACAATAAAACAAAATTTATATATATATAAAATTTCTAATTATGTCACTTTGACTATATATTTATTAACATTATAAAGAGTTATTTTTTTTAATTTATAATATTTATACGCTAAAATATAACATCTTAAGATGAGGTAGAAAAAAAATTTTAAAATTTGTAAAGGTCCACAGAAAATGTATCAATATTTATTAATTATTTTAAAATAATTAAAGAAATGTCAGGGTATACCATACTATAGTTATAAATGAATTAATGAATTAACGAATTGTTTTGTATTATATATAATATAAAGTTATCAAATATAAAAATTCTGTACACCATTATTGAAAGTTCAAAAAAAAATTCTGGAAATCTATAAATTAAAAAAAAATCCTAGAAATATAATTATAATCAACAACATGTTTAAAATCACTCTTAATTTACGGTGATGCGCGACAGGTACACATATATATATATATATATATATATATATATATATATATATATATATATATATATATATATATATATATTATTGTTATTATAAATACTTAACAAATTATAATATTATTTTTTTAAATTCAGATAAAGAAATACCTGGTTATTGTTTATTTATATATATATATATATATATATATATATATATATATATATATATATATATATATATATATATATATATATATATATATATATATATATATATATATATATTTATTTGAATGATTCAATATTATAATGTAATAGTTATAAAGTTTAAATTATTTATAGAATAAAATATTATAATATAATAATGTAACTATTATATATAATTATAGATTGTTTAATAACTATAATTCTATAGATCAAGTGTTATTATTTTATATTAGTTTAACAATATTTTTTTAATGATTATACATGTTATAATATACAATATTTATAAGATCTCCACGTTATCTTCTCTATTATCATGCCAGAGGATTATATGAAATGAAAGGAAAATATTGGATTCATGCAATCTAGTAATATCATATTATAGTTTATGAAATATGTCGACAACAAATAATTTTACAATATAATCATTAATCGGATAATATAAATAATAATTAAATATAATATTATCATGCAAGAGGGTTTATTTAAATAATAGGTATATATTAGATTCATGCAAAATAATAGTGATAGGTTAACATATGTTATAACATATTCTTCTAATTAATTAATTTAATTATTAAATATAGTTGATGACATATTAAATTAATATTCTACATTTAAAGTTTTAATAGAATCCTATTGATTCAGGTAAGGATATAATTATTTTTGGAAAAGATCTTCGATAATTATCGATCGATCAATTAATTATAAATTTATTATTAATAATTAATATAATTATTAAAATAATTATGTACTGTAAGTAGTTAAGATTAATACGAAATTCTCCGGCATCAACACTGCGTTGTAACCGGAAAAGTTATCAAATAAAGAATATACCGTTACATTGCGATATTACGCTAGATATTTTGTGACAGTCGAATTATTTCTATTGCAATTTTTACTTTCAACTTATAATTATTTAAAATGAATGAGCCAATCCAAAATTATCTCATTTAAAATAATCCGAGTTAAACACGATTATTGAATACTGGGTATATATTAAACTGTTTCATATAACTCATCTATGACATTAACAAATCCAATCATGATTTGGATTTCCCTGCCGGGTAAATTTGATTTAGTTTGTACAAACTTACGTAATACTGAATTATATATAATGTTATATAATTAAAACTACATAAAACATAGTATCCGTTGTCACCGAATCTATATAATAAAATTACAATTTCTTATTATTTAATTTAGATTTATTTTATTAGTCAATATTTTTTCAAAATTATAAATATTGTGTATATAATTACTAATAAATAATATAATACGTGCTATTTGTTTACGACTTCATTCTTTAATCATTAGATATATATATATATTTAATATTCTATTATATTCAAATAGTGGATTAATAAGTATGATAAGTATGATAATTATTATAATAATATTAGATAATGGTCAAGAGATTTGCAATTAAAAAAAATAAGATACACACTAAATTCCCGCATACTTATTTATTATATATACTTTTATATATTAGAAAGTTTTATTAAAAATATTTAATAAATAAATATATTATTTATTTAGATAATATTAAAGAAATATCTGATTATACTTTGTATTATTTTTTAATTGGTTCGTATTATTTTATTTGTTAATATAGAATAGGCCTACTATGATTATATCATAAAATATGTATATCTCTTAAATTTTTAATTTATTATTAACTATATAATATATACAGTGATGGGCACCAATCCTAATTTCCTGGATCGCCGATCATTTTCCCAATCCTCTATTTATTCTCTTATGCGATCATTTTCCCGATCCCGATCATCACTTCGTTACCCGATCCTTTCCCGATCCCGATCCCGATCCTAAGTTTCTTACCCGATCCCGATAACGATCACGATATTATTTATATATTTAATTAATACGATTTTATTTCATACTTCTAAACAATATATATGTAGGGGAAAGTAACCTAATACGGACACTTTAACAATAAATAGTCTAAACTTTTTATGACTCAATATTTGTATTCAAAAATTACAATATATTAATATTATATGATTATATATATTATTGTAATTTTAAAATTGTATTTAATCTCATAATTCCATAGATAACGTGGGTGTCCGTATTCGGTACCCATGTCCGAATACAGACCCCCTGTGTTATAATACGGACACTCTATATACCACTAGATAAACTATATATTATTGATGAATCAATCAGACAAATTATAATTACGTTATTTATAATTAATTTTATAAAAAATATATTGTAATTTAATTAGTTAATAATTTATTTATTTTTATTATTTTTTAATTAATAATACAATTTAAGTATCTAAATAATAATTTTTTTAGAATTAGATTTATTGGTGGTATTAATATTATAACGCACGCGATTTTTATGAAAATCAGAATAGTTCATACACTGCGCGCTGATTGGTTATAGGGTGTCCGTATTAAGACATTTAGAGTGTCCGTATTAGGAACTTATATGACCTCTAGATATATATTACTTAATGAATATTTGATAACAAATATAGAAATTAAAAATACAATTTTTAGAATGCTTTATTTTTTAATAATAGAGTATTCTATTTTATATCGATACATTTGTATAATATTGAGAAGATTTTAAGCTGATATTTTTTTTCATAAATTTAAAAACGTAATAAAAAAATCAGTTTATTTGATATATTAGTAATATTTTGTATAATTCAAAAATAAAAAATACTTTTTAGACTATTTTTATAATTATGAATATTTTACTCATTTAACATTTTTTTGTAGGATTTATGGTTTCTGATATACTGAGAGTGTCCGTATTCGGTTACTGTCCGTATTCGGTTACTTTCTCCTAGTTATACTACCTATGTCATATAAATTATTAATAATTGTAAAAGTATTATAAAATATTGTATTAGGTATATATATTAATAATTTAATTGAATTAAATGCATATATTGAATGTAAGGGAAAGTAACCGAATACGGACAGTAACCGAATACGGATAGTGACCGAATACGGACACTCTAATATATTAATCTAATATATTTATCTAAAATATTCATAATTATATAAATAGTCTAAAAAAGAATTTTTAATTTTTTAATTATTCAAATTATTTCTGATATATCAAATAAACTGATATTTTTATTACGTTTTTATGAGAAAAAAATGTCTACTTAAAACCTTCTCAAGAATATACAAATGTATCGATAATAAATTGATATAAAATATAACACTATATTATTAAAAAATACCTTTTTTTATGGATCGGGATCGGGATCGCTGATCCCTATGATTTTGCCGATCCATTCGTTATCCTCGATTTTGCCGATCCTCGCTTGCGTACTCGATCCCGTTCCCGACCCGGATCGGATCGCCGATCAATGATCGCGATCCTGTCAATCACTGCCTATATATAAACACATTAAGTATATTTAATATATTTAATTCTTATAAGCGATATTTAAACATATACATAAACAAATATATATATATATATAAAACATTAATAGTATATTATTTATATACTGTATTATTTTTAAAGATTATTTATAGAAAATAATGTATTTCATAATCATAATTTAATAATATTTTTATTATTTTAGGAGCAATAGTAATATTTATATGTTCTTTTTCCACTCTTCTCCTATATAAAAGGTTATACATATATTTGTATATATATATATATATACATTCATATATATATATATATATATATATATATATATATAGTTATATTATAATTAATATATTTGATATTTTCATTTAGATTTTTGTAACCATGAATAATAATCAATAATATTCTCCAGTTTATCTTTACTTGTATACCTTTTACCATTTATGATATAAATATTATCTATAATTATTATTTATAATTTTCAATATTATATAAATAATCAATACATGTATATAATCAATAATGTTGCATGGAAACAGGCATGACTCCTAACTATAACCCATATAAAGTATTTTTAGCGAATAACATTATAATATAAGTTATTTATTATATTATAGTATTACATATTAATAAATATATAATTTTGAAAGAGGTGCATTTTCTGTTATAATATTTTCTGAAACAAACCTGTGATCTGACATTTTCTGTTACACAATTCAATAAAAATACAATTATATTGATTTTTGTAATATATTATTAATATTATTAATATATTGTAATACTTTCACTTTTTACATATCAAATCGAGTATAGTCGTTTTATTTAAAACGTAGTGTATACATATACTTTATATATATATATATATATATATATATACATATACAGTGCACTCTTGATCTAGCAGAAAATATAGAATATATGAAGAAGAATATTAAATATTATGTTTATTATTATATTGGTATAAAATAGGTATAAACTGGTATATAATGGTATAAAATATTATTATAATGATATGAAACGAATGCAAACTAAAATAAAATAAACTACTTTGACTTATTTACAAAAGGTAAATTAGTTTTCTTTTTATTATTATTGCATAATGTATCCAAACGTTTAGATAATAAATTTAATAAATGTATATCATTTGAATCTTTGGAGTGACATTCAAAGTATACCGTTAGTGATCAAACAACTATCTTGCTGGTGGATTAACAAATATAATTTAATTTCATAATAATACACATGCACTAATACATCCTATAGGACTCCTAGGCTAGGAGTACTAGTACTACTAGCTAGTACATGTACTAGTACTAGTACTAGTTCATGAGCTCATGCGTCATGTGTATATACTATGCGAGTGCATTGCAATAAATAACAACAATTACTTGCAATTAAATGAATCATAACACTGGCCTGCATTTTTTAACTTTTTTCAATAGGATGACATTCTGTCAATTGATTCTAGACTTTTTTTTGACACTGATATCAAAAGTGAAAACCGTTTTTCTCAATCACGTCTAGTTTTTTTTTTATTCACCTTTCAAATATTTTCCAAAAAGTGAGATTTCTAGAAAAAAAATATTTTTATAATTTTTAAAACCTTAATTATTAGTAAAATATTTTATAAAATCATATAAATATGCCTGAATATATTATATATATATATTCAAGTATACATTATACATTTAAAATATTATAAAATATGTTTAAAAGTTGTATACAAAAATGATTTTTAAACTATGTACCCCACAAATATTTGATTATTTTCAAAAAAAATTAATAGGTCAATATTTAATGACAAAAATTATAGAATAGTAGTAGTAATAGTATTTATTTATACACAAAGATTAATATAATATTCTACAATGTGTTTTACTGTTTGTCGAACAGTTTACAGGTGTGGGTTCCGTGATTTAACGATCATCCGTAAAAATAATATAATAAAATAAAATAACATTCTTAAATATAATAATATAATAATAATATAATAACACGATTACATTTCAAAGAGGGTTAGATATGTGGTATTTTAGTGGGGAACGTTTGAATAGCTCCTTGAGTTTATATTTGAAAGTGGTGATTGAGATATCTTCTTTGCGTATAGATTGGGGAAGTTTATTCCAGAGAGTTGCACCTCTCCAGCTAAATCGTTTGTTACCGTACTTTCGTAGTTGTGTAGTCGGTATGTCAAGTCTATATGTTTGTCTCAGTTGTCTGTTAGTGGTTTGTTTGTGAAGTAAAGTATGTAAATTATGGGGTTGAGTTGTTTTTGTAGTTTTGTAAAGTATAGTTAGTAGTTTAATGTTGATGTTGTCAATTGTAGGTAGCCAGTTTAGTGATTTCCGTAAGTTCGTAATGCTAGTAGTGTAATCTGTGTTTTTTAGATTAAAAATAATTCTAGTAGTTCTATTTACTAATCGGTCAATATTTTTAGTAACTGTTTTGTTTTCTCCGGCTAGTAAAGAGTTACAGTATAGAAATCTAGACATTATCAGTGAATTTGATAGAATTATAGCTGTTTGTTTGGTTAAGTATGGTCTTAGTTTTTTTATATATGAAAGGAAGAAGTTTGTTTCATTTTACTGATATGTTTAGTAAAGTCGAGTTTGTTAGTAAAGTGGAAACCTAAGTATTTTGTATTTTCAGTCGGTATTATATTTATGTTATTTATATGTATTAGTGGAACTGTAGTATTGGTCGTGGAATTGGTTATAAAGTTGATTAGTTCAGTTTTTGTTGGATTTAGTAACACATTATTTTTTGTAAGCCAAATTTGCAGTGAGGTTAAACATGATTGTAAGTTAATTGAGTGAATGAATTGGGCGTGTAATTCTATGTCGTCAGCGTAAAGATTATAGTTCACGTGTGGGAAGTTAGTCAGTAGTTTGTTTAGTAGAAGTAAATAAATGGAAAATAGTATGGGAGAAAGAGTGGAACCCTGTGGGACTCCATATTTAATAGCATAAGGTTGTGATAATGTTTCGTTTATTTTAATAGAAAAACCCCGACCCCGGATAAAATTTGAAAACCATTTGATAGGTACCTTCCCTATAACGATAGATCTAAGTCTTTCTATTAAAATGTCAAAGTCGATAGTGTCAAAAGCGGCAGATAAGTCCAGTAGTATCAGTTATATCGGTAAGTTGCTGTCTAGTGATTTGTATAAGTCGTCAAAGAGTGATAGTAGTGTCGTTTCTGTACTGTGATTCTTGCGGAATGCATTTTGTCTTCTGTCTAGTAAGTCGTAAGTATTTAAATATGATATTATTTGTTTGTTTACAATTTTTTCTAGAATTTTAGAAAGTAATGGAAGTTGAGATACTGGTCTATAATTACTCAGTACTTCAACATCTAAATCTGGTTTTTTTAAGTAAGGATTGATAATTGCGTATTTTAAATTATTGGGTATTTCACCAGTCATTAATGAAGTATCAATTATTTGTTTATAAATAGGAGCTAGTGTAGAAGCCAGTATTTTAGTCATTTTCAGTGGAATAGGGTCAGAAGGAGATGTTGTCTTTGCTGTAACAATTAAGTTATAGATATCAGTTATAGTAGGTCGTTCAAATTCTGTAAATGTGTGTTTGCAGGTTGTAGTTAGGATTGTCGTATCAGTTTGTAGTAATTGTCATTGTAAATCTAGATTATAGCAAAGTTTTTCTACTTTTTCAGAGAAAAAATCACCAAATCTAGTGCAGAGTGTTTTATCTAGATTTGTAGTGGGAAGAATTATTTTATTTTTCTTGCCTAAAAGTGTTTTGGTAATGTTGAAAAGTTTCTTGTAGTCATGTTGTGAATGGTTTATTTTGTTTTTAATGTAGTCTGTTTTGGTTTGATTTAAAAGTGTTCTGTAAGTGTATCTGGATTTCTGCAGTTGAGTTCGGTTAATTATTGTTGGGTGTTTTAAATATTTATTATTTTGAGTTCTACAAATATGTTTCAATTTCCCTAGATCTGAGTTAAACCAGGGCTGGTTATCGTGTTTGGTTTAGTAGTTAGTTTTAAGTGGTGCATGTTTGTTGAGTAAGTCTGTTAGTAATTCAGTAGGCTGTTAAGTGACATGAAATAACTGATTTATTTATATCGTTTTTAAAGTCATCATAGTTTATTTTGTTGATGTTTCTGTATGTGATTGTTGTTCGTTTATGTGTAGTGTATGGTATTGTAATGGTGAAATCAATGGAATAATGGTCAGTAAGTAAAGTATGTCTGACAGGGGGTTTGTTTAACAGTTTAGAGTCAGTGAAGGTTAGAATTAAGTCAAGGGTATTTCCATGAATGTGCGTTGGGAAGTTTACATGTTGAATGAGGTTTAGTTCATTGTAAGTCATTTTGAATTTATAGTGATGTAGTAAGTCCGTATTCACGTGAAAGTTAAAATCTCCAAGTATTAAAAGATTTTCGGTAGAGTGGTCATGTATAATGTCAGTAAAGTCAGTAATGAAGGAACGGTAATCATTATTTGGTGGTCTATATATCAGAAGTAGGGACAGTGAAAGATTGTTATGTTTTATTTTTGTAAGTAGTAAATCACAGTTTGTCGATTGGTAGACTTTGGATGATGTGACGATGATGTCTTTTTGTATTAACAAAGCAACACCATCGGCATTTCTTCCATCATCTCTATTTTTAGATATCATGGTGTAACCTAAATTTTCAAGTTCGGCAGGGATTATTTTATTTTTAGCATTCAGCCAAGTTTCAGTCAAAGCTATAATATTGTAAGGTTTACTAGATATGTATGAAATTATTAAGTCAATATTTTTTGATATAGATCTAGCATTTATCAGTGTGGTCAGTAAGTTTGCATTGGATGATAGTCATGTCGTTTTGTTCGTATTTTTTGTTTGATCAAATTTAAATGAGTTTAGGGAATTTTGCCATTCAATTTTTTGTGTGTCAGTCGGTATCAGTGGTTTGTTTTTCCAGTCAGTCGTGTTATCAGTACGTCTAAGTCGTAATTCGTAGGTGTCATTCTCTAGATTTAAAACGCATTTGTAACCATCCAGTTTCCCAGATTTAACTGCATGGTAATAAATGTTTTTTTGGCGGATCTGAATAGGTGTCAGTAAATTGTGTATGAATAGTTTGTTATATGGTGTATTTTTTAATTTAAAATTTAGATTTGTGAAGTAGTATTTAGCTGTGTAAGTTGTGAATGTGATAAAGCATTGAAGATGAATACATATGTAATATATTTTTCTAGATAGATTGTTAACGCTCCTTTCAGATATTTTTTTAGTTTTTACATATCGGGTTTAGTTTTCTTTTTTTGTTCAATTTAAAATATTTTTTTTTGATTTTTTTCTCAATTTTTTTAAGTTATTAATTTATGCTATTTAATGTATTTAAAAGTACTCAATTTATAACTATATTATATTATTAACCATATATTATACTTATTTATATATTATATATTATTATTTTATAAATATAAATGAATATATTTATTTATGAATAAAATAAAAAATTAAGTTTCGGGTAAAAAATAATTAAGTTTATTTAATATATCATCAAGTAAATTCCAATAAAAATGGTTAATAATATAATATAGTTATAAATTGAGTACTTTTAAATACATTAAATAGTATAAATTAATAACTTAACAAAATTGAGAAAAAAATCAAAAAAAATTATTTTAAATTTAAAAAAAAAAGAAAACTAATCCCGATATGTAAAAACTAAAAACATATCTGAAAGGAGAGTTAAAAATCTATCTAGAAAAATATATTACTTATGTATTCTATAATTGTTGCCATTAAATATTGACCTATTAATTTTTTTTGAAAATAATCAAATATTTTTGGGGTACATAGTTTAAAAATCATTTTTGTATCCAACTTGTAAACATATTTTATAATATTTTAAATGTATAATGTATACTTGAATATATATATATATAAAATATATTCAGGCATATTTATATGATTTTATAAAATATTTTACTAATAATTAAGGTTTTAAAAATTATAAAAATACTTTTTTTCTAAAAATCTCACTTTTTGGAAAATATTTGAAAGGTGAATAAAAAAAAAAACTAGACGTGATTGAGAAAAAAGGTTTTAACATTTGAGATCAGTGTCAAAAATAAGTCTAGAATCAATTGACAGAATGTTATCCTATTTTTGATGCAGACCAGTGTAATGAGAAATTGTGGGAAATATGTACATATATGCCGGTATAGTGTACATACATAAATGCCGGTACACCGATTATAATTAGACTTTTGTGCCGGTATATGCATATATATATACATGTATAAATCGACAATTTTTAACATTGAATAGATAGGAAAGAAATCGGTGATTCAGAGATGTGCCGGTACAACGCGATTGCCGGTACATCGAGAGACCATATGTATATATATATATATATATATATATATATATATATATAGTAATTATTACGGATAATGGTAACTTAATAGTTAAAATATGTCTAAATGATAGTATCACTGTAAAGGAATTATTAAGCACATTTTCGAAACATCCTCAAAGACACACTCAATACGATAACATATCTCTACGTCCCGATATATCCTATGACGAACGTCTTAAACGTATTATTCTCCCAATAGGAGCAAATGCCCTACCTGGAAATATACGCTGTGTTTTTAACAATAGCACACTATCATATGAATTAAAAAACTATAATATAGACAATGATAAATACATAATTCATTGGAATACAACTATTACTTACAGTGATACTGATTACTCTAACTGAAAAAAAAACATATAATAGCAACAAACAATATAAATCTAATAACAGCAACAAACATACGCCTGATCAAGTATCTAAATAACTAGATAATAAACATATTACTGTATTCTATACCAATGCACAGAGTATATGTAACAAGCTTCCCTCATTAATTTATATTCTATCTACTAACACTTATGATATTATTATTATTAATGAAACTTGGTTAAATGACTCTTACACAAACGCTATGCTATGTTTTAACACATCTAATTATACTATATTAAGAAAGGATAGATTATCTACTCGTGGTGGTGCGATATTAATTTTTGTTAAATGCTATTTAAACTCTTATGCTCTAATTATTCATAATCCACATAATATTGAACTCCTAGATATAACATTATACAACTATACTATATTTTCTGTTTACAGGCCACCCAATATGTCTTATGATATAACATGGGAGCTATGTAAAATACTGTCTAAATATACTGAACTCTCTAATACATTTATTCTAATAGGTGATTTGAATTTACCTGGAATTAACTGGTATGGTGATTCTCCCATACCTAGTAACCCACTTGACAAAATATTCACGGATTTTGTTATATCTACCTCTCTAACCCAGTTTGTAACTAACAATACTAGAAAAGATAATATCCTTGAACTGGTCTTATCTAATGATGACTGTATATTTAACCTCAATATATATAATCCTTTTAGCTACAATACTTCTACTAGTGATCATTTATCTATAACTGCTAAAATTTTCAATACAAATGTTATTACAATGAAATCTAAGACTAATAGTAATTGTAATTTTAATTACTCACTATGTAATTTAAATATTGTTAAGCAAACTCTGAATAATTTAAGTTGGTCTAGTATTCTTAAGGTTGAAGATTCTACTGATGTATTACTAACAACATTTATTGAAATTGTAAAGACACTAATCAATGATAACTTCCCCCTATCAACTATAAGGTCATTTAAATTTCCTAAATTCATCAAAAAACTTGATTCGAAATGTAAGAAATTATATAAAAATAAACATAAACCAAATATTAAAGCTAAATGGAGACTATATCTAATAAAGTTATCTGAAACCATATCGGATTACATCTATAACATTGAAGCTAGAGCACTCTCTAACAATAACCTTAAATCATTTTATTCTTATGTTAATAGACAAATATCTACGCGTAATGCAATATGCCTCCTCTAATGTCAAATAATAATAAATTGTTAACCCTAGATCGAGATAAAGCTGAATGCTTATCTAAACAGTTTACATCTGTATTTACTAAGGACAGCTATACATTTATTAGTAATTCATCCATAGTTTCTAATAATGTATTTAACACCTTCCCTATAAGCCCCGAGACTGTAAGAAAATATATTTGCCTCATGCCCAATACTTATAGTATACCACCAGACGGACTACGTAAAGGGTATCCTAAAATCTTTATCATATGAGCTATGTATTCCTCTTTCCTTAATATTCAATCATTCACTAACTAACCAATACTGCCCAAATATGTGGAAACAGAGTATAATTACTCCCATATTTAAAAAAGGTGATACATCTTTACCATCGAACTATAGACCTATAAGTATTCTACCCTCCACATTAATTATTTTTGAAAAGATTCTTTGTAGATACTTGGTTCACTTTCTCAGAGAAAACGGCTACATATCACAATGCCAATATGGATTTATATCGGGAAAATCAACCACTCTGCAGTTGATCCAATACTATAGGAATCTAGCCCGAGTCATGGACAACAACTATACTTTGCATACTACATACATCGACTTCGCAAAGGCATTCGACACAGTATCACATGCTAAGCTATTATCTAAGATTGAAGCTCTAGGAATAACTGGTAATGTACTACACTGGACACAATCATATCTTCATAATAGACACCAGTGTGTTAAGGTTGGTATGGATGTATCTGATAATATTATGGCAACATCAGGGGTTCCGCAAGGTTCTTGTTTAGGACCAATTTTATTTATAATCTACATAAATGACCTTCCCAATATATTCTCACCTCAGATCATATGTACCCTTTTTGCTGACGATGCAAAACTTTCTCTTATCCATAAATATAAATTTGAAATGGAATATATGCATAATGTTATGCACTAACCAAATTAAATGATTGGTCAAAATTATCAGGTCTTAATTTAGCAATCCATAAATGCTCTATAATGTCTAGTAAGGGTAATGAAATATCCTCATACTCGATTAACGGTGTTCAATTAAACTATTATAATATGTACACCGATCTAGGTGTAATTATCAATCATAATCTATCTTTTAATGATCATATTGATAATATTATCCGTAAAGCATACATAATGATTAATATAATCTTTCGAGTATTTAGATGTAACAAACATGTACCATTGACACTAGCATATATAAGTTATGTAAACATGTCCTTGAATACGCTTCCAGTCTCTGGAATCAATCCATTCCTTTCAGAACAAATGGTAATTACACCAAACTCGAATTGGTTCAGAGACTATTTACTCGTAAGCTTTTCTTTAGGTGCAATTTAGGTTTATTAGAATACCCTGATAGATTACTATTTTTAAAGTTAAAATCACTGTCTTCCCGTAGGCATGTTGCTGATATGGTGCTGACTTACAAAATAGTCAATGGTCTCGTTGATGTGGATGTAGATGATTTCTTGTGGACCTACACGAATCATCTTAGAGGGCCTACGGTGAAAATTAAAAGAGATATCTCTAAGAATAACCGATCACACAACTTCTTCAGCAATCGGGTCTCGGCTACATGGAACAATCTGCCTGCTCATCTAAACTTAATGAAGTCTCTTCCATTATTTAAATCGGGTGTTTCTGCGATACTGTCTGGTAGTTGATGAACATGTTCATCCTACCTTGTACATTTATTTATATATTTTTATTTATTACCTTATTTACTCTTATTCCTCGTGTGTTATGTTAGGTCAGTAGGGTTGTGACGTGTATCGGGGAGTAAGGATGCCAGCGTGGAATCTACTGGTCCAATTTTTCTCTTCACGGCATAGGAAATGATTCACCCTTTCCTAAAAGCTGAGATCTGTCGCGGCCTTGTTGGCATATCATTAGCATATATATATATCGTATACGAGCTAAGCAATGGCATATGTAAATCAATAATGTTAATACTTTTATTTTCTTTCTTACTATTAGTTTTATCTCCTGTTTTATGTCATTTTGAATATCTATTTTCTATATTCAATAAATTATATTATTATTATTATATTATTATCATATTTATATATATATTATACATTATTTGTTGGTTTCTAATTATCTATCATCATTTTATTTGCTAGAATATCGAGATATTAATTCATTTAATATTCCACATTTAAAAATCTGTTACCTGTATATGTTTAACCGATAGATATAATATAAAAACTAAGTACAATAGTTATTTGTTCTCGTATGTTTTTGCTCTTATTACTTTTGTCATCAAACATAAACCAAACATTGCGATATTTTTAACTGTATACAATTATCTCATAGTTCCAGTAATGGTATAATTAACAGATAGTCTAAAAATAGAAGTATTGTAGTTCTATGGTATTATTACTGCGGTGAGGTATATACTAATGTTTATTTATTGAATCACATGTATAATAATATCGGATACAAATGGACACCTCAAGAAGTCATAGACTTGTACAAAAATATATGTTATATTTTAACGTTAAATCTAGTGAAGATGTAGTGTGGGTAATCTGTCCTCTACTCGGTCTAACTATAACTCCTATGTTTAATCATACCACGGGACAACATGCACGTTGTACCAACATTATCAATACGATGTGAAACTCTTCTATAAAGGAAATAACATTATATACCTCAGTAATTGCATACCAAATGACGAATGATCTTTATAATGAAATCTTTAGATTTTTTATATACATTATAATCTTAAGATTATTATAATTCTTATAATTATTGCATATTAAATTATATAATGAATTAAACATTTAAAAATTTCAAAATTTCAAAAAGTCTAACGTATTTTCTTTAATATATGATTCATTATTACTATATTATTTAACTGATATTTATTATAAAGTCACAATAAAAGCTTCGGATTATCCTTCAAGAACCCCACATTAATCAAATATATTTAGATCCATTTGTTTCAACGATTAACTGTATATTATCATAAGTTATACATTATTATTACCACACACACTATAATAATGTGATATATATATATATATATATATATATATATATGTATATATATATAAATATATATATACATACATATTATGTAATTTATAAAATTATTATATATATATATATATATATATATGTAATACATTATTTATCATACCTATACTTCCTAATACCAACACTTACCTCCATGGTTCCCATTTAACACACGCTCTGCTTATCGCATACTATATATTGTTCATTCCTCTTATATACATAAAACATTCATGAAATATATACAACAATTTATATCAGATGGAAACTGTAATACTAATATTGTTTGTCATTATTATTTTATTTATTAATTTACGTACGGTTTATTAAATTTTATTATATTATTATTAATGGTATTTATTGTTTTACCTAATCTATTATTTGTATTATATATATATATATATATATATATATACTTTTGAGGAATCATTTATGATTTATTTAAGTGTTTAAATAAACTTTCAATTAAACTTTCAATCAATCAATATCTATATACTAGTGTAATATAATATATTAATCAAAAACAAAGATCCACATATTTATTATTTTAATTTATATTTGAAATATTTAATAAAATATGTGTACCAACAAAATATATTAATAATTTATGAAAAATATAAATATGCAATTCATGTAAATAAATGATTATAATAATATTTGATAATACTAATAATAATTTATATGACGAATTATATATATATATATATATATAAATATATGTATATATATATATATATATATATATATATATATATATATATATAATATAAAATAAAATAGATATTATAGAATATTTATTATTTTTGTAATGTTAAATTATTATATTTTCATATATTAATATTATTAATAAAAACGATTATTTAGAAATCAACAACATTTGGTAAATAAGAGTTTGAAAATAAACACGTTAGTCATAATAACTAGTTTAATTATATCTTTAGTTATCTAAACTTATATAAATACTATATTATAATTGATATACATATTTGTATAATATAATTTGTAAATATTAATTATTTTAGAACTTATACCATAATATAACCAACGTCCTAGATAAGTGTATCAAATGCGTCAGTCAGAATAAGTAGTTTATTTATATAATAATGTATCTATAATTAGATACATACTATATTTATTATAATTTATACATATATATATATGCATAATATAATTGTGTAAATATTAATTATTTTAGAACTGATAACACAATACAATCGAAGACATTGTCAAGTGTATCAAATGCGTTAGTCAGAATATGTAGTTTATTTATATAATAATTTATCTAAAATTAGATAAATACTATATTTATTTAATTGATAAACATATATATATATATATATATATATATATATATATATATACATATATATAGATATATATATGCATAATATAAATGTGTAAATATTAATTATTTTAGAACTGACAAAAGAGTATAACCAAAGCCATTAATAAATTCATAGTGGATTTAAACAATGATTTAACATCTGTTACTAGATGTTGATTTGTCATAATTAATTTATGATGAATTTATACTGAAATATATTTATTTGAATAAATAAATATTAAAATTATAAATGTACTTGTATATACTTATACTAGAAGTATTTTATTCTCAGAGATGGTCCGATTTAAGTTATATATATATATATATATATATATATATATATACATAGTATTAATTAATACTATATAATATATTAATATATATATATTTTAATTAGGTAATTTAAATAAAAACATTGTAGATAATAAAAATAATTTGTAAAAGAATAGTAAATAATATTTCAAGATAGATCCTATTGCAGGTATCATATAATACTTCTTTTCATCGTAAAAACCATCCCTAAGCTTTTTATTAAAACATAGGCTTATAAATATTCACGAAATATTAATGAATTAAATGTACATAATCTAAAACTAGAACTAATTACAATACATTGGAATACTATTATAAATAATCAGAATTATTTTAACCTACAATACATTTATTGATATATTAACTAATATTATTAATAAGAACTATCCTTTTTTTAAAGTGTTATACATGGCTCAATAATAAATTAAAAAATGCAATAAAAAAGAAAAATAAATTATACACAAAATAAAAAATAAAAAATTGTCCTTGCCTATTTGGTAAATATAAAAAATTAAAAAATTGAATTAATAAAAATATTATAATTAAAAAAAATAATTACTATAAATATCTTTTTTTTGCTGCAAATAAACAAGAAAGAATTGAAAACCATAAATAAATTAATACAACCTTTATACGTGGATTAATCAAATAAATGTATATATAATAATATTAAAATTAATGAAAGGTATACCTTCGTATACGAACAATTTAATACATATTATTTATATTTTATTAATATTTTAATGAATATTTTGCGAGCATTGAGTATGTAAAATAAATAATTCAATTAATAATATAAATAAAAATGATTTTATAAATTGTTTTCTATAATTTTCAATAATTCTAATAGTTTTTATTTTTTACCAATTGACAATTATGATATAAATAAATTTTCAAATGATATTAAATCAAAAAAATCATTAGATATAAATAATCATGACATGACATAATGAAAGATATTATTACTTATATTTTAGAACCATTAACAAATATATTTAATGTAAGTATCCAAACAAATACATTTACTAACAATATGGAAATTCTGAAATGATAAAATATAAATAAATTATAAAAATAAGATTTTTGTTGTTGAAAATTTTTTAAGTATTTTTTTTTTCTTAAAATGAAATATATAACATATCTACTATAAAACACACACACACATATATATATATATATATATATATATATATATATATATATATTCATAAGTGATAAATTGGAATCATTACAAATATGTGCAATTATTTCAATCGATTCACGAAAAGCATTCGATACATTAGATCATACCATATTATTAAATAAACTTTATATGGAATTAGAGGTACAGCTTTTAATTTAATAACAAGTTATTTATCTGAAAGAGAACAATATGTATCCCAAAATGGTCAAAATTATAATAATAATACATGTGGAGTACCACAAGGATATTATATTGGCCTACTTTTATTTATGTTATATATTAATGACTTACCGAAAATTTCAAATAATTTTAAACAATTTTTATTTGCAGATGATATTATGATACTAACTTAATATTGTATGATATAACAATTTTAAATGTTAGAGCTAAAATGCAAACAGATATAAATAAATTATTTAAATGGCTTAATATAAATAAATTATCTATACATATTAATAAAACTAATGTCTTACTTGAATATTTTATTTTAATAATGTTATCAATTATTTCTAGATTATAAATATATTATATGTATACATATTTTAAATAAAGTTTGTATTTCAAATTTAAATTTAAAAATCAATTATTCATAATTATTTTGCAAAATTTCTTACTATACATATAGACTTCTTCACATTTAATAATGCAAAACATTAATTGCAATTATTATAAAATATCATTTATATATTAGTAAGATACTTTATTTATTTTAATTTAAAATTAATTAATAAATATATTTATTATTCTCTGTAATTGAAAATATATTGGAAATATTAACAATATTGTATTTAATTAATAAATTGGATATATATTCTATAAATTATAACGTTATAATGACTAATTTATTATAATATGATATTATAAAACAATTTAATATTATGAATAACTAATAATATTTAGTATGAACATACATTTTTCATATATTATCATATAAATATTTTCATATAAATATTTTCATATAAATATATTTATAAAAAGATATTTCTCCCACCACCACATCACTATACATTATGAATTATATGTGTACACACTATGACGTTATAGTTTTATAATTTTTGTGCCCTTATTACTTTTCTATATCTTCTGTATTTATACAGGTAATGGATCAAACTGCAGCTACAGTTACATATGGCGGCCTGCTGCTAGTGTCTGAATACTTATCTATTGAATCATTATTGATAATTCATTGTATTAATATTTTATTTTATTTTATTAATTTGTATTATTCAATTATTATATTATTTTATTTTTAGTTCTATGGGGGTTAATTTATTCGGTTGCATTCTCTTTATCATTATTTATCGGGTACTACGGGTGTCAGTGGACAAACTATTGGGTCAAGTTTGTACCCCCAGGGCACAGGTATTGAGGACCCCTTTCCCTAAAGTTGATATGGTGATTAAGTGATTGCATCTGAATAATTCCCCTTTTTATTATTATTTTTTTATTATATCATTTGTTAATTTTATATCTTAACCATATGTAACATGTCATTTATAAATCATTATATATATTCGTTTATATTCGTTATTTGTTTTTTATTATTATTATTGTTTTATGTCATTTTGTTTGTTTTAAACAATAAACTATATCTATCTATCTATTATGTGTAATCTAACTATCAATTATCATAACGATCTAACTATTAGAGTGCCTATGGTAAAATATTTCTATAAAATTAAGATAATTGTATGATATTTATATGTAAAAAATAAGGATTGAAATTAGTTGTCATTAAATTAAAAATATATATAATATAATATTTAATATAATTATTTCACTATTTAAAAAATGTATAATATGATTGTGTATTTGATCTGATTTGAAAAAACTAATTACATATTTGAAATCAGTGTGAACAACTATTCTAGAATCAGTTAACATAACTCAGACTTTAAAGAATTGTTGTTCAAATGTCGACCAGTGATTATAATAAATGCCTTTAATTTCTTCAAAATTTTTACGAACCAACATTTCCTCTATAGTTGGAGGACAAAATGAAGACCCTCTTAAATGAACAAAAAGAAATGATGAAACAGGTAAAGGTACTAAGATATTATTTTTTTATATTTCAGATATGTATATGATAGATTATCATTGATAGTATATGTACATTTATCTAGTTTATAGTATAATAGACTTATATATTTATGAATTTTTATTACAAATAGATCAGAAGTTATATCTCAAAATGCTTACGGTTGCGATGAATAAATTGATAACTCCGAAAAAAAAGTCTAAGAAGAGGGACGATTAATACCATTGATTAAGACATGCAATATAATGGAAACCTAGCAAACATAGATAAATACACTCTCTTCGTAAGTATATAATTTTGTATTATTACAATATATATATATATATATCATCAACATACATTATAAAAAACGATATCTAAATGAAAGTTATTCATATATAAATGACTTTGGCCGGTCATTCCTATCTAGTATTGGACCGCAACACTACGGTAACATTATAACGTTGAAGGTGCTGGCATAACAAAAAAGGTCGATGAAGGGTGAACTCAATAAAATGTATCAGGTATACCTATAGGTACAATGGTTTTAACATATTAATTATATATTATAGAATAATTATAATACACAAACAACTAAATAAATTATGAATATTTGTAATCATTAAGATTATTCCTTATAGTATATTTACTTACTAACTTACTAATTCATACTTTTTATTTAATATTTTATGATTTTGTTGCTCGTTTTAAATATTAATCTATTTTTTCATTTACGGAAAGGTCATGTTTTATCGATTTTCATTCAATTCTATGTTAATAAATATGAAATAGTGAAAATAATTAAACGCAGATAACTTTGTTATTAAATATAGAATAATATTATAATTTTCAGAACTTATAGATAATAATCAAACTTAATAAATTGATCAGGGATTTTTTATCCACATTTTATCAAATTTTTAGTATAACAAATCTAGAATTAAAAACATATTTCACCATTATTTACATAGAATTTTAAATTATAATATCCCTTTTTAATATGTTAAGTTTAATTATTAGCAATACTTTCTGAGAATTATAATACGATTCAATACTTAATTAAAAGTTATCGGCATTTATTTATTTTCACTATTTGCTATCTATTAATAATATATAATATGAAATTAGACAAATATAGGATCTCCCATTAAATTAATCAATTTAAAAGATTCATAATTAGCAACAGTATAAGAATTTGACATACATTTTTATAAATATTATTAAAAAAATAATCATTTACATACGTTTTAAATAAATATTATTTTATAATATTAATATTTGTATTTCACTTAATTTAATATTTAATAGAAATATCTGATGAATTATTTAATGTAGTAAATAACAAGTTATCGGTAATTCTAAAACAGATGAAAGTAAAGATCGACCGTAAAGGTTTGCATTGTTTATGTATAGGTTTATTAATGTATTTATACTATAGTTTTCTTATTCTAGGCCCCTTGCATACACTGTCTTGCATAAATTAATTTTAATTAAGACAATGTAAACATAAAATACATGTAGGTATATATATAGGTGTATACACATATTTACCTTATAGGTAGTATGAAATTTCACTGAAAACTAATGAATATATTATATAATATTTTATTTAATAAACAAATTATTATTTTATATTTTTCATTATAATAATATCTATGTTGCTTTTCTTAACCATGTTACGATAAGTAGATTGTAAACATGTTACATTGATAGGTGTAGATAAGATTTTCTGAGCTATTGTTTTTATGTTCACAAATAGCTAAAAATCACGACCATTAAAAGCTAATTTAAGCTACAGCTATGCACTAACTTATCTTAACCATGTTGCAATATGTAGCTTTAAATACCCATGTTCAATTGATATGTGTATATAGGCTTACCTGAGCCATGTTTCTATAAGTATCTTGTAAAAGTCATATTACATTGAAAGGTTTCGATTTTCCGAGTTATAGATTTTGTGTTCAAAAATAGATAAAAATCACGATCTATACAAAAGTTAACTTAAGCTATAGCTAGAAACTAGATTTTTGGTTTGGGTTGGGTTTGGGTATATATATATATATATATATATTTATATATCATTAAATCATCCAACTTATTATTTGTGTCCGTGTTATATAAAATGTATATAATTATTAAATTGTTATTGTATTATTATTATATTATTATTATATAACACTCCACTATATCAATGCAGTCTGTAGTATATAAAACTACACCATATCAATGCAGACTGTAGTATATCAATAGTTCTTTATATTATTTAGTATTGTTGTCCGTGGTATATTGAATGTATATTATTATTAAATTATTATCGTATTACTATTATTTTATTATTATTTTCTTCCCGCACGAGCGAAGGGAATGACCCTATTTTAGTGCTAATAAACTCAATATCATCATCATCATCGTCATATATTTATATATAGTGTGTGCTAAGCTCAATTCCATGACAGTTTACAATGGTTTACGTAAAAACAGTTTAATCATTGCATGTACGATACTCTAATATTATTATATTCATTTATAAGAATATTAACAACATTTTAGTATTGTATTAATACTATTAATTTAATAGGTATACCTATTAATTTAATAGGTATACCTATATATATAGTATAGTATTAATATAACTTACATTAATATGATACTGTATTGATCATTATTTTGTAATGTTTTAAAAATTATTGCAAGATTAGGTTAAACATACGCAGTAGGTATTATTTAGTAATATTAAATAGTTGTACCTATTTAAATAATAATTGTTATTTTTACCATAATATAATGTAATCAATTGATATCAAATAAGTAGGTAAACCACCGACCTCGACTCAACGTACGTTGTACGTCGTACAATGAGTAGATATGTGTATACAATTCAATGCATTTATATAAATAAATTATATTTAATTCACTATATAGTGACACTATCATATAATCTATATGATATACATTCAATATATGCATCTAAGGGGAAGCACTACGTTCAACATTGTATTTATAAAAAAATAATAATATTATATTGAAAACAAGATATATAATTAATTATCTATCATTTCATGAAAATATTATACTTAAATTCGCTATATTTATGAGTATAAATGATGTTTATAATTTGTATGATGTTTAAAATGTAAGATCTTATAATTGCATGACAATATTTCACTAAACTTTGATAGCATTTTTCTCAGAATATTGATTTTATGAATGTTGCTTTACCTAAAAGTCTGGAACTTTTTTTCTATTCTATAAAAATTGCTATAATTTTAAGAATATTTAGAAAACATTCAAATGCATAATACTATTTTCTATAAAACAAATATAATCTAATAATACACATTTATTTTTATTTTTTTTTGAATTACTCCTATTATAAAACAAATGTATACAATAAAAAAAATGATAAACATATTATAGAATGAAGTATTATTATTACAAATGTGAAAAAATTATGTAAAAATATTTAAAATATTTCAAGTTGGAGAGTTTTTAAAACTCTCCAAACATCATTTTCATATATATGTAAATGTAAACCCGCGAACGGAGTGCTTCCGCTTAATTTGATTTAATTATTATTGAAATATAATATAATATATTAATAATACATATTATTTACAATTATTACTAATTTATATAACATTGGTAGGTATTATATTACCTAATATTACTATTATAACTACATTTATATTGTTTCGAATTATGAAATACAATCGTATTAATTAAATATATAAATAATATCGTGATTGTGATCGGGATCGGGATAGGGTAAGAAACTTAGGATCGGGATCGGGATCAGGAAATGATCGGGATCGGGAAAAGGATCGCATAAGAGAATACATAGAGGATCAGGATCGGGATCGGCGATCCAGAAAAATGATCGGTGCCTATCACTGTATAGAACTAGCTATTTATATCTTTACATAACAATAAATAAATCACTTTAAATAAAAATGAATTATTTAAAATTTAATTAATTTGAAATTATTTAATATTTTGTATTAATGTTATTGTGTATATTTACGTTATAATTATTTATCAAGTATATTTAGTAGTAATAATACAATTATAGAAATGATTAAATTAATTCATTATCTAGTAATTATATATTTTACAATACCTGTTGTATGGACTGAAGTTATGAATACTAGAATAGTATGTATTATTTATTATTCAAATATATATATATATATATATATATATATATATATATATATATATATATATATATATATATATATATATATTAGCTATAACCATACACGTTAATTATAGGTTTTAGATGTGCTTATTTAATTAACTTATTCATATACCCATATAAGGGTGTGTTTTTGGTTAACCATGGTTGCTAGTGCACTAGTGTAACTGGTTCAATCACTAATACAAGTATGTATGTATGGATATATGTTTATTTAAATAACATGCATTACATATATATATATATACATACTTGTACTAGTAAATATAATTTAATACATACTTGTATATGTATATATATATATATATAAGAAGAATATAAATAATGAAATATATATATATATATATACATACTTGTACTAGTAAATATAATTTAATACATACTTGTATATGTATATATATATATATATATATATATATATATATATATTTCATTATTTATATTCTTCTTATTAAATCAATTTTTCACAAATATCCCAATATTCACTATCATCTTTCTACATCATGAAATTGGTGCAACAATCTACATCGTTGGCATTCTCTGAATCAGCTTTCTCGGTTATTGCTCGGAAAAACTGGAATTCACTTCCTTATAAGGAAAAACGAATATCATATATGATGTTCGTTGTGTTACATCAATTTCATTGTTTAAACGTAAACTGTATATCCATTTAAGTCATTGTAATTCGTTCTATTTTATTATTCGTTTTCTATTTATTTTTGTTTTTGTTTTTTTTTTAATATCTAACGACGTCTATAACCACACAGTGTTTTTGTAGTCAATAAACTATATATAAATAAATAAATAAAATATATATATTATATTATTATTATAATATATATATATATATATATATATATATATATTATATATACATATACAAGTATGTATTACATCATACGTACTAGTACAAGTATGTATGTATACATACATACATACATACACGCATACATACATAACTTAAATTTAATTATTGATAAATAAATTCGCGCATACCTAAAAATAGCAATAACGTAAGGATTGTGACTTATTTTATGATTAATTTCATGGGCGAAGCTTATTATGCGTGCGCCGTGCGTTCAAAACATAGATATAGAGAAAGTTCTCACTAGATCATCGATATAAAGAAAGCTTTCTTTATATCGATGCTCTAGATCTATGGTTCAAATCTATACACTAGTGCGGCGCAGTTGGCAAATGCGCTGGTAAGAATAAATATTATTAGGCGTGTTAGGCGTGAAACCTACCAGACGTGTTTTGTAACAGTTGGATTTTTACATGCAGTGAATACGAGTTTCTCGTTCACTTGTGGTAGAACCACCTGTGGTTGTGGGATCAGTGGTTGACGAAAAACACACCCTAAAAGTTAATCTCTACATGTTATCCTGCAGCCGTGTTACTACACCGTATTATACATGTTAGTTAACTATATATCTCTATTTTTAAAAATCATTTATATTTCTAATTACTAAAACATTATTATTAATAAATACACGCTAATGTCCGTAAGGTAATATTTATTACGCGTTATATGATACTATGTATAGTAGATTAAATTATTCTCTATTGAGATTACATTATTTACATGTCACTTGGCGTACTTTGTAGTTACATGCGCGTGAGCTGGAAACAATACCCAGCAAATATTGTCGAGTACAATACCGATATATACCGGTAATATTAACCTACCAGTACGATTTACAAGTACTGTATGATACCGTACCGATATATTGTGACACTTATACTTATATATACCAATACAGTATACTAAATTATATATATATATATAAATATATATAAATATATATCGTTACATACCGAAATTTCTGTACCTGTATATACCGGTACACATATACACATGTATAGTTTGAATATATGTTTTATTTATATTAATATACATTTACTGAGTAGTAGTAGTAGTAGTAGTAGTAGTAGTAGGAGTAGTAGTATTAGTAGTAGTAGTAGTAGTAGTAGTAGTAGTAGTAGTAGTAGTAACCTTGTAACCTTGTAACCTAATGGTTTATACACTGCCATCAACATCGTGTGAGTTTTCGGCCGTGTTTTCGAAGTTATTTATACGTGATTTCGAACAGGTGTGTTTTTAATTTACGTTTAAAGAGTGGGGTTGAAGTCATTTCTCTTATTTTGTAAGGAAGGTTATTCCATAATTTTTGGGCAGATATTGAGAATGCTGTTTCTTGTTTGCGTGATATGTGTTTTGGATTAGGTATAAGTAATTTGTATTTATTGATTTTACGTTTTATTCTAGATGTGTTATTTTCTATTAGTATATCAGTAAGGTAGTCGGGGTGATTGTGATGAATGACTTGGTGGGATACCAGTAAGGTTTTGTATTGGATTCGTTGTGTGATGGGAAGCCAGTGAAGAGATTTTAGGTATGGAGTTATGTGAGTCCTGGAGTATTTGGGGATTCTATAGACAGTTCGTGCAGTGGAATTCAGTAATCGGTTGAGTGGTATTAGTGAGTTTTTGGGGAGTCTATGAAGTAGGAGTTACAGTTGTCAAGTCGTGGAAGTATGAGGGATGTTGCTAGTAATTTTGATAGTTCTGTGGTTATAGATGGTCTGATTAGTCTGATTGTGTGTAGTGTTCGGTTAATAGATTTGGATAAATAAATTGTATATTGGATGAAATTCAGTGTTTGGTCAATTGTGATTCCGAGATTTTTTACGCAGGGGGAGAATTTTATGTCGTGGTTGTTTATCTGAATGAGTGGGACGATTGGTATGGTTTTTATGGTACTGATTAGTATTGTTTGTGTTTTGTGGGTGTTTAGTGATAGTGAGTTGGTTGAGAGCCAGCGTCGAATATCTTCTAGACAGTTGTTTAGTGTAGTTATGTTTGTTGATGGGTTTGGTTAGTTGCAGTAAATTTGTAAGTCATCAGCATAGGTGTGGAAGTGAATATCAGGGTAGTTATCAAGTATGTCCAATAGGGGAGATATGTATATATTAAAGAGGATGGGGCCTAGGACGGATCCTTGTGGAACTCCATGTGATAGTGTGCGGGGTTTGGTTTTATGTTTTTATATATATATTGAGTATGTTCGGTCACTGAGGTAAGAGGTGAACCAGGCAAGAACTACTCCACTTAGTCCGATGCTTTCGAGGCGATGTAACAGTATAGTATGATCAATTGTGTCGAAAGCAGCAGATAAGTCGAGCAGAACTATGATTGAGGGATATTGAGTAGGGAAGAGTCGTATTTTGTCTAGTATGTGTGTTAGTGCTGTTCCTGTGCTTTTATAAATCGTATAGGCACTCTGATATTTATTAAGTATATTATTAGCGTTTAAGTAAGTATTGAGTTGAGAGCAGACTACTCTTTCTAGTGTTTTAGATATATATATGACAGGTTAGATATCGGGCGGTAATTGGAAAGAGTGGATTTTTCTAGTGATGGGTTTTTTATGATAGGAGTGACGAGTGCCAGTTTCATTGAGGTAGGAACGATACCTGGTGTAAGGGATCTGTCGATTATAGTTTTATAGTGGGGTGTAAGTCGGGTAGATAGTATATGCAGTAATGGAGTTGGTATTGGATCAAGTTTGCATGCAGATTTGACAGCCTGTAGGAGCGAGTCGATAGTTGTCAAAATTGTGGTGTTAAAAGTGTTAAATTTATATATGGAGATTGTTATCGGTGGTAGCGTTAGAGATGGAAGGGAATTGATTATGTTAGTTATCTTGTTATTGAAGTAGGTGTCGAAGTGTATAGGCATTGATGGTAATGGAATGTCAGGGAGAATGTGAGTTGTAGCACGTCAGAGTAAAGAGTACGATATCTCAAAGAGTTTTTTAGTATTATTCCCAGCAGCCTTAATCGTGTCAATATAATAGTCTTGTTTAGCTCTTATGATAATATATCTATATATTGTAGTTTGCTGTTTAAAAAGAAGCAGGTCATCATTACTTTTAGATTTTCTCCATATTTTTTCTGCAGCTCTCAGCTTGCGTTTAGTTGTGGAAAGTTGGGGGCTGAACCATTTAGTGTTGTTGCGTTTAGTGATTGTTTTGGTGATCAAGGGTGCATGTTTGTCCATTGTTTTTGTAATGAGCATATCGACATTTGTGATGTCAGTGGGGTCAGAGGAAATATTTAGTAGTTTGTTAAGGTCGTCGATGAAGTTAGTGATGTTTATGCTTTTGATTTGTCTGTAATGTATAGTTGTAGGTTGTCGTTTGTGTTTAGGAGAGTGTATTGAAAAAGTGACTATATGATGGTCGGTTATGAGTCGGTTAACAGTAATGTCTGTGATGGAGGTGTTCGTGTCGTGGGTTATTATTAAGTCGAGGATGTTTCCAGTTGAGTGTATTGGTTTGTTGACATGTTGAATACAGTTATGGGATTCTATAGTATTGTTAAGTATTTTGGAGTAATGTGAATTATTGGATATAGGTATATTGAAGTCACCTAGAATTGTCGTATGCATGTTTGTGGTATTTAATAGATTATTCAGTTAGTAGTAGTAGTAGCAGTAGTAGCAGTAGTAGTAGTAGTAGTAGTAGTAGTAGTAGTAGTAGTAGTAGTAGTAGTAATACCTAGGGAACCCAATTAGCTTGTATATGGTCGTACTTTTATTCGACCCATACCTATATTTATTATTGTATTACTTCCATATGAATCAGCTAAAAGAGGTATATATATTATAAATTAATTTCAAAATACTATACAATATATACAACTTCCTACTAACATTAAATAGTTTTAATAGATGTACATATAAAATATATAAATCTATATGAATTATAATATGTAAAATGTATTTACTGTTAACAATATAGGCATATATTAGTATACTTCAAATACTACAAAATATTATAAATCAATTATGTTGTTAAATTATATATAGTTACTCTCTTACTACGATATATAAATACTTGCAAAGATATTTTTACGGTGTATACATGACATGCTGTATACACCCTAATAACAGTAATGAGATATATTACAGCTCGATACGGCAGATGACCTCTTTAGTTGATTGGCACGGATCTGTTGTGAAAATAGATTTTGTAAATATGATGAAAGTTATTATACACATTTTTTTAAATTTATATAAGAATACTGTACATCAGATTTTAATATTGTTGAATTATGTTGAGGATTATTTAATAAAGTTATACCTACTTGATAATATAAATTCTTTATGGTCATCATGTAGTAATTTTAATAAATCACAACAAAATACATGCTAACATTCTACATTAAATATATTACTTAAACTATGGCTACGTTTCACAGATTTATAATATTTATTATAATTTGGAGCAGTCATTATAAAATTAAACTTTTTAATGTTTGTAATCAAATATTTGTAAAAGATGATTAATTAGTATAAATACATTATGATCAGTATATAGTGATTTTATAATTACAATACTACTTTATAATTAATATAGTATTACATTGAATATGATTATAATTTACATATAACTGAATTAATAAAATATAAACTATTGTAATCTAATAACAAATAATAATAATAAAATGTTGATAGGTAACTTAAAACAAATTATATAAGAAAATAATAAATTATTATTCTAATAATAATAAGAATAATTTATACATATCAAAATTTATATAATATAATAATAAAATAACATATAATAAAATGCTAATATAATAACTTAAAATAAATTAAATAAGAATTATTATTTTATTTATTATAACTATTATATAATATTATGAATTCAATATTATATTGAATATATAAATAAATATATAATTTATATAATTTTTACGTGTAATATTATATTGCTAAATTATATAGAGTCTATAATTTAGTAATACAAATTACGAATTCAATATATATATATTGAATTCGTATATATAATAAATATTATATGTAATATACTATTTAGGTAATGTTTATGCGTAATATATTAGTTTGTTTATGATAAATATTCTATATATAGAGTTTCAATTTAATAAATTAATATTTATTTAATAATTATATCACTTTATGTTTGAAAGGAAGTAAATAATGTTTATTATCATTATAACCCGTTACGGATTATAACGACATAATAATCCTATTATAATGGATTATAATAACATATTACGTCGAACCTAATATTTTTAATGGAATGTAAGTTGCAACTGTCATGCCTATGAAACATATACACTGTACTAATATATTTTTAATTTATATTTTTATAAAGTTTATATAATTTATCTGTGTGCCAGTTTTTATATTATTTTGTTATATAAGTACACTCATTTATTTATGATTTAATAATATTGTCAAATATTCAATTTTTAAAAACGGTTTTCATATTTGAAATCAGTGTTAAAAGTAATCTAGAACCAGTTAAAATATTTCAATTGAGAAAAATGATGCATACCTGTGTTATCTATATTGACACGACACCTTCAAGATGAACAACAGCAGTTCACATAACTTCGCTTTCGAGATAACAAATACGTTAGTATTTATATATATATATATATATATATATTATACTTAAGAATATTTCTACTATATATTTCGACTATATATTTGCTTAAATAAAAAATAACTCATTCAACAGCAGTACATGATATTCAGTGACGTAATACATTTAAGATTAACATAGAAGCCGTGTCCTCCTTCTATAATACCAGTTTAGAGATGACAATATCTTTCCTTAACCTTTCTACTTCGAGATAACAATAACGTTATCAAATATGTATACTTTCAACTATATATTTACTTTTAAAAAAATCAATCCACCAACAGCAGTCTATGATATTCAGTGACCTGTCGCCTTAGAGGTGACTACATCAACCTATGACCTTTATTCTTTAAGATGAAAATAACGTTAGCAACTATTTATACTTTAAACTATATATTAGATTAAATATAAACTCAATTCATCAACATCAGTTCATGATATTTAGTGACGTCTCGCCTTCAAGATGACAACAATATTCCGTGTTAATCAATGACGTGGTACCTTAGAGATAACAATAGCAGTACGCGATAACCTTCGTGATGACCATAGAATCTAAGTGTAACCCTCATTAGATGCCGACTGATCAACGTACAAACCAGAATTTACACCATGCATGCTAGTATCATTATTCCATATGCAACTTTATATTATATTGTACTTTTAATAGAATATGTAATAATATATATATATATATATATATCGGAATAAATATTCCGCCTTAAAGAATGTAATGAGAAAATGTAGTCATGATAAATTTTACATTGTGACATTATATTGTAATTTAATCTTATAAATTACTAATATTTCAGGTACAATTTTGTATTTAGTTTTCATATTTTATTTGCAAGCTTGACGTATGTTTCTTGATATTTATAAGTAAATATATTTTTGTATATTGGTTGTTAGCAACAAAACCCGTATTTTGAAATCAACGGCTACACGTCTAACCTGACGAAACATTATAGGTTATAATGTTATAAAACATAAAATATATCTTCATCATATAAGCTAGCATGTCAGTATCGTTTAGTAAGTAAATAAGTGGTCATATTTTTATCAGTCATGATTCATTTGTATATATTGTTGTTATTTTATTATCTTCAAATCCACTCTCATGCTAATGAAATCAGATTATAATAAGTCTAATACATATAAATAGGGATCAAAAACTATACACAATTGTTTAAACTATTACTTTATATTAAATATATAAGTTTACTTATAACCTTATTTATATATATTATATATCCATTTAGATGATAACAGTAGCCCGTGATTATCATTGGTATGAAGTGTTCAATATGAACAACAGCAGTCCATATACTTTCACGTTCGAGATAAAAATTACGTTAGAAAATATTTATACTTACAACTATATCAATTTTATATATGCTTAAATAAAAAACCAATCAATCCACAGGAGTCCATGATATCCAGTAATGCGGGGCCTTCGAGATGACTACATCAGAGCATGATAATAAATAACGTGGAGCCGTAGATATGACAATAGAAGTAGTCGATGCCTTCATGATGATCACATATTATCATAGATATTTCTATAGAATCTACGTGAAGACCTCATTAGATGCATGCTAGTAGCATGGTTCCATATAAAACCTTATATTATATTATGTATTAGAACATGGAATAAATATTCTGCCTGGAGGAATATGGTGATGACAACTTTTACATTGGGACATTATATTGTCGGTCGACGCTGAATGCGTTCAGATTTGTTTATCGTAACTCAGCTATGCTGAGGGTAATTATTATTATCCAAATAACTATTATTATTACATTATTGACTACTTAATATATATGACCAATTAAATATAACTAGAAATGTTTTTTAATGCGTGTTATATAATAAGTAGTGCTACTTTTTTCCCCAAATAAATATTAAAATCGTTTCTTGAGTTATACTCCTCATTTGGCCTAACATAATCATATCACAATGTATAATACAATTTATAATAATAATTTATCATATTTAAACTCTGTACACATTCATTGGGATCTCATACACGCGTACTTTTTCAATACTATATAATAGATATATGTTAAAACTATTAATAGTATATATAGTAAGCTAGGTTTGTTTGATTTAATTATTTCCAAAGAATCAGTTAAATATTTAAAAGATAACAACATTATCATATATGTTCTTACTTTAATTATAGTAAAAATATATTTCATAAATTGATTAATATTAAATAATAATTTCATATATATATATTGATATCTCTATATATTTATATATAACCTATATTATTTATTTATAAATACTTAATAATCTATAAATAGATCATATACATATATATATATATATATATATATATATATATATATATATATATATATATATATATAGATATAAAGCTATAAATAGCTTCCAGAAAATAATATAATATACATTTTGGAATAGTACAAAGGGATTTTAGGCGCAAATACGTCGCTTTTGTACACTGAATGCATTGCTTAAGCGTCTAAAGTACGAAAGTCGCTTTTGGGCGCAAATTGTCATCAAAGCGACGAATTAATTTTTTTGGAACATTTAGGCGCTGTGCGTCCAAAAGTGATAAATATATTGTTGGCTGGGTAATCTTGTCCTTCGATCAACAGTCACATACGTATGTCATATAAGGCCATTGTATTTATCATATGAATACCCATCAGATATATTAGTCGTATTTTTGACCGAGCGAGGTAAATATGTGTTTCCAAAAATACATAAAAGTCTATCTGTTAGACTTCGGCTCACTCGAAACTACACAAAATAAATACTTACGTACCTGTTAACAATCTAATATAAATGAATAAATAATATAAATTTATAAAGTTACCTTAGTTTATTTGAATAATTAATCTAATATATATTATTATAACAATATATATATATATATATATATATATATATATTATATTTTATCATTTATAGTTATTTTTATATATTATTATATTAGTTATTTTATATTTCATTTATATATGATTATTTAATTTGGCGATATACTTTATAAGAATATAACTATTTTAGGAAAATTGTAAAAATGACACAGTAGATAAACAAGGAATGTTAAAAAAATATGCAATTCGCAGGGACTACACATATATATTTAATTGCAATCATAAATCGATTAAAACTGTGCACGAGTTTGCATTCTTTAACAAAAGTAACAATCGTGATAGTCGTACCAATGAGGTATTGCAGTATTTATATTTAACACATAATCAAATAGCGTATATACATATTAATGTATTTATAAAATTGAAAAATCTACAAGAAATATATTTGGAAAATAATTTATTGACTATTATAAATAATACTATGTTTAACGGTAATACAAATCTTGAATTAATCGATCTAACTCACAATAGAATACATGAATTTAACTTGAATTTAAATATATTTTACTACTTAAGGAGAGTTTACTTAGAGCATAATTTATTGGAAGTTCTTAATATATCATTATTTAAAGAATTCATATTGAAAAAAAATTTTTTAGGCTTAAATAATAATACATTTATATGTGATTGTGACATGTATTGGTTGGCAAGTATGAACGATGAAATTAAATCAATCATATATGCAAATACTAATATTTGCTCTAGTTCAAAGTTAAATACAACCAGCTTAGAATGTTTTATTAAGAATAAGACTGGATCAGGAGACTGTAAAAATATAACATTACCAACTTGCAACACATGTTAGTATTATATATATAAATATATATATATATATATATATATATATATATATATTAAAATTATTACCTCATATAAATATGAAATCTAAAAATAATATTTTTCTAATCATAACTGTTTATATAAATAATATATATTAATATACAATGTTTACATTAAATAACATAAATGTTATAACTCTACATATATTATTATATATATATATATATATGTCATTATTATTAGTATTTAACAAATTATAAAAAATGTCGATATAGATGAAGAAACAACTGGTTATACTTTGTAATATATATATATATATATATATATATATATATATATATATATATATATATATATATATATATATATATATATATATTAAAATAAAGTATTATGAATGTTAAAATAAACGAATATAAATGTAATCAGTGATTACTAATCACTCTATAAGTATTTATATTAATACAATAGAAAGAATAATATAACATGTGATACAATAAATTAGTTCAATTACAAATTAATAATTTAATAATTTAATTTAATTTAATTTAATTTAATAATTCCTAAATGAATAATTTCGAAACAATTTTTGAATTAAATTTAAAAGTATAATAATAAATATTATTTATAATTATTATGATATATCTTTTAAGTTGCATTTTCATTTGCCAAACTTATAAAATAATCTTAATATTCTACTTTTGTATGAATTATTTACATAAACTAGTATTATATATAATAGCCTATATGATATTATAATGAGGTAAATATGAATTTAAAATATATGAATAATTATATGAATATGTCAACATTCGATCGGTAATATTTTAATATGACACCAGCACAGCCTGATTCTCTATTGTGTATATGATTTTAGTATTTATAAAAATAGTTAATAATGTAATTATATTGTGTGATTAATTTGATCTAATCCTTGATATTTATATATATATATATGTGTGTGTTATTTTTATTATTAATATTTAACATATCATAAAAATGCTAGATTCTGTTGAAGAAACAACTGGTTATAATTGTAGAATATTTATCTATATATGTATATATATATATATATATATATATATATATATATAAATAAATATATATATAATATTATATATCAAAATAAATAATATAGCCATAAAACAATCAACTACTTTTAAATTCCTAGGCATTTTAATTGACGAAAATCGTAATTGGAAAATGCAAATAAATAATATTAAAATAAACATTACTATGGACTTAGTTTACTACATAGATATAAATATAAATTTAATATTAATACTTTAGTTATGCTATATTATTCTTTTTTTCATAGTCATATTTATCAATTATTGTTCTATTATATGGGGAAGTACTTACCATAGTAATATAAAATACTTTCAAATTTTACAAAATAAATATATGAGAGCAATATATAAACTTGATAACAAAACCAATATTGATTAAATTTTTTAAGACATAAAATTATTAAATTTATCTATTTATAAATATGTGTTTAGGATATATAACAAGCATTATTTGCATAGTTCAATTTGTAAGTTATTTACCTATAATTGCTCCTTGTATACTTTTCGGTTAAATAGAACATTCTTAATACTAAAAGTAAGATTTGATCATGAATAATTATTCGTTACAAAGGCGCATGTTTATGGAATTCTTTAAATATAACAATATCATCTTTGATGAATTTGAATACTTTTGCAATGCATATTAAAAACATGCTTTTAAATAATTATATTTAATCACTTACACCTTATCTGTATTGTTTGTTATTTTATTTACATGGTCATCTTTTCTTCATATTTTAGCTCGTTTAAATTGTTCGTATTGTATAAATATGTTTTATCTCTGTAGCCTTACTTTGGTCTTTAGTTTTATTTGATTTTTTATAGTTTAACTTATTTATTATTTTAGTAGCTTTTTACATTTTTAGATATTTTGTTATATATTTTATTATATTTTATTATTATTTTATTATTATATACATGATGATTTGGTATTGTGAGATATATTTAATTTTATTGTATTGATTTTTTTATGAGACAGAACACGAATGAACAATATAGAATTCTAAAATATTTATTTATATTTATTCGTTTTTGTATTAATTCTCAATTACCAAGAGCAGGTTCTATACCATACCTGGGTTTTTGATCTCGGTCATCAACTGATTCTGATATTATTATTATTATTATATATATATATATATATATATATATATATATATATATATATATATATATATTATACCGTTTCATATAACTTCTTTATAAATTAACAAAACCAATAGTTTGTATCTTATTTAGTGGTATTAAAGTGTGGGGCATGCATATACTATTATATAATGTTTACCATAACTATAGAACTCAAATGTACGATATACGTATACTATCGCTATCAGATATGTCTTCTTATCCAACTTAAATCAATAACTTAAGTTCAACTAAAGTTATTGATGTAAGTTGAACGTAAGTTTATATATAAAATAAATATTAGTATCTTAACGTAGTAAGTAGTATCGTAGCAAAATATTAACTTATATATTATAATAATTTCATTTAAGTTAGATTTAAAACTTAAATTCAATAATAAAATAATTTTAATATTGAAACAATATTTAATCAATATGCAATTACTATATATTCAATATTGGGAAATTAGTTTAGCATGATTTCCATTTGTATTATCAATATAATTATGATTAAAATTGTAGTTATGAGTCACCTGAATTAGATTATAATAATGTAGTAAAATACTTAAATAATTTTAGATATTAAAATAATATTTTATTTATTAAAACAGTATATTTACTTAAATATTAATTTAAAATAATAATTATTAATTAATTTGCATTAATAAAAATTAAATCAATATTTCAAAATAATTAAAAGGTATAATATTGTATTCTTTCTATAATATAAAAATTATATAAACTCAATAATAATACTTACATCAATAACTTAACTTGAACTTAAGTTATGAATTTAAGTTGCTAACTTAAGTCGTATAATATAAGTGTAGTGATAATAAGAGTTTATCTTATTATACCTTGTTAACTAATTGTTTATATTTGTTAGAATCTAATAGTAAATTCGTTTGTGTAGGTAATTATAGTTGTTTATCAGACACAAATGATTTTTGATATTTCACAACAAATTCAGCCCATCCATCATATGAAGTTTTAGGAAAATTAGATTTACAATCAATTTTATTATCTATTAAATTATGTGATTCGTATTTCATTCCAAATTTATTAAATTCACATTTAATTGTAAAATTATAAGATATTAATTTTGATTTAAATGCATGAAACAATAAATTTTTTCTCTTAATTTCAGAATGTGGTAGTGAGATTCTGGTGAAAATATTTTAAAAATCTGATATTCTATTTAATTTGATTTTAGAATTGTTAATAATATAATTGTTCATTAATATGGACTCCACCTTCAAAATAATAGCTTTTGAATTTGAATTTTTTTTTCTAATGATATATCATAGTTAGTAGAAATAATTGTATTGAAATAATGTAAATAGTTAGTGTCAAACAATACATTTATTATTGTATTATTATTATTATTATTATTATTATTATTATTATTATTATTATTATTATTATTATTATTATTATTATTATTATTATTATTATTATTATTATTATTATTATTATTATTAGTATTATTATTATTATTATTATTATTATTATTATTATTATTATTATTATTATTATTATTATTATTATTATTATTATTATTATTATTATTATTATTATTATTATTATTATTATTATTATTATTATTATTATTATTATTATTATTATTATTATTATTATTATTATTATTATTATTATTATTATTATTATTATTATTATTATTATTATTATTATTATTATTATTATTATTATTATTATTATTATTATTATTATTATTATTATTATTATTATTATTATTATTATTATTATTATTATTATTATTATTATTATTATTATTATTATTATTATTATTATTATTATTATTATCTAGACTATATTATATTTCTAGACTATATTATCATCCAGATTATTCCATATAGAGGCCATTCTATATTTCAATAGATTTATCCGTAGGTCAATCCTGACCTTATCTATTAATAGTCTTTTAGATTGGCTTCGAATAATATTATTAGTTTTTATCTGAATTATTGAAGATGGGTCAATATCAATTAAACCATTAATAGGTTTATATAACATTATTAAGTTATATTATTATTATTATTATTATTATTATTATTATTATTATTATTATTATTATTATTATTATTATTATTATTATTATTATTATTATTATTATTATTATTATTATTATTATTATTATTATTATTATTATTATTATTATTATTATTATTATTATTATTATTATTATTATTATTATTATTATTATTATTATTATTATTATTATTATCTAGACTATATTATATTTCTAGACTATATTATCATCCAGATTATTCCATATAGAGGCCATTCTATATTTCAATAGATTTATCCGTAGGTCAATCCTGACCTTATCTATTAATAGTCTTTTAGATTGGCTTCTAATAATATTATTAGTTTTTATCTGAATTATTGAAGATGGGTCAATATCAATTAAACCATTAATAAGTTTATATAACATTATTAAGTCGAATCTCATTCGGCGAATTTCGAGAGAATCGATATCGAGAAATGTAATTCGTTCGTCATAACTTAGATAATGTATTTTACAACGAGAAAAAAACGACGAGTAAAGTACATTTGAACTTTTTCAATAATATTTATTATTGATTATTTTTAAAATATAATATATTAATATAATAATATATATATAAAATATATTATAATAATTATTTAAATTCCTAACATTCGTAAATTAATAATTAAATGTATAAAATCAATAATCAATACTAAAGTGATAAGAAAATCAACTATAATCTCTACCACAACTTATAAAGGTTATTATTTCATTATTCAATATTTAATACGCATATGTGTATACACTATTTATTGTAGAGTGTAAAATGTATACACTTTACATATATATATATATATATATATATATATATATATATATATATATAGATCAAACAAATAATAATGTCATACTTATCACTTTAAACTCTGTACGAAATAGTAAATTATTAATTTATATTAATATAATCGAATTTATATTTAATAAAATCGATGAGTTAATGCAATATTATATATAAAAAATGAAACATAAATTAATAAAAAGTATTGTATTGTATTTAAGTATTGTATTATAATTATATATTCATTAGCACATCTTTTATATTATTAAAATAAGAGGATATATAGGGGAAAGTAACCGAAAACGGATGTGCCCGAATAAGGACACTCTCGGTATCTCCGAAAACATAAATTCTACAAAAAAATGTTTAATGAATAACATATTCATAATTATATAAATAGTCTAAAAAAGTATTTTTTTAATTTTTATTCAAAATATTGCTGATATATCCAATAAACTGATTTTTTTATTACTTTATTAAATTTATGTAAAATATTTTACCTAAAACCTTCTCAAGAATATACAAATATATCGATATAAAATAAATTATTAAATATATATGTAGAGGATTCGGTTATAGGTATAAAGTATTAACTATAGTTATATTATATATAGGTAATGTATCACTAACGTATTAAGATTAACTGAACTTCTCGGAGGCGTTAGTCAGTGCTAATGCAGTCATGCATATCACTGCATTATGCTTAGTCATGGATATCACTGCATCAATACGTTATTTATGCATATCATAACATATATATTATTAAAAAATATATTATTAGAAAATAAAGCATTCTAAAAATGTTATATATAATTTCTATATTTGTTATCAAGTATATTTGTATATCTAGAGGTAATATAAGTCACTGATACAGATATTAGCATTCTAAAAATTATATATATATCATTTCTATATTTGTTATCAATTATATTTGTATATCTAGAGATTATATAAGTCACTAATATGGATACTCTATAGAGTTATCTATATATGTATTAATACGGATACCCTTTAACCAATCAGCGCACAGCGAATATAGGTATATCAATAATATATTCTCTTTTTCATTCAAGAGGATTAGGCAAATATTAGATTCATGTAAAATAGTATTGATAGGTTAAATATGTTATAAAATATTCTTATAATTAATTAATATAATTAATAAATATAGTTGATGACATATTATATTATTATTATTTATTATAGGATGCTAGTCTGCTAGGATGGGTAATTTATTTTATTTAAACCATATATTAGAATTATTTATTGTGATAATGTTTATTTGTTTTTAAATTAAATTAAAAATGAGTTTGAAATAATTTATATATTATGAATATTAAAATAAACGAATATTAATGTATTCACTTTATAAGTATTTATATTAATTCAATAGAGAATAATATAACATGTGAATACAATAAATTAGTTCAATTAAAAATTAATAATAAATGAATAATTTCGAAACAATTTTTGAATTAAATTTTAAAGTAAATTATAAATATTATTTATAATTATTATGATATATCTTTAAGTTGCATTTTCTTTTGCCAACATTATAAAATAATCTTAATATTCTACTTTTTTATGTATTATTTATATAAACTAGTATTATATATAATAGCCTATAGGCTATATATATGCTATTATAATGCGGTAAATATGAATTTAAAATATATGAGTAGGTCAAAGTTCGATCGCTAATATTTTAATATGACATCAACACTGACTGATTCTCTATTTTGTATATGATTTTAGATATTTATAAAAATAGTTTATAATGCTATTATTTTGTGTGATTAATTTGATCTAATCCTTGATCTTGAAATATATATATAATATATATGTTATTTGTATTATTAATATTTAACAAATCATAAAAATGCTAGATTCTGTTGAAGAAACAACTGGTTATAATCATAGAATATTTATCTATATATATATATATATATATATATATATATATATATATATATATATTATATCGTTTCACATAACTTCTTTATAACATTAACAAAACCTGTAGTATGCATCTTACAGAGTGATATTAACGGATAGGGCATGCATATACTATTACTTAATGTTTACCATAACTATAGAACACAAACGTATGACATGCGCACACTACTGCTATCAGATATGTCTTCTTTACTGCATATTGTTGTGTGTAATGTTGTTATGCATATGCTATAGGTATGCTTCTTGTATCGATGTAGCACGTAGTACATACTGTATCGCATTGTATTGTTTATTCTTAATTGACGTATTTATATTTAATTATCTTTGTTGATATATCTATCTTATTCAATTCCTAAATCTCTATTCTTCTGCAATATCACATTGCCATGTAATTTATCTCTCACTACGATTACTTATTTATTTGATTTTATATGTTAACTTCAGTAGTACTCTTAATTCATATTGACTTCAGTATATAATATGTATACTACATTTTGCTCTCAGATATCACGTATATAGAGAAAAAAATGTAACAATGGTTTTAATTATACGAAATAATTGCAAAATTATATATAAGCTGAACATTGCTATCTATGCGTATAATTAGTGAAATAATTTAATATATAAGTTAACTTTTTTTAATAAATATTTAAAAATGGTTATATTACTATTGTTTTAGATGAATATATTCATATATATAAAGAAACAACTATTTGTAATGTTATATCTTTTATGGGTTTGGTAGAAATTTGTTGCATAATTATATCCAATTGGAAATATATTTTAAAAAATATATTTTATTAAAATTATATATCTACAAAATTGTTTGAAAAATATCATTAATTTCGAAATATAATATTCTTAATATATAATTATATTATAAATATATATGAAAATCTTATATATATATTAAATAATTATATTTAAATCATTAATGGAATAATATTAATTAAATTGATTGTAATATTAAATGGTTTAACATATTACATATATATGAAAAGTAATACATTATTTAATATAAAGAAAAATATGCATTACAAAATTAATACGATATTATAACTGATTTTTATATTTACTTGCAAAGTGTACGGATAGAAATAATATGTTTTATCTATAAATAATTTTAAACTTGATAAATATTACATTATAATATTAAATAATTTCAATATATATATATTGTTATTATTATAATTGTTATTGTTATTTTTATTTGGTGGAGTCCTTTCATCCCATCCAGGAACTTAGATGAAGTTTTCACTTATTACCATATATGGCTCTAACGTCCATTCGAAGCCGCTCTCATGTTAAGGCATCCATGGTTTTAACGAGAGCCGATAATTTATTTATACATAATTATATATATATATATAAGATAATAATATCTTATAAAACCACTTCTAAATAATATTTTAATACCCATTTTATAAAATTAATGGTATACCTCGTCCGTATACGGACGAGGCTCGAACCCGTATCCTACTGCTTGTGTGTATGATGCCTTAGACACTGAGCCACACAGTCAGTTTAATTTATATATATATATATATATATATATATATATATATAAATCATTGTTATTATAAATACTTATCAAATTATAATTTTATTTTTGTTAGATACAAATAAAGAAATGCCTGGTTATTGTTTACATATATATATATATACAGTAGAAGCTCGGTAACTCAACATGCCGATAACTTAACATTGCCGATAACTCAACATCCAACAAATATTTGGTTGGATTCGTATCTTTTATATGTTAACAATAACCCTATTACTCAACAAATATAACTCAACATACATATAACTCAACATCTTTTTTATAATCCTAGCCTATACATTACATGTAAATATACATCCGATAACTCAACATTTATGAAAAATCAAAATATCACAAACATATGTTGTTGGATTCGTATATTTTACATGTAAAACTACATTGCTCAACAAATATAATTCTACATACATTATTCAACATGGTTTTATTTAATAATATATGGATATAAATATATAAACGTAAACATACAATTACAATTATTATATTATCATACGAGTACTATTTTGAATGCATTTATGTGAACAAAACATTAATTAAGTCATTAATTTATACATCCGATAACTCAACATACTCGCTAACTCAACATGAAAACTCCGTCCCGTCAATGTTGAGTTATCGAGCTTTGACTGTATATTTATTTATATATATATATATTGCAATGATTCAATATTATAACGTAATAGTTATACATTTTAATTATTTCAATATTATAATACAATAAAGAACTATTATAGTATAATTATTAACTATTATAATTATAGATTGTTTTATAACTAGATCAAGTATTTTTATTTTATATTATTTTACAAATATTTAAAAAAAATTGTATTAATGATTATACATGTTTTATTATACAATATTTATAAGATCTCTACTATATCTTCTCTATTATCATTCGAGAGGATTATATGAAATAAAAGACAAATATTGGATTCATGCAAACTAGTAATAATATATTATAGTTTATAATCCATAGTTTATGAAATATGTTGACGACAAATAATGTTGATAAATAATAATAATCGGACATTTTAAACAATAATTATAATTATAAAACATATTCAAATATAATATTATCATTCGAATGGATTAGGAAAATATTCATGCACAATAGTATTGATAGGTTAAATATGTTATAAAATATTCTTATAATTAATTAATATAATTAATAAATATAATTGATGAAATATTATATTGGAACCATAGCTTCAAATAAAATTAAATATTATGCAGCCATATCTATAGACCTAAAGAAAGAATTCGACTCCATCATGCATGATCTATTAATAATTAAGTTAGAGAAGTATGGTTTCAGAGGAGTTTAAAATTATTAAAAATTATTTAAAATTATTAATATCCTTTCTAATAATAGAAATCAATTTGTAACATTCAATAATTCTATATCCCAAATACATAATATTAAGTTTGGTGTCCCTCAATGATCTAATTTCTTTGAAAAAATCACATGATTTATATATATGTAAGAAATATAATTGGGATAAAAATAAGAATAAATGTTCATACATAGATATATATATATATATATATTCTAAATAAAATTAGTAGCATATTCACTACCCAATATTTAAAGTTTGATAATTAATTTTCAATCTGGGTAGTGAATTTTCTTCCCAATCTTAAAATAGAATATTCTAAATATAGTTCAAGCAGTTTATTATCATATTTCATATTTAATTTTTATTTGTTTTTTAAATTATTTGATTATATTCATTAATAGGGATATATCAAAGGGTAAAGATTATACATTCACCATTAATGGAAGAATAATAAATTAACGGAAATTATACATACTCCATTATTTAAGACTTAAATAATAATAATATAATAATAGTAATACATTTAATCCCAATTTTATCAATATTTATTTGCAATATGTCATACATTAAATAACAAATTCGCGTAATTAGTTATATAACTCCTTGCATATATTCAGTATACATTATATTATAATTATATTAATAATAACTTATATAATCTATATTTTCTTATATTAAGGGTAACTACCCTTCGCTTTATTATAACTATAGATACACATACATTTAGGGCACTATCAAATTATATATATATATATATATACTCGATAAGCAACACTGCTCTATAATTATCCTGGAATTTCCTAAATCCGATAATAATAATATTATAATATATATATATATATATATATATATATATATATATATTGATATACTTTTATATAATAGATATATATCATTTTTATTATAAATATTTAATAAATATAATTATTATTTGTTTAGATAATAATGAAATATCTGATTATACTTTGTATTATTTTTTAATTGGTTCGTATTATTTGATATATTAATATAGAATACTATGATTATAGCATAACAATATTTATATATGTTTATACCAATTTTAATTTGTAGTTTATTATTCACTATAATATTAACCTGTTAACCTGTGCCGTCGAGTCGTTTCGACCCCTGGCGACATCGATGACAGCAGCTCTCCAACTCCTCCTACATCTTGAGGCTCGAATCATGTTGTAGATAGTTCCATGGAAGTTTTTCTTTATGCTATCTAGCCATCTTTGCCGTAGTCTCCTTCTGCTTCTATAACCCCCCATTCTTCCTACCATCACTTCATATTCCATTACGCCTGCTCTTATAACATGGCCAAAGTAACATAATGATGCCTTGACTATCCTTGACTCAAGTGTCCATTCTGGTTTTATATTATCAATAACCCATACATTTTTCTTTCTGTCGATCCATGTTACTCTTAGCAGACGTCTCCAACACCATAACTCAAAAGCATCGATCATCTTTCTCTCAAGCTTTCTCATTGTCCAAGATTCTGCTCCGTATAAGACTATAGGGAAAAATAAAGCTTTTACAAGCCTGATCTTTGTTCTGAGGGTAATTCCTCTATCTTTCCAGATTTTCGTTAGTCCCCCCATTGCAGATATACCCATTGCTAACCTTCTGCGTATTTCCTTCTCACAGCATCTATCCTTAGTTATTAGAGATCCCAAGAAAATAAAGTGCGATACTACTTCAATATGCTTTCCATCTACTACCAGTTTCCTTGGTCTTCAGTCATCATTACTTTAGTTTTACCTATATTTAGATATAGACCTGCCTTTTCACTAGCCAACTTTACTCTTTCCATAATTGCTATTAGATCGATTTAGTTTCAGCGATAAGTGTTGTGTCGTCAGCATATCTCAGGTTAGTAATCATCCTACCTCCAATACTGATTCCCCCATCCCAATCTTCGAATGCCCCTCTCATTATGTTGTCTGCATATATGTTAAACAGTAGGGGGGATAAAAATACATCCTTGTATTACCCCTTTCCCTATGTTTATAGTATCAGTTTCACCGAATTCTGTTCTTATAGTGGCTTCTTGTTTCGTATAGAGCTTTTGAGGTAGGACTATTAGGTGAACAGGAACTCCCATTTCTTTGAGTATCACCCATAGTCTCTCATTATCTACGCAGTCGAAAACCTTTTTATAATCGATGAAACACATATACACATTCCAGTTGTGTTCTTTGGCTGTTTCCATCATCCACCGCAAATTAGCTATATGATCTCTTGTTCCTCTTCCTTTTCTAAAACCTGCTTGTTCAATAGGTAGTTCTGGGATAAGGAAATTTTCTAATCTTTTCTGAATAATTCGAAGAAAAATCTTGCTAGCATGAGATATCAGAGCAATAGTACGATAGTTCCCACATTATTTCTTATCTCCTTTCTTGTATATCGGGAGATAAATAGATTTCTTCCAATCTCTTGGCCATTCCTTAGTCCTCCATACGTTATTGAAAATAATTAACAGTATTTTTATAGATGCATCTCCATCTGCTTCCATAAGCTATATAGGTATACCATCACATCCAGATGATTTCCGATTTTATATATGCTTGATAGCGTCCTTTACCTCTGTCTCTAGTATATGAGGTTCATCTTCATAACTAGTTTCGGGAAAAGTATCAGTAATATTAGGATCTCTCCTGTAGAGCTTTTCTGTGTATTGTTGCCATCTAATTTGTACTTCTCTTTCTTCAGTAGCGGTCTTTCCAGAACTTAGATTCATTACTCCACATCTAGCTGTGTATGATCCAGTTATATCTTTTATTTCCTTGTATAGTAATCCTTGTATATTAGTTAATACTCTTGTACTTCCCATTTTATTGTTTTCTTCTATTTTTCTACATTTCTCTCTTACATTTATCTCCTTATCATACCTTGCTTTTTTTTTGAAATTCTGCATTTAGTTTTTTATATTTTTCTATTTAACATTTTCTTTTTGCCTCTCTTCTTTCCTCCGATATTTTTATTGTTTCTTCGGTTAACCATTTTGTAACTTTCCTCTTCTTTACTTTTGGTATCCATTTCTAAGCCGTCTCTATCACAGCATCACGTATATCAATCCATAAATCTTCAGGATTTTTGCCATCTACTTGTAGTATGCTGTATCTATTCTTGACTTCTACAGTATATTTCGTAGAAATGTTTTCTAGATCATATTACTATAATATATATATATATATATAAACAAATTTATTAAATATATTTAATATATGAAATGCTTATATGCAATATATAAACATATATATATAGACAAATAGATTATATATATATATATAACATTACTAGTATATTATTTGTATAGTGTATTATTTTTAAAGATTATATATAGAAAAGTATGTATTTCATAATAATAATATAATAATATGGTTATTATTTTAGGAATAAGCATAATATTGATATGTTGTTTTTACACTTATAAAACATATAAAAGGTTATACATATATTATTATATATACATAAATATAAATATATATATAATTATATATATATATATATAGGCTGTTTTGGCTCTGTGTATGTGCGGATAGTTGAGAATTATGAGTTATTATTAGAAAATTGCATGATCTATAGATAATACACCTATAGGTGTATTTTAGAAATAAGAAATATATTATTTATTTGATTTAAATTATTTAAGTTATAAAAAACAAATATTGAGAAATTAATATAATATACATAATAAATGGGATTTAGCCCTATCGGAGTTAGCCCTATCTGAATTAGACCTATCGGAGTTTTTTTCTGAATTCATTAGTTACTAATGAACTTATAAAATAAAAAATTGTCTTATTATGAATAAATTAACAATAAATATTGAAAAATCTTGTAATATGTAATATGTATAATAATTGATAATATAAATAAACATTATTTTGATAATAATATTTATATTGATAATAAACTATTGAATAGAGTAGAATGCTATACATTTTTAGGAATGTATATTGATGCTAAACTTAACTGGAAAGCTCACATTGATTATATTTGCAAAAGAGTATCAACATTCATTGCAATATTACATAAACTCAAATTTTCATTAAGTATATATACTTACTTTTATAAAATCACTTACATTATTATATAATGCTTTTATCTTACCTAATATTAGCTATTGTATTACTATATGGGGTAATAAGTATAAATAAAATATAAATATGATTATTATATTACAAAATAGAGCTATAGGTTCGCTATTGAGCTACGTGATATTTATAATTTACAAAATAGAATTAATACTGATGAATTTTATAATTCTTTAAATATTTTGAAATTTAAGGATATAAATGTAAAACAATATTAATTATGTATGATGTTTTAAATAGTAAATCAACATCTCCATATAAATCTATATTTTTTCTAAAAAAAAATAACTATAGTCAAACAAGACAATATAAATTTATAATACCACCATATAGATTACAAATAATATATTTTAGTATATTTTATAACGGATTTATATTATGGAATAATTTAGAAAATTCTTTAAAACTTATCTTTCGAAATCAGTATTAAATCGGAATTTGAAAAAACGATATATCAATCACTATCTATAATAATATTGTATGTATACATCTATATATTACTTGAAAGTTTGAATAGACATATATATTAATGATAACTAATGATAACTCTTTGACTGAGGATACATATTTAACTAATGATAATTATTAATAAACAAGAACTATTAAACTAAGGATATTTAAACTATAGAATTTATATAAATATATTTTTAATATATCAAAAAAACCACAAAATAAAATATTATTTGTTTAACCTTTTAACTGTTTTTAAAACCTTTAAATTATGTGTATTTTTAGTATTTTATTTTTAATTTAAATTTTCTTGAGGTCTGATATAATTAATCTGAAACTTACTTAAAATAAAAAAAAAAAAAAAAATTATTATTACAAAAAGAAAAATTACTTTTAGCCAGCAGGCATGCTTCTTATTTTTTGTTTGGATTTTGATTTTTTTTTATACAAATTATATAGTTTACAAACATATTCTTTGATTTCAAATCTTATAGAATTTGAATACAGATATATCTTGAAAACTTATTTAATATTCTTTTACAATTTCATTTTATTATTTACAATGTTTATATTTAAATTACCTAATTAAAATATATGTTAATAATTATAATATTAATACATTTTATTATTAATATATTCAATTATATATTTATATATTTATTTATTCAAATAAATATATTTCAGTATAAATTCAATATAAATCAATGATTATATATCAAATCTAGTTACAGAAGTTAAATAATCTTTTTCTCTTTCACCAGTTCTAAAACAATTAATATTTACAAATTTATATTATGCAATTATGATAAATTGTAAAGTTATGAAAAGTTAGTAAGTATACCTACTTATTTACTAATTTACAGTATACTATTTGAATTTACTTATAAATTGTAGTGTTGTATCGTAAGTGATTATATTTGTGTATTATATTATTATTGTATATTAAGTGAATTTATAATTATATAGCTTTGTAATTTGTAACGTTTTTTTTTACGTTTTGTTTAATTACCTTATTATTTTTTTAAATATTTGATTATATTTTAATTATTTTATTTATTTATCTTATCTCAAATTTTATTTACATGATGAATGGTATTATGAGGAGTTTTTTAAAAAATATTCTTATTTGTTTAATATTTAAAAAAAAAATTACAATTTAAAAAGTAATCTATATGTATATACATTTATAGTAACATTTGAACTATTTTATATTGTATTTTTTGTTGGTGACGGAGTGGCTGATGTTTTTGTAATTGTGTGGTATGGTACGTGTCGGGGAAAGGGATATACTTTTACTGAAAGGAAAGTATTGCCAGTGTTCTTATTATTGGCACAAATAGGATCCGTACGGCATTGGACCTGACGAACCCATACCCCTGAAGTTGATACACCATATATCCTCATTAGTTTCAATTACTGTTGGCTACTCTGGTTATAATTTTAATAATAAAATATATTGTATTTTTATAAGTTCTATTATTTTATTATTTTTATTATTCTAATAGATCACTAAATAATTAAATTTTATTTATAATTTTGTTTTTTAACATATATTTTTGTATATATTTTTGGTATATATTTTATATACATATATATATTTTTTTACTAACTTTAAATTAACTCTTAACATTATATTTTTATTTTACTTTTACTATAATTTTCTCCTCATAATTGTCCTATAGGAAAGTGAAATAGGTAAACGACTAGATAAGCATAGCGATTCTTCGTTCACCATGGTCATACCTAAATTATGATTATTATTATTATTATTATTATTATATATATTATAAATTATTTTGTTGTTCTAAAAATGTCCTTAAATTTTATTTGCTAGAATATCAATATTAATTCATTTAATATTCCACATTTCTAAATCAGTTGTCAGTGTATGTATAACCGGTAGATCTAATTTAGAAACCAAGTTCAATACATTTTTTTTCTTGTTTATTGTTGATCTCATTTTGTTTGTTATCAACCAGGAATTGTGATAGTGAAGTATCGGCAGACAATTATCTCATAATTCCATTACGGGTTATCTAAACATAGAAGTATTGTAGTTCTATGGTATTATTACTGCGGTGATGTATATGTTATATTTTAGCGGTAAATCTAGTGACGATGTATTATGAGTAATATGTACTCAACTCGGTCTAAATTTTGATATATCGATAGGGATCCCTACATTTTCATCAAACCATTTTGTCCCAACATTATCGATACGCTGCGGAAATCTTCTAGAAAGAAAAACACATTATATACCCCAATCATTGCATAAAAAATAACGAATGATCTTTATAATGAAACTTTTTAGATTTTATATATATATATATAATGTATACATTATAATCTTATAGCATATTTAAATATATAATTAATTCAATATTTAATATATCTGTGTTTAATGTATTTTCTTTAATATATAATTTATTATTACTATATAATTTAACTGATATTTCTTGTAAAGATTTAATAAGAGTTTCGGATTATAATTCAAGAACCACAAATTAATCACATATTTTTACCCATTTATTTTCAATGATTAACTGTATATTATCATAAGTTATACTTTATTATTATAATAATGGGTATAATATAAGGTATACCTCATACACTATAATACTTTTATAAATTAAATAATATTTATTTATATATATATTTATATATATATATATATATATATATATATATATATATATGTGTGTGTGTATATTTATGTCATACATTATTTATCTATCTATATACTAGTGAAATATAATATATTAATCAAAAACAAAGATCCACATATTTATTATTTTAATTTATATTTGAAATATTTAATAAAATATAATTACCAACAAAATACATTAATTATATGTAATAATTATACATAAATTATAATTTATGAAAAATATAAAAATGCAAGTCATGTATATAAATTATATAAGATTATAGTTATATTTGATAATAATAATCTTAATTTATATGAAAAATTATATATATATATATATATACATTAATATAAAATAGATATTATATAATATATATTATTTTTGTAATTTTAAATTATTATATTATCATATAATAATATTATTAATAAAAACGATTATTTAGAAACATACACAATTTGGTAAATATGGTTTTGAAAATAAACGAGTTAGTCAGAATAAGTAGTTTAATTATATCTTTAGTGATATATATATATATATATATAGACAAATAGATTATATATATATATATATATATTATAATTTATATACATATTTGTATAATATAAATGTGTAAATATTAATTGTTTTAGAACTGATAAAATAATAAAACCGAAGCAATTGACAAGTGAATCAAATGTGTTAGTCAGAATATGTATTTTAATTATATAATAATTTAACTAAAATTAGTAAAATACGACACATATCATAATTGCACAATATACATTTGTAAATATTAATTGTTTTAGAACAGGTGAAAGAGGAAAAGATGATTTAACTTCTGTAACTAGATTTGATATATAATCATTGATTTATATTGAATTTATACTGAAATATATTTATTTGAATAAATAAATATATAAATATATAATTGAATATATTAATAATAAAATGTATTAATATTATAATTATTAACATATATTTTAATTAGGTAATTTAAATATAAATATTGTAAATAATAAAATGAAATTGTAAAAGAATATTAAATAAGTTTTCAAGATATATCTGTATTGCCGAGTTTTTGAATTTTAGATAAATATAAGTTTATATTCCAAAGAAGATAATCAGCACAATTATGATACTATATAGAGATACTAAATCAATTGTACGGTCACCTGCTTTACAGATTTATGTCTAAATTAAATATATGAAGATAATCAATCCATATCAAAGTGTTATCTTCCATCATCCAATACATAAATTCATTAGAATATCTGATTACATTAATAAAATACTATTTAATAGAAATACTGTTTTACTTCTTTATCTTTATAGAATTATATATAGGCTGCTATTGATCATTTGACACTGATGCTCTATCAATCTGGTATTTGTATTATCAAATTATTGATTAGTATTTCTCTTATATATATGGTTATGCTTATTGCTTGCTTATTTGCTTATTTCAGGATTTTTGTTTCCCGGACAGTAAAAGTTCTCCAAACAACACGGTTCATCATAGCTACTCTCATAGTCGCTCGCCGGTATTCCAGTTTCGCGCTCGAGATTCCTGATGTAGCTTTCTGATGGCCTTCCCCGTCTTCTAGTTCCATGAGTAGGTTCCCAAAGAACAAGGTCCGAAACAACTTCATCATCTCTACGTAGGTAATGTCCAGCAAACTTTAAGAATCGAAGTCTTATCTTTGTAGATATTTTTTCTATAGTCCCATTCAGTACTTCGTTAGTAACTTTCTGAGACGAATGTACGTTTAATATCATTCGTAGAATTCGAGTGTATGTGCCATCAAGTTGTTTGAGTAGTGTTTTTGTGAGAGTCCAAGTCTCACATCCGTACAGCAGAACCGATTCAACTGTGGTTTGCATGAGCCTGAGTTTCATTTTCCTACTAAGAGTTGACTTCAAGATATTCCTCATTTGATGACATGTTATCCAAGAAAGCGCTTTTCTGATTTTTAAATCTTTTTCACTGCTGTCTATCCATGCCCCAAGGTACTTGAAGTCTTCAACCCTTTTCGGATTTAACCCATCTATAGCTTTATTTTCAAACTGTTGAATGGTATTGTAACTCATGTATTTTGTTTTCCCTGTATTCATGCTTAGTCCTACTCGTTTTGCTGAATTTTCGACTTGAGTGAGCATCTATTGGGCTTCTTTGATACCTTCACTTAATAATGCAATATCATCTGCGAAGTCCATATCTGTAATAGTCATAGGTACTCTTCTGCTTTTTCTTTTCCTTAGTTGGAAACCTAGCTTATCTTCCCTTCCAAGTAAAGCTGTTCTCATAACATAATCGATAACTATGACAAAAAGGTATGGAGCTAGCGTATCTCCTTGTAAAACACCAGCTAGAATGTTGAAAGTTTCTGTTTCTCCATCAGGTGTAATGACCTTAGCAGTAGTATCTTCATACATTATGCTAATAGCCGTCACCAACTCCTCCGGTATCCCATAAGCTTTCAGTATCGTAAGCATTTTCCCTCTGTGTATAGTATCAAAGGCTTTCTTGAAGTCGATGAATATCAGGATTTCTTCTAGATTCTTATCTTTGACTCCCTCAATCAGTCGTCTGAGTACTAATATTTGATTGGTTGTTGTTCTACCACTTCTGAAACCGATTTGATTTTTCCTTAAATGACAATCTAGATGAGGCCTAATTCTGTTCAGTATCATACGATTATAAGTTTTCGCTACTAATGAACTCTGACTTATACCACGGTAATTACCTAGGTTGAGATCTCCTTTCTTGGGTATTGGAATTATATTCAAAATTGACCATTGTTTTGGCTTCATTTTATCTAGTAGTGCTTTGTTACAGAAGTAGAGTATAATGTCATCTATATTACATCATTTTAATACTTCTGGCAGTATTTTATCAACACCGCAGCTTTTACCTTCTTTGATTACCTCTTTTGCCAACTTGTATTCATACATTTCAAAAGCTCCACGCTTTATCTCTACATGTTGTATAACTTGAATTATCGTTTAATTTTCATCTTCAATATTTGGTGGTTTGCCTAATAAATCCTGAAAGTGTTTATACCAAGTTTATAGACGTTCTTTTTGGTTCTTACCTTTTAAAATACCTTTTTGAGTTGTTTTTCTATCAGTGATTTCATTTATTAATTCCCAGCTTAATAGGTACTTTCTGTTTAGATCAGCGTTCTCAATTTATTTGATCTTTTCTTCTAGGGTATCAACTGCAATATGTGTATATGCTGTATATAGTTTATTGCGCGATTCAGTATTGTTATGTGGATTTATCTCATTTGGATTGTCTTCATACTCTCTATTTTCTATACGAGTGTCTTCTCTAGCTCTAGAAACAGTATTTTCAGTGGATGGACACATTTTCTTTGTTTTAATTAAAAGTGGAACTAGTTTTCTTGTAACTTCAGCATTTATATCTATGCATCGTTCATATGTGTCTGAAATATCTTTATCGCCTTGCAAGATAAATCGATTCTTTATTTCAATTGCATATTTCTCCTGAAGGGACATGTCAGCTGACTAAATCTAGATTTAAACAAAGGCCAGTTATAACGGAGTTTTCATGGTAATGTCTTCCTATTCGCTCGCAAACTTAGCCTTACCTTAGATGATACGATTCGATGATCTGAACCAATGCTAGAAAAAGTACTGTATGCTTCCACATTTGTGATGCTGCTTCTCCATTTTGTTCTCATTAAGATATAGTCAAGCTGATATTTCCTGCAGCATGGATCCATATATGTCAAAGTTTATTCAACTTCTTTTGAAAACATGTATTTGTTATTACTAATTGTTTTTCATTTATAATATCTATTAATAATACACCATGGTTATACTTCTGTTATATATATTCTACAACTACTTGGAATACGTATTCTGAGTGGTTATAGAATATTTAGAATAAAGTAAACAACAACATAGAAATATGAACATATTACGTCATTAAATTATGTACATATGATAATATATATTATGAACATAATTTATCTATCATATTATGCACATACAAATATTAGCATAATATGCACATAAAATTATGTACATAATATGCACATATAATTACGAATTTTCAAAATATATCAATAACTAATATAGGTATTGTATTAATTTATGGTATACATTAATTAAACATATATGTTCTGTAGTGTACTTGGAGATTTGGGATATATATAGTGTATATGTGTGGTGTATATGTGTGGTCGAATGTATTATCTTTAGCGAATGGGTAAGCAGCATAATTGGGAATATGAATATTACATAATACTTTTTTTAACAATTTTATAATTTAGTATGGCGCGTGATATTGTCGAGAATATTATCTCTTACTGTTAACATAACTATAATTATCCCATATCCCCTATCCTTTATATCACGATAATTTCCCCATATCCTTTACCCGTTATATCACTGTAATTTCCCTATATACCTTACCATGTATATCACTGTAATTACCTCATATCCCCTATCCTTTATAATATGTATAATATATATTTATATTATAATATATAATATGTATACAAGTTAATTTAATATATTATAATTATTTATATTTATAATTCACAATATAAATCTAATAGTTATAAAGAATATATATATATATTGTGTTATACATCCTTACGTAATACACTACTCTATCCATTGTTAAATTACTTTAAACAAGACAAGGTTTAATTTCATTATTAAATTAGCAATATCATCGCACTTCTCACGACGACCAAACGTTAAAAGCCCATATTAGTTTAGTCTCGACACGCCCACGATATTTTAGGGGCGTGTCTATACAATTAGATTTCGGTAGTCCCTTGTTGTTCGCTGATTGATGTAGATGTATCCCTCTACTTCAGCTACGTAAACATTGCATCCTTTATGGGCGATGTAACTGATCGAGATTATATAACATATAATAACTCGCCATAATATATAATATATCTTTGATTCGTATATTATAATATCATCTATATTATTTTAAATATAATTTTCTAATTATATAATATTTATATTTAATTAGTATATGAAATATCGTAATACTATAGCTATAATAGTTAATGTTATTGATTTATATATTTTATATTGAATATTTATACGAATAACATTTATATTTGTTAAATTGGGTTAAATAATAAAGTTAATTCAATATTATTGATGATTAAATTTGTTTAAAAATTATATAAAAATGTACTTTTTAATCTTTAATAGTTTTATTGCCTATTTAATCGTTTGCAATATAGACTAATATTAATCTATATTAAATATATGATGTTTTTCCATTACAATACACTGTGTATTATCAACATAATAATTCATAAAATAAATTCATATATTTCTGTGGATTTCATAAATAATATACAATTAATTTTTGACTATTTACCCAATGATATTCAAATAATTTTGATAGATAATATATAATATGATAATATGATTAATACATAATATGACATACAAATTATGTTCATAATATATATTATCATATGTACATAATTGAATGACATAATATGTTCATATTTCTATGTTGTTATTTACTTTATTCTATATATGCTATAACTACCCAGAATACGTATTCTAGGTAGATGTAGAATATATATATAACATAAATATAACCATTTATATATATAAGAGGAATACGAATCAATAATTTGATAATACCAATACTAGATAGATAGAGAAGCAGTGTCAACTGATCAATAGCAGCCTATACATAGTTCTATAGAGGTAAAGAAGTAATACAGCCTTTCTATTAAATAGTATTTTATTAATGTAATCACATATTATATGAATTTATGTATTGCATAATGGAAGATAAAACTTTGATATGGATTAATAATCTTCCTACATTTAATTTATAAATATATAAATCTGTAAAGCAATTGCTGTTGTTAACAACTCGAGGAATTTTCAAATTGTTGTTAGTTATGATATAAATCAGAAATTAATTTGTAATAGATTATCAAGAATGGTATGTTATCGTAACGTAAGAAGGTAATGTACGACATTTTATTTTGTAAGTCATATTTGAAGTTTGAGTTAGAAATAACGTGTGTAATATGTATAATAAATATTTCAGAAAATCATTTATTTTTATTTTAAGAAAATTCTTATTACAAATTATTAATTAGATCTAGTTACATACCTTACCTTACCGGATCGGGATTGTATCCAAGGCACTTTCAACATTTTTCTATCACGTCGTCCCATCTTTCATGCTGTATTTAATTCTTGAATCATTAGTCCCGTATCTTCACATAGCTGTTTTACATAAGTTTGTTTCGGTCTACCAGATTTTGTTGTTCAATGGTTCGGCGTCCACAAAAAAACTTGATTTATGATTTCTTCCTCACTTAGATAACAATGACATGCTAAACGTGTTATTCGTTTAAGTACTGTACGCGTTAGTGGTGGAATATTTCCGTAGAGGGAAATCTTTGTTGGATGCTCTTTCCCTGATATATTTAATATGGCATTCAACATTCTTGTATATGTTCTAATTACACTTTTCTATTGATTCTTAGTTAGGGTCCAAGCTTCAGAGCTGTATAATAAAACTGATTCTATCACGGCTCTAAAGAAGTTCTTCTTTACAGTTGCGTTGATTTTTGATTTCAATTTAAATCTTAATTTGTCTAGAGCTGCCCAAATTTAACTATTCTTATTTTGATTTATTCACCTGTTGATTCTATATCGCTTCCAATATAAATGAAATTATCAATATTTTTCAAGAATTCATGTTCAATTTACGAATTTATGTTCATGTATTGTGTCTTTGTAGCATTAACTTTGAGACCTACTGTTTTCCCACTTTTTTCTAAGACATTCAGTAGTATTTCTGAATTTCTGCTAGAATCTAAAAATATTACAAGATCATCAGCATAATCTGCATCTATAATCTTAGTTACTGGATATCATCTACTTCGTGGCCTAATTCCTTATTTTCGTCAATAGATGTTCTTAATATATAATCAAGTGTAATAATAAATAATACTGGCGCCAGAGTATCCCCCTGTAAACACATGCATGTATATCAAAATATTCTGTGTTACCATCAGGTGACCATACTATTGATTTATTATCTCTATATACTATCATAATATCCTTGATTATATTCGTTTGAATACTACGTGGAATACTCGGTGAATTGATTCGAAAGCTTTAGAGAAATCTACAAATATTAGGCTTGCTGCAAGTTTATTTACTTTAACACCTTCGAGTATCCTTCTTTCAGTTAGAATTTGTCTTACTGTGGATATGTTATTTCGTAATCTATTTTGATTTGTTCTGATGATCTTATCTAGGGTAGGTTGTATTTTTTCTTTTAGTAACGTATTATATATTTTAGCCGCAATGCATGTTAGTGTAATACCTCTATCATTGTCTGTAACAGTGAGGTCACCCTTCTTTGGGTATGAGAGGATGCGCCATTTCCTCCAGTATTCAGTTAGCTTATGAGAGTATACAGTATTGCAGAATTCTAGTAATATGTGATTGAAGTGACCTGTCGTCCATACTTCGGCTGTTATTTCATCTAATCCGGCGAATTTATTCATATTTTTTCTGAGTACTATTCCAAATTCTTCTATAGTAAATAGACCTTGTAAATTTGAAGCTCTTTGTCCACTATATCATGAATGGTTGTTTTCGAGTTTTTTCCTAGTAATAGAAATTAATGTTATTTCCATTTATGTTTACGCTTTTTGTAATATTTTCTATAATATTATATCTAGTTGTTGTCTTTCTACTAGTAATTTTGTTTACAATTTGCCATGCTATAGCAGATTTCCTATTATCTGCAGCTGTTTAGATATCATCTTTTTTTTGTTGCAAATAATTTGTTTGCTTGTTTATATATGTATCTTGGAGATTTGTTCTAGCTTTGTTAAACTCAATTTTTTGGTTTGGGTTAACATTTTCTTTTATTTTCAATGATAGTTGTTTCAGTGCGTTTCGTGTCTATATTATAATTAAATTTTACCATAATACTCTTTTCTTTTTTTTAATTTTAATCGGAATACATTTATTTGTTGCTTCTGTATGAGAATTAATAAATTCTAAGTATTTATCATTTGTACTTTTACACGATTTGATTGAGATCATCGAAATGAATCCAGTTGAGATTTGAAACGGTTTGGATTTGTATGAGTCAATAGTTTACCTATTTTATTTTGAAATCTCGTATTTATACTTTTCAAACCGTTTTCAATTATAGAGTGATCAAGTGGAGATGCATTTCTATTAGTTACAGTATGAAAGTATCTAGTCACATAATTATATAAAAACAATTTTAAATATAAAATAATAAACTTAGGTTAATATTTAATATACAGTTTATATTTTTTGCTAATATTTTATTTTGAAAATATGATAAACTTATAATTATAATTATATAACAAATCAATAACCGATTAACGCACGTCATCCAGCTGTATATATATATATATATATATATATATATATATATATATATATACTTATACTTATGTAATATTCAAAAACTCGGAAATACAGTTCTATCTTGAAAAATTATTTAATATTATTTAAAAATTAATTTTATTTTTTACAATGTATATATTTAAATTATCAAATTAAAATATATATTAATACTGTATATATATATATATACATATATATATATATATATATATATATATATATATATATATAAATAACATCTGTACATCTCCGAGGATAAAATACTCATAGTAAAAGTATATATAAGTACATTTATAATTTTAATATTTATTTATTCAAATAAATATATTTCAGTATAAATTCATTATATATAATGACTTATAAGTCAATTATAATATACCAAATCCAGTTAAAGAAGTTAAAGAAGTTAAATAATCTTTTTCTTTTTCATCAGTTCTAAAACAATTAATATTTACACATTTATATTATGCAATTATATATATATATATATATATCAATTATAATATATATATCGTATTTATATATATAATTTAAGATACATTATTATATCAATAATCTACGTGTTCTGACTAACTCGTTTTTTTCCAAAACCGTTTTTAACACATTTTTTTGATTTCTAAATAATCGTGTTTATTAATAATATTAATATATGATAATATAATAATTGAACATTACAAAAATAATAAATATTCTATAATATCTATTTTATTTTATATTAATGTATATATATATAATTCTCATATAAATTAAGATTATTATTATCAAATATAACTATAATAATTTATATACGTGACTTGCAATTTTATATTTTTCATAAATTATTAAGATATTACTTTTTTGGTAGGGGAAAGTAATCTAATACGGACACTTTAACAATACATGGTCTTAATATTGTATGACTCATTATTTGTATTCAACAATTACAATATATTAATATTATATGATTATAGATATTATTGTGATTTTAAAATTTTATTTAATCTTTAAAATTCCGTAGATAACGGGGGACCCCGTCGGGGGTGTTCGTATTCGGTACCCATGTCTGAATACGGATATTTTTTTTAATTAATAATACAATTTAGTATCTAAATAATACAAATTCTAGATTTAGCTTAATTGGTGGTATTAATATTATAACGAACACTTTTTTATGAAAACCAGAATAGTTCATACGCTACGTGCTGATTGGTTATATATAACCCTATAGGGTGTCCGTATTAAGACACATGGAGTGTTCGTATTAGGGACTTATATGACCTATAGATGTATGCTTATAACTTAATGAATACAAGATAACAAATATAGAATTTATATATATAATTTCAGAATTCTTTATTTTTTAATAATATAGTGTTATAATTTATATCGATATATTTGTATATTCTTGAGAAGGTTTTAAGTTGAAATTTGTTTTCATAAATTTAAAAATGTAATACAAAAATCAGTTTTTTGGATATATCAGTAATATCTTGAATAATTAATAAATATAAAATACCATTTTAGACTATTTATATAATTATGAATATTTTATTCATTAAACATTTTTTTGTAGGATTTATGGATTCTGAGATACCGAGAGTGTCCGTATTCGGGCACTGTCAATATTTGGTAACTTTCCCCTAATTTTGTTTATTTTCTAGAAGATTTCCGCAGTGAATTGATAACGTTGGGACAACATGTTATGATGAAACATTGGGGTTATATCAAAGTTATAAAAAATAGAGGACATATTAACCATAATGCATCATCACTAGATTTACCCTCAAAAAATATAACATACACATCACCGCAGTAATAATACTATAAAACTACAATACTTCTATTTTTATATTATCTTGTAAGTATTCCTTTAATGAAATTAAGCGACAGTGTTCTACAGTACAAAATATCGCAATGTCTGGTTTATGTTCGATACAAAAAGTAATAAGAGCAAAAATATACGAGAACAAATAATTATTGTACTTGGTTTTTATATTAGATCTACCGGTTATACATACACTGATAACAGATTTAAAATGTGGGATATTAAATGAATTAGTATTGATATTATAGCAAATAAAATTTAAGGACATTTTTAGAGCAAACAAATAATTAAAAAAAATATATATATAGATAAATATATATATAATATCTCCTTCTCCTAATGCATCTAACTTAGGTGTACTTTTTGATTCTACTATTTCCTTCATTCCTCATATTACTGACATCACTAAATCTGCAAATTATCATCTATTTAGAATTAGAAAAATACGAAAATCAATTACTGTATCTCTTACTAAAACTCTAGTTAATTCCCTTGTCCTCTCACATATATTACTGTTCCTCGATCCTTATCAATCTTCCATTATCCTCTATCTCTCCCCTAAATCGAGTTATTCGTTCATCAATCCGTACAACATATAACCTACGTATTCGAAATAATTCCTCTACTTCATCATACCAACACTTACCTCCATGGTTCACATTAAACAAACGCTCTGCTTATCGCATACTATCTATTGTTCATTACTCAATATACTCTTCAAATTGCCTCATCTATATTTCTGCTTCTTTATAGAGTATCTATTACTCTATTTCTACTTCTACTATAGTACAAAGAACCTCACTTCCATCACTTAGAAACCACGAATCTCATATTCTATCAACCCTATTCTCCATCCCTCAAAAATGAATACCCGGGCACTGAGTTATATTGGTCCTAAGCTATGGAATTCACTCCCATCCTATATTAGATCCATAAAATCGCATAAAACATTCATGAAATATATACAACAATTAATCTCAGGTGGGAACCTGAAATACTAATATTGTTTGTCATTATTATTTATTTATTAATTTCCGTAATTCTTATTCTATTTTATTTTATTATTATTAATGGTATTTATTGTTTACCTACATTTATTATTTGTATTCTATATATACACTTTTGAGAAATCATTTATGATTTATTTAAGTGTCTAATAATCATTCAATCAATATATATATATATATATAAAGTATTTGTATACACTAAGTTTTAAATAAAATGACTATACTCGATTTGATATGTAAAAAAGTGACAGTAATAAAATATATTAATAATATTAATAATATATTACAAAAATCAATATAATTGTATTTTTATTGAATTATGTAACAGAAAATGTCAAATAACAGGTTTGTTTCAGCAAATGTTATAACAGAAAATGCAGCTTTTGCAAAATTATATTTTTCTTAATATGTAATATATTATAATAACTTATATTATAATTTTTCGCTAAATAATACTTTATATCGGTTATAGTTTGGATGTCCTACCTGTTTCCATACTACATTATTGAGTATATACATGTATTGATTATTTATGTGATATTGAAAATTATAAATAATAATAATAATAATATATATTATTTATATCATAAGTAGTAAAAGGAATACAAGTAAAGATAAATGGAGAGTATTATTGATTATTAGTCATGGTTATAATTCAAAAAAATCTAAAGAAAATACCAATATATTAATTAGAATAGAACTATATATATATATATATATATATATATATATATATATATCAATGTATATATAAAAAGATATGAATAACCTTTTATATATTTTATAAGTGAAAATACAACATATAAATATTATTATTGCTCCTAAATTAATATAAATATTATTAAATTATTATTATAAAATATATACTTTTCTATAAATAATCGTTAAAAATAATACAATATACAAAATTATAATATAAATGTTATATATATATAAATAAATGTAAATAGATGTATTTAAATATTGCTTATAAGCATTTCATATTTTAAATATATTTAATAAATTTGTTTATATATATTATATATATTGAATAATAATTAAAAATTATAAGTGATATAAATATATCTGTATGATATAATCATAGTATTCTATATTAATACAAAAATAATACAAACCAATTAAATAATAATACAAAGTATTATTAGGTATTTCTTTATCTATTTAAATATTTATAATAAAAATGACATATATCTACTATATAAAATAGTATATATATATATATATATATATATATATATATATAATTTTTAATTATAGAGGTACCCAGCTACTAAAATATGATAGTTCTCTAATTGTTTGTGTATCTATAGCTATAATAAAGCGAAGGATAGTTACCCTTAATACAAGAAAATATAGATTACATAAGTTATTATTAATCTAATTGTAATATCATATATACTGAATATATTTAAGGAGTTATATAACTAATATATATATATATATATATATATCTAATTACACGAAATTATTATTTAATATATGACATAATGCAAATAAATATTTATAAAATGGGGATTATATTTATTATTATTATTATTATTTTATTATTGTTTAAGTATTAAATAATGGAGAATATATATAACTTCCGTTAATTGATTTTTCTTCAATTAATAGTGAATGTATACTATTTACCCTATGCTATATCCCTATTAATGTATATAAACAACTTATGTAAAAACAATTACAAATTAAACATGAAATATGATAATAAACTGCTTTCACTATATTTAGAATAATCTATTTTAATATTGGGAAGCAACTTTACTACCCATAATCGGTATAAAATTAAGTATCTTTAATAAGTAAACTTTAAATATTGGTTAGTTAATCTGCTACTAATTTATATTTAGAATATATATATATAGGGGAAAGTAACCGAATACGGACAGTGCCCGAATACGGACACTCTCGTTATCTTAGAAACCATAAATCCTACAAAAAAATGTTTAATTAATAAAATATTCATAATCATATAAATAATCTAAAAAAGTATTTTTTATGTTTTTATTATACAAAATATTGCTGATATATCCAATAAACTGATTTTTTTATTACGATTTTAAATTTATCAAAAAAAAATTCAACTTAAAACCTTCTCAAGTATATATAAATGTATTAATATAAAATATAACAATATATTATTAAAAACTAAAGCATTCTAAAAATTGTATTTTTAATTTCTATATTTTTTATCTAATATTCATTAAGTTATAAGCATATATCTAGATGTCATATAAGTTCCTAATACGGACACTCTAAATGTCTTAATAAGGACACCCTATAACCAATCAACGCACAGCGTATGAACTATTCTGATTTTCATAAAAATCTCGTGCGTTATAATATTAATACTACCAATAAAGCTAATTCTAAAAAAATTATTATTTAGACACTTAAATTGTATTATTAATGAAAAAATAATAAAAATAAATAAAATATTAACTAATTAAATTACAATATATTTTTCATAAAATTAATTATAAATAATGTAATTGTAATTTGTCTGATTGATTCATCACTAATATATAGTTTATCTAGTGGTATATAGGGTGTCCGTATTATAACACAGGGTGTCCGTATTCGGACATGGGTACCGAATACGGACACCCCAGTTATCTATGGAATTGAAAGATTAAATAAAATTTTAAAATTACGATAATATCTATAATTATATAATATGAATATATTGTAATTTTTGAATAAAAATAATGAGTCATAAAAAGTTAAGTTCATTTATTGTTAAAGTGTCCGTATTAGGTTACTTTCCCCTATATATATATATGTATACAAATGTATTCAATACTTATTTTGATCCCAATTATATTGTCCTCGAGAATTATATTGTCCTATATGATCATATATAAATCATGTGATTGTTTTATTTACAATCAGTAATTTTAATATTTTTATTCAATATTCCTACTTTAAAATTTACGATTACAGATATATTAAAGAAGCGCGATAATATAAGAAAAGAAAGAATTATGTAATCACCAATATTAATAATAAGTTTTATATTTTAAAATATTATTTAAAATGTTTTTTATTTATTTATAATAATTAAAAAAGTAGAAATTTTTTAAATGTTTAATGTTTAAATGTTTTTTAAATGTATCATCATTTAATTATCAAATTAATATTATGATACCTGGTCAAAATCTTCACAACATATTAATACTCAAGCTTTGAACTTCCGAAAAATTATTTATTCGAATTCTTGATTTTATGATCAAATTAAGGGTAGTTGCGACCTCTGTTGTATAAATATATTTGCATATGTATTTAATAGGAAAAATAGTGGTAAAACTAAAAGTGTATTAACCTTTTTAATTGATTTATTAAATATAATATTTAACATAATGTTAGATATTACGTAATGGAGATAAAAAAGGCATTTTTTGTATAGAATACAAAATAAAATATTTAATATAAAGTTATTTATAACTAATAAATTATTATTATTTATAATAAAAGATAAAAGTATACTTTTTGAACATTTTAAAATTTAATATTTATTAAATTAAAAAAATGCAAATATTATGTATTTATATATATATTCTAAATTTGCAGACAATTTAAATCCATTTAAAGATTTTTTGAAGTACTTAATCACTTAATAGAATTTGAATGAGTGAAAGTAGTAAACATAATTATTCTAAATAAATACATTATAAATATTTACAATATAATTATGAACAATTTATGAAATATATATATAGACGATAAATTATAACATTATTTAGATGTGTATATAATATTATTTATTTTAGATTTAAAAATTATAAAATGATATTATATTCATTAAATTATGACGATTATTATATTTAATTAATTTTTTTTTAAATTATTATTATAATTTTTTTAAATGATAAAGTTTTAAATTATTTATTTTATAATTATATTTCATTTAAAAATTTAATTTATATATCACACCATTTTTGTCTTCTTAATTTCAGAGGTTGTACCTATCCTTAAACTAAGCTATTATAGCTACTAAACTATATATATATATAAATATATATATATATATATATATAGATAACATAATTACGAGAATATGAGTCATAAATATTATTACTTGTAAATTAAAATTAAAATTACATATAATATTGTATAAATTTAATAATTATACTAATATTAAATATTAGTATGGATATACAATACTGTTAAATGATTATTCTTATATTATATTATATTATATTAAATATATAATAACATTAATACTATATAATCATAAATTATCTTTAATTAAATATATCTAAATACCCTCTAATTATTTATTAAGGTAGATACCCTGAAGACTATAGCTTTATAGATTCTATAGAACGAACACTGGTAAATATATACATAAATAATACAAATAATATTATATATATATAAACAATAACCAGGTGTTTCTTTATCTGAATCTAAAAAAAAAATATTATAATTTATTAAGTATGTATAATAACAATAATATATATATATATATATAATATATATATTATATATTATATATATATATTATATTATATATATATTATATTATATATAATAATATTCAGAGTTGGATTAAAAGCCTATATGAATGACAAATCAATAGCTTGTCTGGTCATTCACCTATTTAAGAAATTACGAGAAGTAAATTGATAAACGATAATATATAAATAAAATAAATATATATATATATAAAAATAAAATATTGTATTAAAACTGTAATATTACATACAGTATTACAAATATCAATCTATAATACTAAATAATAAGATTAGCTCAAGCTACATCGGCTATGGCAAGGCTAACTATAATATGTAATAGCAAAGATATATGTTTCAAGCTCAAATATAATCTATATCGCTCTCTAGTATTGTCTATTCTAACTTATGGTTGAAAATATTGGACTATAAGTGTACTTTCAACAAAAAAACTACAAGGTTTCGAAAACAAATCTCACAGAAACTTATTGGAATAACATACAAAGAAATGAAGACAAGCGGGTATATTAAAGATGTATACATGTTTAATATTTAAGTATACTGATATGTTTAATTAATACAAATTATTTTAATTAAATTAATACCAGTATAAATGATAAAGACATAAAGTATAAAGACATAAAGTCACATAAAGATATGACTGCTCAGATGAACACAAGAGCATATCTTCAATTTAGTTCCAAAATACCCTACACCCTAAATTAAATATACGAATATATATTATAATTGAGATTATATAATATTTGTGGCTATTAATTATGCTGTTATGTTGCTACTATGAGGCTATTACTGTATGCTGAGTATATAAAAATATATATATAAATATATATATAGAACTTATAAAAATATTATAATAAATATATACATTAAAACAATATATTTAAGTGAAAATATGTACTACAACATAGAAATATATATATATATATATATATAAGAATAAGTGAGTGGAAATAATTAAGTATGCATCAAATTTCTACCAAACCCATATAACAATATATAATACAAATTATAAATAATTGACATATTATACTAATACTTTATATTCATCAATAATAATATTACCATTTGCTAAATATTAATAATAAAATTAATATATATATATATTAAAAAATGTCACTAATGTCACATTATAGATCAAATTTATCTTATAGATAATTTTTCAATATTTCGTATATTAAAACCATTGTTACATTTTTTTCTCTATATACGTGATATCTGAGAGCAAAATGTAGTATACATATTATATACTGAAGTAAATATGAATTAAGAGTACTACTGAAGTTAACATATAAAATCAAATAAATAAGTAATCGTAGTGAGAGATAAATTACATGGCAATGTGATATTGCAGAAGAATAGAGATTTAGGAATTGAATAAGATAGATATATCAACATAGATAATAAAATAGTATTACATAAATTAATAATAAAACAATACAATGCGATACAGTATGTACTACGTGCTACATCGATACAAGAAGCATACCTATAGCATATGCATAACAACATTACACACAACGATATGTAGTAAAGAATACATATCTGATAGCGGTATACCACTATAGTGTGTGCAAGTCGTACATTTAAGTTCTATAGTTATGGTAAACATTATATAATAGTATATGCATGCCCCACCCTTTAATATCAGTCTATAAGATACATAATATTTGTTCTGTTAATGTTATAAAGAAGTTATATGAAACTATCTAATATATATAAATATATATATATATATATATTACATTACAAAGTATAACCAGTTGTTTCTTCATCTGTATCAACATTTTTGAATAATTTGTTAAATAATAATAAAAATAACCTATATATATAATAATAATAAATAATAATAATAATAATATATTTAGAGTTATATCATTTATGTTATTTAATGTAAACATTGCATATTTATAGATATTATTTATATAAATAACTTTGATTAGAAAAATATTATGTTTACGATTTATATAAAGATATAATATAAATATATATAAAATATAAAGATAAATATATATATATGAAATAATCATTACTAGCTTTGACTGCAGGTTGGTAACGTTATATTAGTGCAATCTCCGGATCCAGTCTTATTCTTAATAAAACATTCTAAGCTTGTGTTATTTAATTTTGAACTTTTGCAAATATTATTTTTTGTATATAAGGTTGAATTTAAGTCACTATTCATACTTGCCAACCAATACATGTCACAATCACATGTAAAATTATTATTAGTTATTATTAAATGCGTAGATTTCATTATGAATTCTTTAAATAATAATTTTTCTAGAACCTTTAAGTGATTATAATCTAAATACAACATGTCTAATTTTGGAAATATATTTAAATTCAAGTTAAATTCATGTATTCTATTGTGAGCTAGATCTATTTGTTCAAGTAATATATTATGGTTAAACATAGTACTATTTATAATAGTAATATAATTGTTATTCAACTTTATATTTTGTAAATTTTTCAATTTTATAAATACATTAGTATGAATATACGAGAAGTTATTATGGCTTAATTGTAAATACTTCAATACATCATTGGTAAGGTTGTGAGTTGTGTTAAAGAATGCAAACTCGTGCAGGGTTTTAATAGATTTACGATTGCATATAAACTTATCTATGTCATTACCGCGTATTGCATATTGTTGTAATATTCCTTGATTATCTACTTGGTCATCTTCACAACTTTCCTAAAATAGTTTATATTCTTATGAAGTATATTACCTAATTAAACAATAATATATATATATATATATATATATATATATATATATATATATAAATGATCAAATATAATATATATATATATATATATTTATATACTAATATATATTAGATTAATTATTCAAATAAACTATAGTTTATAAGTTTATATACATTATTTTCTGATTATATATTTATTTTAGTTTGTTAACAGGTACTTAAGAATTTATTGTTGGTTGATTTCGAGTGAGCCGAAGTCTAACAGACTGACTTTTATGTATTTTTGGATACATATATTTAACTCGCTCGACTAAAACTACTAAATATATAGCAGATGGGTAAACATATCTAAAATAAGGTTTTACCTATACACAAATTAACTGGGGGTATAGAAATAGTGTGAGGTATTGAGCGTATACACTATATATACGCTATATACACTGTATACAGTTATTCGACCGAGAAGAATACACGGGTATTCGAGGTTGTCCGTTATTTGACTAGAATTGCATCTACATCGACCAAATCACAGTTGTTCTTACGAGTTAAGATAATAGTAGTCCTTATATACAGATACATATTCGACTGCCTATATTGCAGCTCACGCGCATGTAACTAAAAGTACGCTAAGTGACATGTAAATAGTTAATATTTAATCTCTATAGCATTATATAATGCGTAGGTATATATATAATGCGTAATAAATATTACCTTACAGAAATTAGCATATATTTATTGATAATATTATTTTAATATTTAGAAATATAAATGATATTTAAGAAGAGTGATGTATAGTTAACTACAATGTATAATGTTAGCGTGGTAACACTAGTCAATTGCAGTAGCGGAGATTATATTTAATATAGATACAAATATGTATATGGGCATATAAATAAGTTAATTAAATAAGCACATCTACAACCTAGAATTAACTTGTATGGTTATGCATAACATATATATATATATATATATATGTGTGTGTATTGAAACTATATATTTGAACACTAAACAATCTATATAATACGTACATTTACTATATATTAGGTTGGAGTGAAATTTGAAATAATTATGGCGATCTGGTTATGACTCGCGATAATGATGTAAATATATACGTGAATTAGTGACATTATATAACTCCAAAGTTGTGATTTGAGAAAATTCGTGAAACTGTAACAACTGACACGATTAAAGCCATATATGGTATGTATACAAACTATAGCTGGGACACCTACGCTTCGAATAGAAGGGCGCTTTTTATGTGTGTGGGAACACAAATTGTGGAAAAAGATATATTTTTCGCGATTTAGAAGCATTTTAATGACAATATATTCAAAATATATTTATAAATACGGAAAAATCGAATTTTGTGTTTTTCAATAAAATAATATTAATTATAGTATTATATTAATATATTATATTAATATAATATTAATTATACTAGTGATGTATATGATGCTCAAATATAAAGCATTAATGTGTATCCGCCTCGGTTACCTAAAGTCTCAACTCTGCTTGGGCTCATTTGGCTAGTGTCTCAGCTCGGCTCGGGCTCGTTTTTTCCTAAAATGAAAGTCTTACATCATTTACATCACTAGATGACATTTAGATCAATATTCAATTAATACTGAAGTTGGCAAAATGTCGATAGATTCATGTAAATATTAAATATATAAAAATTAGAAATAAAATGTGATTTCAAAAAATCATTATTTCGGCTCGGTATGTTTTATAAGAGTTTAAACTCTACTCGGGCTCGGTTGGCTAGAGTCTCGGTTCGGCTCTAGCTATAATTAAAGGCTCGGCTCGTCACAATAACCAAAACTCTCAGCTCTGCATTAAATATATCGGCATCATTTACATCACAATTATATACTATAAACTACTAACGGCATTCATCAAATATATATTAAGTATTATAAAATATATAATTACTAAGTAAATGGTTAATATATTCATTTCTATAATTGTATTATTACTACTAAATATACTTGATACATTATTATAACGAAAATATACAAAATTACATTTATAATAAATATTAAAATGTTCTCAAATTAATTAAATTTTAAATAATTCAGTTTATTATTTAAAATGATTTATTTCTTGTTATGTAAATATAAATATCTAGTTCTATACATTTTTTATATATTAAGTATATTATTCAATAAACAAATGCGTACATGCATTTATTAAAGGTGTAAAGTATATATTATATACTATTACAAAATGTATAATCATCTACCAAATAATACATCATTTATATATATAGTATTATTTTAATTGTATAGTGTTGGAAGTAAATATAAACTTTACATATTTGTTATTAATTTAAACTATATTTTTTTTTGGACATTACATGAGGAACATCCAGTAACTATAGATATATATTTTCCGGTGTGTACGTAAACCATTATAAACTGTCATGGCATTGCGTTTAGAACACTATATATATTGTTATTGTTATTTTATTTGGTTGAATCCATCTCATCCAGGAACTTAGATGAACTTTTTACTTAAAACCATATATGTATCTAATATACATTCGAAGCCGCTCTCATGTTAAGGTATCCATGGTTTTAACGAGAGCCGATCATGTATTTATACATAATTATATAAGATTACTTCTAAATAATATTTTAAGACCAATTTCTAAAAATTAATAAATGGTCAAGAGGAGGCTCGAACCCGTGTCCTACTGCTTAAGCAGTAGGATTTTGTGTATAAACAATTGTGTGTCTGACGCCTTAGCCAGCTGAGCCACACATGCAGTTTTATATATCATATATTATTATTTGTATTTACATATGTAAACGTATAATAATACTATTGCATATTATAACTATATTGTGAACTTGAACTCCTGTTTACTTTTATTGCTAACATTAATTTAATTTCATAAATAATTTATCAGATCAATCCGATATTAAGATAAGTTACCAACACTTAAAATAGTATAACCCTGTGTATAAACATTCACTCTATATTCCATACATATTATTTATTTATTTCATTCATTACTTATCCATTAAATTACATTTATATTATCATTATTTAAAAAAAAATTTTAAATCACTGAATTGTTTATACTAATATTGTTTACATTCTATTATACTTTTTTTTTTAATTTCTCTATTAATACGTTCTATTTATAGCTTATTAGTAATCATTAAATTAACCAAACTTGACTTCCTGGAAATAATAAATTAGTTACATTGCCAGTCATTAACTATATAATTAACAATACCACTGCATCATGCAATCACTGATAATCTATTTTAAATAATACAGAAACTGACTTTGTTAACTGGTGAAGGTGTTTAACACATGTACACATGTATAAATGCCTAAAAGATAATAATTATTTAACATTTAAATGGAATAATCGCAACAACCCTCACTATTATGCTATCCAACTCATGCGTTCTCCTTCATTGTTATATATATTTCCGAAATTTAATACATTTAATAAAATGCTGTCACCACCATTGTAAATAGCAACATATGCCTCATCACATCCTAATACCGATATCAACATAAATGAAACAATCTCCCAAACCTACACTTTAAATAAGACAACATTACTAATATAAAATATCAACAAATAAATAACACTAAGATCATAAAAGAACTTATTAAATTACATAATACTAAGCCCATTCAACCACCACCCTCTAGAATCTAGAGTATAGATTATCCACATCAATTAAATGTAAACTGAATAAACACATTACTCCCCATACTCTCCCTAACAATTTCTATACATAACTAAATTTTATAAATAATTTAAAGCAACCACACAACATTATAATTCCAAAAAAATACTCTACATCTATCACATATATAATAAAACCCACATCAAAGTAGGCTTTCCCCTGTCCGTTAATTATATTCGCCATACAAAATAATCTTCTGTACAACTCGAAAATCAAATACATATACAGCACTAAAACAATTAACTACGAATTACGTACCTACCATAATAAAAAAGTTAATTGGAAAACATCTCCCTTAACCCCACACCTTTATGTTATTAAGCATTGGAGTAAACTCTTCAACAATCGCACATGCATTAATATATGTCAAGCAGCATCCGATAAATTCATCCAAACATATAGAATCCACTAATCATACTCAACATAATAACTTACTATCTGTATATCCTAACTATAACGAAGAAATAGAAACTATTATTACTTACTTTAAACAAACCACCCCATCGCCAATTCCAACTCCGTGTCCTTCACCAATTGTGAAACTTTCTCCACATCCCTCACAATGACACTCAATTCCAAAAGTACACAAAAATAAACATATGCCTTGCAAAACCACTTCCACAAAACTAACCCTTCACAAACTGTAATCCCCTTCTATACCTTTAACTCACTATCCACATCTTAATCAGAACGACATAACTGCAGTTTTAGGCATGCCTAATTAAATCTGCATTATTAAATACCTGCTCCATCCGTAAATAACATCCCACTTATCCTAGAACTTTCTGTAGAAGATGACCTTGATCTTAAATTTATCACAGAAATATGGATTATCCCTGATGACATACCCTTATATCATCTCTGAACACCGGCCCTTACTATTTTTCTCATTTTTCTAGACGTAATACCCATAATTATGGAGGAGTTATTGGCATTATCTTTAAATCCTCCCTTAATGTATCCCCTCTACGTGACCATAACAATGATCACTCTGAGGCTTTGTTATTTACCTCTTGCATTAGTCCCCCACACTCCAGGACTTTTAATATATCACTATTTTACCGACTATTCTCTTCACCAATCCCTTTATTCCTGTCTGAGTTTTATTCATTTACCTATTTAATATATATAAATCTAATATCATTATAGGTGATTTTTACATTGTCACTAACCAATCAACTAATCATTCTAAATCACTACTAAATTATCTACTAAAATTTATATATCTACCTAAATTACTATTGCCATCCTCCAATCTTAAACTTCATAATACTTACCCCACACACAAACATGATAATACCCTCGATCTCCTAATTTCGCATAAGTCATCCAACTTGATTTGTTCTCACTCTGTTGGCCCTTGTATTTCTGATCATCACATTATCTTTTTTACCCTTCAATTCCTTAAACCGCCCACCCTACTATCACTCGTTCTTTCCGCAAAACAAAAATCACCAACACTCACGATTCATCAGAGACTTCCTACCCTTCTCACATAACTCATCCTAAGAATTATTTAACACTCTTTCAATTTCCGGAATATATACTCGCGCTCTATCAACTGACAAACTCCAAATATAGATGTGATCTCTTAAATTCAAAATCGCTTCATTTCACGGCCTCTCTGGAATCATGATCATCAGATCAAAAGAAAACTTTCACCATTTGTTCTAAACTATTTGGGCGAAATAAAAATAAAATTTTCTCCGACATTCCACAAGACACCCTCTCATCAACTTTCGATGACTACTTCCATTAAAAGCTCACAAGTACTCTAAGCAATCTCCCACCATATACCTCTTTAATAACTACCACCATGTTCCAACAAAGTTATGTTTTCAATATATCAAAACATTAGAGATAGTATACCATTAGAACATTAAAATAATTCTCCACGAAGATAATGTGTGTACAAACATAATGATTCTTGTAAATGAAAACACTACAGTTGATTATTGTAAAGAATGTGCTGTTATGCGAACAATATGTGTAATTATGTGTTTATAAATATTAAGTTTAAATCATTATTGTCCAAAGATAATGTATTATATCGAAGACCATACAAGAAATATGTTGAAATTCAAATATATATACAATTCTTATATTTTCATAATTATTCTTAATCACTTGTTAATAAATATTTATAATGTTACCTCTTATACTATAATATATTCTTTACAATACCTATATCAAAGTTGTCATTGTATATAGTGTATTCCCTGAGTTATACATGATTTTTGATAATATATAAGTATCACCATCTTCTCTCTACACATGTACTCTATAAACGCTACAATTTAAATGAATATGATGGATATATCCCTATATCTTCTATATGATACATAAAATTATATATAAGGTCAAGCGGTACAGCTCCCTATATATCGTGCATACGGTATTTATTTGACCTAGATGTAAACAAAATGTAAACAATGTAAACAAACATAAGATTAGTATTGAAGAATTTATTTAAAATATGCATAAATAATGATTTTATAAACTTAAAATTCTTGAATTATATTAAATTTCATTGATTTTAATTATACATTAAATATACATTATACTTATATATTAATAAACATAATTAATATGATATAAATATATTATTAGTATAAATTTGAATGTCATCCGCATATATATGATATTTCACATTTGGTGTTTGTTCTATTATATATTTCAAAGGAGAAATATAAATAGTAAAAAGTAGAGCACCTAATGTGGATCCCTGTGGAACCCCGTATAATGAAATATTCTCACATGAAATACAAACATGAATCTTAACAGAATAGGTTCTATCTTTGATAAGTTGAATTAATATTTTTAAAGCATCTCCAGTTATACCAATTTGTGTAGCCTATTGATAAGTATATCATGAGATATACTATCAAAAGCAGATGAAAGGTCAAGTTGTAATAATTGAATACGGCTATGTTTATCTAAAGAGAAATAAATGTCATTCATGGTAGAGAGTAAAGCAGTTTCAGTATTATGACCCTTCTTGTATGCACTTTGATATACATCAACAAGATTATTGTCATTAATATAATTAATGAGTTACTTAGATATATTTTTTTTCAAACAGTTTACCTATAATAGGAAGCATAGATATAGGTCTAACATTACCAAAATCATTAGAATCTAAACATGGTATTTTTATAATGGGACATATCAAAGATGATTTAAGAATTTCGGAATTTCACAGTTATTTAATAAATTAATTATAATTTTAGAGAAGATAGGAGTAATATTATTAGCTAATTTTTTAATAACAGAAGGGGGGATAGGATCAAAAAAGGACGATGAAGTAGATGTAATTATATATATCAACAATTGAAGGAGGGAGAAATGTATCAAATGAAGTAGAGACTATAGGAACTGATATTGAAGGATTACTAATATCCTCATTTAAAACAATATTATTTATTTTATTACAAATATTAATAACTTTAGAATCAAAATGCTCAATAAATAAAGAACATAATCTTTCATTAGTAAAAGGAGGATAATTTAAATGCGATTCATTGCCTAGGAGTTGTTTAATAATAGAGTAAAATGTCTTCGAATTATTACCATAAGAGAATATACTATTTTTATAATAATTTATTTTATATAATGAAAGTTTCATTCTATATGCATTCCTTGCTATAGCTAATTGTTTGTAATTAGTGATAGAAGGATTTTTAAATAAATTCTTTCAATTTTTCTAGTTGACCTTTTTACTTCTGATGTAGAACTATTAAACCATGGTTTATTACTTCTAACTTTAAAATAATTTATCTTAGTCGGAGTAAAGATATCAAGGTTTAATTTTAAACAGGTATTTAATAAATTAATATTAGGTATTATATTCTCAAAATTTGTTTTAATATTATCTGAAAATAATTAAAATCGATAGATTTAATATCCCTATATACAGTTCTTGTTTTAATAGTATTTTTGGAAGGAATGTCTATTTCAAGTGAAATAACATTATGATCCGTTATTGGAGGTAAACTTATAGGAGGTTTAGATAAAATATTAGAAATTTGAGTAACTACTAAGTCAAGTATATGACCAATATAGTGTGTTGGGAATGTTATGTGTTGAATAAGTGAAAAAGAATCAATCAAATTAATGAATAAACTATGTGGATGAACATCAGTATCATAATGGAAATTCATATCACCAATAAGGATATAATCATTAATCTTAGTACTTGTAATTATATCAGAAAATTCATTTAGTAATATATTTATATCATCCATAGAAAATCAAGGTGATCGATAAATTAAAAATAACGAGAATTTAATAGAATTATGTAAATAAAAGTCAATAGATAAACCTTCGCTATAATCTAAATTAATCCTCTTAAAATTAGAATATTTATAAAAAGTTTTAAATAAAATACCAACACCACCACCAATACTACCACCCATATTATAAAATATCTAGGAATGTGAAGAAAAGAATATTGATCTCCAGCTATATCACTGATTACAGCAGAATCTAATTCATTTAACTAAGTTTCATTGAAACATATTATACCAGTAAATTGATTATCAATTAAAAAAGAATTAATTAAAGTGATATTCGCTCTTATTGATCTGATATTCATTAAAATATTACAAACTTTATTCGTATCTCTGACATAAGGTCATTTATTTTTAATATTGGAATCATTTGAATTCTTCAATGCAATAAATGTATCAAATGAAGAATTCCATTCTTTCAATTGATCATCAGAAGGTTTTAATGGATTACATTTCCAATCAATTTTATCAGCACCATTTATATAGATACCAATGGACGTAGTTCATAATCTCTAATCTTATTATTGATGACATATTTATAACAAGATATTAAATCAGATTTAATTGTATGATAATATACGTGCCCTCTTTTTACAACTAACTTATATATAGATAATCAAGAATACAATTATATTTATATGCAGTATCTACTAATTTTGATCTCGATAATCTTGAACAATTTAAAAATTCTAATTTTAAGAAAGAATTAGTGAAATATATATAAGCATTATTATTACGGAAAAATACATTTGTAATTGAAGTTAAATTTATGTCAAGTAATACGAATAAAGATTTGATTTATTCATTGTTACAATTTTTTACATCTATATGTTCAATAGTACAAGAAAGTTTATTATCTAATTGAGGATATTTAGTATTGTTATTTTCTGTTTTATTAATTTTATTCATAATAATATTAAGCTTAGGCTCAATAGATTTTTTCAAAGCATCAGCGAATGATTTATTATTTATATTAGTATTAGTATATGTATTATTAACTATTTCCTCAATTTCATCTAGTTTTGAAGAAATACTTGAAAGAGTGATGGGGTCATTTGTGATGGAAGTGTGACATTATTTATAGAAAAAGTAGGTTTACATGAATCACATACATAAAGAATATAACCAGAATTAAGTAATGATACTGCCATTACTCCATGATGTTTTAATAATCCCAACAGAATGCATACATTTAATATGTAGATTTGCATTACACTTAATGCATGTAATATAATCAGATGCGCAAGCATTATTGCATTGGTGACAATCCATAATAATGTATAGTTATAGCATAATATCTAGTTAAATAATATAACCAGGAATGAAACCCCTTACTACTAATCGTGGTTTCCTATATTATTATATTAAATAACTATATTAATATATGTACATGTATTTTATAAATAGAATATACTAGTCAGATCATATATCATATATCTAATTAAATACAATAAAATAACTATCAGAAATTAAGTTTTGGATATTTTATGCAATAATATAAATAGAAATTATATATTATCAACTAAACTTATATGCAGTGGAGGTAGTAGCCGACTACCGCAGAAGCTTGCTTCAGGGGAGATCCCCGGATCCCGATCACGATCGTCTGTGATGACCAGATATAGAAATACACGATACAGCATTAATATGTGTAGAATAGGAATGCGTGTATTTGTTATGAAATATCCAATGTAAAATATTACATGTAAAATTCCGTTATGAATTAAACAATAGAAATTGTATTGAATGAAGACAATAGAAAAACACGACCGTTCGCTATAGCATATTTGAGAGACAACAATCGAATGGTAATATAATGTGTATACTATACACAAAAAGTGACTCTATACAGATAATAGTTCTATCATGAGAAGTATTCTAAATAGACATATATTTTCCTATAAACATATACATTGTATTTTGAAAACATCTGGAAAATGTTGTCCGATCAGTGTGTACACTGCGATAGGACCTTAAGTATTTGTAAATAAAGTAGATATATGTACACTGTGCGTTGTACACACGAACATAGACACTATATGCTAGACACTATATGCTAGACACTATATGCTAGACACTATATGCTAGACACTATATGCTAGACACTATATGCTATACACTATATGCTTATAGTATAAACTCTAATATACTTATGCTACCTACTATCAACAGAAAACGACATGATGAAAGAGCTTTTCGGTATATGGCTGCATCTACGTGGAACAATCTCCCAGACGATATACGGAAATCAACCATGTATCGAAGAAGCGATACCCTCAACTATTACCTTACATAATATTTTCGTTTTTATTTTATTCTTTTACCGAGAGAATATGCTGTATAAATCCTTATCCTTTTTATTTATATACTATTACTCTCGCACTATTTATTATTTGTATATATATATAAGTAACTTGCTATAGCAGTGTTTTAAGTATAATTAAAACACTTTCGAGAATAGCGCTTGCTATTATATGTGTGTATAATACTTCATATCCATCTTCATCATAGTTATAGGTATACCATTACTGATTAGCAGATTACTAATTATCACTATTAGTACATTAGTAATTAGCCAAAATAAATATTATTATAAACATATTATTCTTAAATTGAGATAACTAGTTATCACTTTAGTGATATAGCCTATAGATAATAGAGATATATCATATAGGTATATAAATGCATATGAATAAGTGATATTTATATTATATGTTTTTAATATATAATATAAATATAAATATATATATGATTTATATATACTATATATATATCATATACTATATAATATATAATATATACTATATACTATATATACAACAAAATAAAAACTCAACCACAACTATATATATATATATATATATATATATATATATATATATATGAATGAAATAAATACATTAATTTGAGCAATGTATATTAAACAATATTAAATATACATATTGTTGTTATGTAATAACTATTATTCAGAATCCATCTCGTAGGTACCTATCGTTATATGTAACCAATATTTACTGCATTGTTTGCATCATTGGTGGTATTTGATAGTAATATGAATGTACAATGTAAAATGTACATTGTACAATGTACAAGCCATTGCAGTGACCTTACAGGTACTCGTACAGTGTACGGCGTACACCCCCAGTACATCGACATTACTATAGATTAAATCACTCTATTGTAGAGAGTCTATACATAGATATGTAAATTCGGTATTGATAACATATACACATGTATATACGTATATCAACGTCATATATGACATTCTATTATTACATATATACTATGAAATGTATTAATATAAGTTACATTCTTAAGTTGTATCGAACGTAATATCATTAAAACTATACGTGTACTGTATTATATAATAATCTATTTATAGAGTTAATTTAAACGGAAACATTTCACAGATTGTTTCTTGTTAAAAAGTTGAATTCAATTGATTAATAGACATATTAATATATTATGTAGTTCATTCATGGTGGTAGTTGATTAATCATATTTGATATTTAAAAATATCTTCGAATCATTCTATTTAAAACAATCCTATTCAAATACCATTTCACGGTTATCTATGTAAATTATATTATATAAAAAACGTAAACTAAATACCTATACATTAGGGTGGAGTGGATTTTGAAATAATGATGGCGGTCTGGTTATGTATCGCGATAGTGATGGTTAAGGTTATATGTTGAGTTCATATAATAATCCTATAATAATTTCAATAAATTCACATATAACCTTAAATAACAATATATAGTATACATACCCATGTATATAATGTAGACGATATTTGTATTTAAAGCCATATTTAAATTTTTATAATTAATGTAACGGGTTAAAAAGCATAATCACTCTGTAGGTGGTGGAAAACTATGGGTTGGGACTAGTGATGTAAGTTATGCTCAAATCTAAAGCATGATGCAGTCTCAGTCTCGGTTACCTAAAGTCTCAACTCGGCTCGGGCTCATTTTGTTAGAGTCTCGGCTAGGCTCGAGCTCTCTTGGCTAGAGTCTCGGCTCGGCTCGGGCTCGTTTTTTTCCGAAAATGAAAGTCTCGGCTCGGCATCAAAAGCTCGGCATCATTTACATCCCTAGTTGGGACCCTTTACAATTAGTGGTAAGGTGTTACAAACATTACCAGTTGTATACATAATCTATTACTGTAGATATATATATATATATAATCATATTTAATCAAATAATGAATGAGCATAAGGAAAAATCAACATTATGTTTGATATTTGCTCATGCAGAAATAGTAGTGAAAACGTATGCTTTTGATTTATGTATTATATAATATGTATATCAAAATAATTATATATAATTATATATATAATACGTATAATTATTTAATATAATATAATAAAACATATATTTAATAATATCTTATTTATGTTGTATGTGTGTTACAAGCTTGGGTTTACCGCGCTATAGAACGTGGAACCCGTGTGTGTAATATAGTATACAACCTTTGATAGGCATACAACGATGTATTCCTATAAAGACCAATCTTACAATACTATTTAAAGAGATCTTATATAATGTGTATACAACAATACTTGGCTCTCATTAAAACCATGGATGCCTTAACATGAGAGAGGCCTCAATGGGACATTAGAGCCATGTGGTTATAAGATAAAACTTCATATGAGTTCATGGATGGGGTAAATGACTCCACCAAAGAATACTAATATGTACCTATATACATACATATATATAAACATATAATACTATAGGTAAATAGTATAATTTATAATAACTAATAAATATTTTAAACTTTATTTAATCCCATATTTGTATACTAAGCTGGATATATATATAATATATATATATATATATATATATATATATATATATATATATATATATATTTGAGTATATAATGTATTATAGTTATTAACGTACTTATTATATAGTATTTACTACTATTAAGGTGAGGCGTAGCGTTAATTTACCATCAACAATTATTTTACTTCAAAATATTAAAAAAATAATTAATTATCTTGAAATTATATATAATATGTTGTTCATATGTAACTAATTACCTTATGTATGTAATATAAGCATAGTCCTATAAATAATTTAATACAAATTCTTTTTTCATATTTAATACACACAAAACTTTATTATATCGGAATGTTGTCAACACAATTTAATTTTTTTTGAATATTCCACTATTTTAACCGTTTTGTTAACCGTTTTGCAAAAGTATAACATGTACAGAGTTCATACATAATATATTGATGATATTATAAATATATACTTCTGAAAACATAAATATATTGCTTTGATACACTTACAATTAAAATAACATATTTTTTCAGGAATTAGTAATATTAATTTAATATTATTATTTTGTAAAGTTAATTTGTCAGTATCTAAGTATATTTATAATATATAATACTTATAAGAATACTTATAATATATATTTATTGTAAGTATACTTATAATATATTATCATACGATGATATAATATCATATATAAAGTACAACAAGTTATATTCTAGAAAATGTATCTTAATAGTTGGGATTTTTTAGTAGACCTATTGTTCCCTGTATTGTACATATACATACTACTAAAGCTTCCCATTATTCTATACATGGAGTATAACTCTTATATTAAATAATTATAATTAATGGTAATATTAATGTATTATCGTTTTTAATTTACATATAAATATATAAGTATTACCTAACTAGTGATATGCTATCTCATCATATAACGATAACTATTCCAACATAAAGTTATATCTAGAATGTATATTGTTAAATTAATCAAATTAGTATGTATAAGTCTGATTATTATCTATTTGTCGAAGGTTTACATTGAATTTATATTTGTTTAAATGTCGTTAATGACCAACAAAGTAGGCATACCTAATCTAAATCGCAAAATATTGTTTATAAATAAATAATATATATTTTAAATCGATAATATATATATATATACATTATCGATTTATAATATATATTATTTATATATATATATATATAATATAATTTGTAATTATGTAATATAATTTGTAATTATGTAATATAATTTGTAATTATGTAATATAATTTGTAATTATGTAATTATATATATTATTATTGTTATAGTTATTTGGTGGAGTCCTTTCATCCCATCCAGGAACGTAGATGAAGTGTTCACGTATAACCATATTGCTCTAATGTTCATTCGAACCTCAATATATATATATTATATTAACAATTTGTAATACCAAATATTTATATTTTGGGACAAATCAGATTTTGTCAAAATAAACAGTTATAACTAATTAACTTCGGATCGATATAAAACAATTTAAAATTTATCGTTTTTTAGAATATATTATGTAAATATAATATTTATATAGTGTTATATTTGGCTAATAATATATATATATATATATATATATATATATATATATATATATTTATATATGTATTAATGAATTATAATTACTATACAAATTATATTTTTTAATTAATAATAATTGTATTATATATAATTATTTCAAAATTAATTTAAAATGATAAAAATAAAATGAATTTTAATCTCTCAGATACTCCTGAATTAATAAATAAAATGTAAATATATTGATACAAATTATTTAATATAAAATATTATAGGAAATATTATATTATGAAATAATGTTAGTCCATCACCATACTAATCATCATCTTATTATATATATATATATATATATATATATATATAAATATATATATATATATCAATATATATCACTTCCTGTTTACACTATTATTAATATTATTGTGTTTATTTTTTAATATATATAATTTACCAGAATCACTGTAAAGATAAGTAATTTATTATTTATTTTTTCAAATACCATTTATTGTATATTATATCTATCTAAGCAAATTATCATTTTTAATTTATATTGCTTATTACTCATATAATTTCATAATTTATATCTTCATATGTATAATATAATGAATATGACATTCATGCTTCATTGATTTTGATATTTGATATACACATAAATTAAATTAACAATAAGACATTGATTTGAATATGTATTACTTTTAGATTCTTTACAATTCCAATTTATAACATTTATATTTCTTTACAATTTTACTATTTCATTTTAAATTATCTTATATTATTATATTCAGTATTATATATAATACCTATTGGTAATATATTATATTTATATATATATATATATATATATATATATATATATATATATATATATATATATATATATATATAAATGAATGACTTACACATTATGTATAATTAAATAATACACAGATATAATATTATTTATATATTTTAACTAATATATTATATTTATACTATATTATATTTATTTAAATTTTATAATGATTTAATTGTTTACATTGACTATATCATAGATATTTCTTCATTATATATACATTATATTATATAGTTTCTTAAATTTATATTATATTTATTAGTATACATATATCTTTATCTTTAAATATTGATATTTAACTATTATTAATTATTGATTATTACTATGTCCCCAATTTCTAATGAAAAATTATATAAATTGATTCAAGATTTATCTGACAAAATTAATAAATTAAATGATAAAGTTGATTATCAGACAACAATAATTTTAAATTTAACAAAGGAAAATAATATATTCAAAGAAACAATTAATAATAATCAAATACAAAATAATAATAGTATTACTATAACAGATACATTAACTGATACAATAACTGATACACTAGAGGATATTGAGAAAAATAAAGGTATAGCCAATAACATAATATTTACAAATAAAAATATAGATTCTAATTTAACTGATTTTAACAATACTAATAAATTTACAGATTATATAAATAAAAAATTGGATACTAAATTATCATATAATAATATTTTACATATACGTAAATTAAATACTAATAAAAATAAAAAATCAGAAACAGATGATGTATCAAATGATATAGATACTGGTACTAAATATATAATTAAGTTAGATAGTTTAGAAATTAAATTACAAATATTTAAAAATAAAAATAAACTATTTGATACTAATATATATATATAAACCAGCAATTACCTTTCAATACAATACCATATTTTATAAAACAAGACAATTAAGAAAATTAGGACAAATAAATAAAACCTGGATATATAAAGATACTGTATATGTAAATGCTAATAAAGAAGATTTAAAATCAATAATTGAAATTAATAATATTAAACAATTGTGTGAATATGAATTGAATTAGATTGAAGTATATTGTGTATAATTGTTGTTTGTTTTTTTATTTTTTTTCTTCTTTTCTTCTTTTCTTCACTTCTTATAATTATATTGCATTCATACTTTATATTTAATTTTAGAATTTATATTCATAAAAACAATTAATATTTCAAATTTGTTGCATTTACATATACAAGTATTACAAATTTATTACAAATTTATATAATTTTATTTATTTTTCACTTAATTCAGGTTTATTCAGTATTACATTTTTACCAATATTATATAACAACATTTTAGAATTTATTACATTCACATATACAAGTATTCAAAGTTTATATAGTTTTTATAGTTTTCTTTATTTTTCACTTCAGGTTTATTCAGTATTACATTTTTACAAATATTATATAACAACATTTTAGAATTTATTGCATTCTCATATACAAGTATTTACAGTTTATATAGTTTTTATAGTTTTCTTTATTTTTAAATTCCAGGTTTATTCAATATTACATTTTTATCAACATTATATAATAATATTTAAAATGTATTGCATTTACATATTAGTATTACAATTTATAAGTATATAGTTTTTTATATCATTTTATTCAATTCAAGTTTAGTTTTTATTCACTTCAAGCATATCCAGTATTACATTTTTTTTCTCAACATTATATGACTAATTAAGCTTATTATTCTTATAAATTATATACATATATTTTATTTTTATTTTATTTCTTTATTTTCTTTGAGTAATTTTTAATAATAATTTGTTTTTTTAATTTTAATTTGACTTTGTTCTTATGCACTTAAATTCTATCCACCAACCACATTATATATTAATAAATGAATCAGAAAATGATAGATATAATACTACTTCTAGTAATCCTGAAAATTGTAGTTATAAATTCAATATAGACTCACAGTATTATACTCATAAAGAATTTATAAACAATATACAAAATAAAAATAAATGTTTCTCTATAATACATATAAATATTCGTAGTATTTCAAAGAATTTTGATAATCTAATAATATTATTAAATTTTTTAAAATATGAATTTGATATTATAGCTATTAGTGAATCTTGGATCAATGATAATAACACATTTATTTATAATATCCCTAATTATAATGCATATGTCTCTAATAGAAAGCATAAGCATGCAGGTGGGGTATTATTTTATATAAGAAAACAATTTAGTGTTAAAATAATAGATATATTTACCAACAATTATTTTCAAAGCATAATTCTCGAAATAGACGATGAACATAATAAAATGTGTATTTGTTTGATTTATAGAGCACTATCTTTAGATTTTAATTCATTTTTATCTCTTAATAATTATATTACAATACATTTTAATATTACAAATACAAACCTTTTTATATGTGGTGATTTTAATATAGATATTTTAAATTACACAAAATTCAATACAACTAAAGATTTTATAAATTCAATGAATGAAATTGGATGTTATAACCTAATTAACAGGCCAACTAGAATCACGAAAGATAAAGTTTCAATTATCGACAATATATTCTACAACAATGACTTTGCAAATGTTAATTCAGGTATAATAATATCAGATATATCAGATCATTTTCCTATTTTCACTATAATATCAAATAAAGTTAAGAAACATGAAAAACTAATTTATAAACTAATTAACAATACAAGTGAATCAAATTTAAATTTACTTTGTAATTTTGTATCTGAAGTAAATTGGAATTTTATTGAATATGATGATATGGAAATATCATGTAATTTATTTCATAATTTTGTAGTAGATAAATTTAATAAATATTGTCCAAAAAAGAAAATTAAAACAAAAATGAAAAAACTTAATCCGTGGATTACAATCGAAATAAAAAAAAAATGCAGAAAAAAACAAAAATTATATTATAAATATCTAAAATCAAATACTATTGAATCATTAATTTTGTATAAAGCGTATAAAAATAATTTAACAACAAAAATTAAGATTCTGAAAAAAAAATATTATTCTGAACTTATAGATAATGCTAAAAATTTAAAAGATACATGGAAAACAATAAATGGACTTATATCAAATACATACATTCCCCTTTGCAACTCTTTTAATTTAGATAATAGTATAATCACTAATACTAAATCAATTGCAAACGAATTCAATACTTACTTTAGTAATATTGGAAAAAAATTAGATTCATCAATAGAAAAAACAGAAACCAACAATTTTATCAAATATCTTAACATCCCAAATAATTCCAGTTTTTTTTTATCTCCCATTAATTCTAACGATTTAATAAATTTTTTTAACAATTTTAAACCGAAAAAATCACTAGATACTTTTAATTTTAATATGGATTTTCTTAAAATCATATCTCCATATATACTACACCCGTTACTGTATCTTTTTAATAAATCTTTTTCATCCGGTATAATACCATTATCGTTAAAATCAGCAAAAGTTGTACCATTTTATAAAAATAAAAACAAACATGATTTTAATAACTATAGACCAATATCGTTAACTAATTAATTTTCTAAAGTACTTGAAAAAATATTTTACAAAAAAATAATAATCTTTTTAGAAAAACACAATATTATAAATAACTCACAATATGGATTTCGTAAACAATTAAATACAACTGATGCAATATTTAATCTGCAATCACAAATTACCAAAAGTATTAATTCTAATAAAATATGTGCATCTATCTTTATTGATTTCAGAAAAGCATTTGATACGGTAAATCATTCAATTTTAATTAAAAAGTTAGAAAATATTGGCATCCGTGGTATACCACTAAAATGGTTAAAAAATTATTTATCTGATCGATCTCAAATTGTATTATATAATGATGTATACTCAGACATAGCTACTATAAATTGTGGAGTACCCCAAGGAACTATTCTTGGACCTATTTTATTTTTAATATATATTAATGATTTAGTAAATGCATCTAATATATTTAAATTTACCATGTTTGCTGACGATACCACATTATTTATTGATGATAGTTCAATTGTTTCATTATCAAGAAATATAAATATGGAATTATCAAAATTAAATAACTGGTTTATTGATAACCGGTTATCATTGAATACTGATAAAACCAATTACATTCTATTTAATTGTAAAGAAAACATGATTATACAAATAAATAAAAATAATATAAAAAGGGTAACATATATAAAATTTCTTGGTGTAATTATTGATAACAAACTAAGTTGGAAATATCATATTTCATATCTAAGAGCTAAACTGAATAAAATAATCTGGATAACTAGTAAAGTCGCAAGATTATTAAATTTCAAAGCTCTAACAATGATATATAAATCTTTATTCCTTCCTCACATTAATTATGCTAATATAATATGGGGCAATACATATATATCTAATACAAATTGTATCCTGTTACAACAACAAAAAATGTTGAGAATAATTTGTAATAAAAAAATGCATGACCATGCTAATATTTTATTTAAAAATATAAATACTCTTAAATTTTGTGACCTTGTTGAAAAAAACACTAGTATATTCATGTACAATAAATTCTACTCGTCTTCATCATTATTTTTTAAAAAGAAAAATATAATATATAATATTCGTGATTCCTTAATTTTTGAAATAGAATTATGCAGAAAAAATGTCTTATTATTTTCTTTAGTTTTTAATGGACCAAAAACATGGAATAATATAAACTCTGACATAAAAAAATAAAAATCAAAATCAATTTTCGCAAAAATAATTCATGAAAAATTCATTGATAATTACAATTAATCCAATAATTCAAACATTTACATTTATAAAAAAAAAATATTTTATCTTTTCTTTTATGTTATAATTTTCAACCTGACATTTATATAAACATTGTTTTTATTACTCTTCTAGTAAAATAACTATGTTTACCCTTTAGACCTATATATAAAAATAACAAACTTTAAAAAAAGAATCATTTTATTCTTATTGACTTTTATAATAAAATATATATTTTTTTTAATCCTTTTAAACTTTTATATAAAAATTATCCTCATTGTTTTGCTCTTTTGTTCTCAGTTATAATTTTAAACTTGACCTTTATATAAAAATTTTAAAAATCCTTACAAAATATTTTTTAATGACTTTAATAAAATAATTTAAATTATGTTATAAAAATAACAACTTTAAAAAAAAAAAAAAAAAAAAAAAAAAAATAATAATAATAATAATGTTAATCTTCTTACTGCCTTTTATAATACAATATTTTGTTGTTAATAATTTTAGACTTCTATATAAAAATTAATAAATAGTTATTTTATTTATATTCTAATGACATTTATTGAAAATTACTTTTTATCACTTTTGACTTCTATATACTTTTTATTTATATATTTTTTTTATAAATTTTAGTTTGTTGTTGTTGTTCAGTATAGTTTCCTCATCTTTTTATTTATTATATTCGTATTATTATTTAGTATCGAAATTTAAATTATTTTAATGATGTTTTTGTATTTTTATTTTTTTATACCTACACTAATTTTATTTATTTTTATCTTTTATTTTATAGTTTATTTAATTATTAAATGATGAATTAATCAATAACGAGTTGACAGATATCACAATGTTATCATATTATATTTATCTTAGTGTAAACAGGAAGTCAACCTTATTATTATTATATATATTTTATATTCCACAATATTCACATTCCATTATATTTATATAATGCAATTAAATTATTTGATATCTGTCAACAAGTTAAATTAAGGGTAATTGTCTCGACAAGCAGCAATGCTTCTACAATTACCCAAGTACTTGTACCTAAATCTGATAATAATAATAATAATAATAATATATATATATATATATATATATATATATATATATATATATATATACTATATAACTACTTATACAAAATACCGCAATTACATACGGTAAAATATGTGAATTGGGTTATAATTGATTACATACTTGAATATATTTCCACGAATGTATATACTAATATGTACTTAACCGTAATCAATTACTAGCACGCATTTCCCCGAATGTACTCGCTTGAATATATGTCATATATTCACGTATTTATCGGTCTGCTATAGCGACGTTACTCGTATAATCGAGGTCACCTATGCATTCATAACGTATGAATGAATGGGTGTATAACGCTATTTATAGCCCAACATTAATGCACACTTGTATCGATATTAGGTCACGTGTCAATTGTTAATCTGATTACGAAATACAGTAGGTCGCGGGTTTCTAAATAATCGGGTTATATATAGATAGTGCATATTGTATTTATATATATATATATATTTCAATGACAAAATATATTTGATTTGTGATGTTATTTAATCCCATACAATATCGGCGATATATCGTGACATTATAGGTACACCTAATTCTTTCGCACGATATACACTAGCCGTGATAAACAATGGAGTTATCGGTGATGTATCGATACTCCACAGTCGTTATAAAGTCTCGCGTATATTACAATTACCACGAATATATTATAATTGACTTAAGTAGTCTGCCGTCTATACTATAGTGTCATATATGGTAAGGTTAATTATACTCTGTGTGATCCATTGACCTAGATACACTGTGCATATGAGCATGCGTACAACCATGCTTGTATACACTTATACTCTGATATATATATATATATATATATATATATATATATATATATATATATATATATTATAAGTTTGGTTTTATCGAGATTATACTATGGGAATATTATATTAATTCGAGTTCAATATATAATTTAAAAAACATATTCCTAGATATATAAAAATTATATTTAATATCCCATATTCTAATAGATTTTCGACTAGTTATTATTTACAAATTAAAATGGTTAAGGGTATCTTCCATAATTAATTACATATTTGTAAGTTTAATTATAAAAGTATTTTTTCTGGAGTACCTTCCTATTTATCAACGCTATTTTCAGATTAAATAACGGATACTCGAGGCGCTATCCCATAAAACTTGAAGAAGATCGATGTCGACTACAAATCATAAATAGGTCCTTCAGGATTTCTGCTGCTTCGATATGGAACAAGCTACCTATAGTGATAAGAAGTGCTCCGTCTATTTCAATCTTTCGCAAAAGACTGGAGAAAAATATTTTATTATAATTTTTGTTGTTAACATTATTGTGATAGTGTATAAGTATAAACTATTATTATTATTATTATTATTATTATTATTATTATTATTATTATTATTATTATTATTATTATTATTATTATTATTATTATTATTATTATTATTATTATTATTATTATTATTATTATTATTATTATTATTATTATTATTATTATTATTATTATTATTATTATTATTATTATTATTATTATTATTATTATTATTATTATTATTATTATTATTATTATTATTATTATTATTATTATTATTATTATTATTATTATTATTATTATTATTATTATTATTATTATTATTATTATTATTATTATTATTATTATTATTATTATTATTATTATTATTATTATTATTATTATTATTATTGAATTGAATTGAGGTTCTGAAATTATAATTGATTTCAAAAAAGTAGTCAATACAATTTACCATATAATTTAAAAACATTATATTATTATACCATATATTATTATACACTGATAAAATATATGTATGATAAACAGTAATATTAAAGTTTCCATAAATAATATTAATTTTAAAAAAATCATCCAGGTTACATTTTTATAGGAATTATAATTGACAATCGCTTAAATTGGAAAAAATATATATTACACGATAAAGATTATATGGATAAATAATTATGTTTCAAAATTCTTAAAAAAAAAAACTTATATATATGTCAATTTTCTAGATATCCAACATATATATAATATTAAATGTTCATTCCTCTTTAAACTACTACTAAATTGTATGTGGTAGTAATATCTATTTAACACAATTTGTATTTACACAATTTAACACAATTTATATACTCCTAAAAGAATGATGATAATAATTTATAAAAAAACATGTTTATTTCATTTTAATAGACTATTTTATTTTACATTTATTTTTATATTTTAATACGTTATTACTACTTATTAAAATGTATTAATTTATTAATTTTATACATGTGATTTTATAATTAACATTTGTTCTAAACTTAAATACGTTAAAAATGAGTTTACCTACTAAGTAATAAAAGCCATGTTACTTAAAGTGAAAATAATTTTGTATTTCAAATTTTAATAAAAAAATACTCGTAGACATTCTTCTCATATTGGTCCATTGACCTGAAATAATATCGATGATATTGTTTATTAAAATTAATAATAATATTTCTTTTTTTTTTGTGGAAATTGTTAAAATAATTACGTTACCACATTATTGTAAACTATAATATAGATAATCACGTCATTATACCAATATAATAATTAATTATCCATCTTAAATTTGTAATTTATATTATATTAAACTGTAATCCTCTGTCTTAACTTTTTGATATTTATTTGTTTACGTTCATTATTTTAAGTTTAAATAATTAATTTACTTTATATTATTTAATTAATAAATGTTATATTATACATATGATGATAATTTGTAATGTATTTACAATATTTTATAGTTTTATCCAATTACAAATTATGAATTTAGTGCAAACAGGATATCAGTTATTATATTATTTATTACAATTTTAAACATAATACATTAATAACAGAATCGATATATCGATAAACTTCTAACGAATCTTCTCTGTACATTTTCTAGGGTTTACCCAAATCTATATAATATACTACTATACTATAACACTATTGCCCATATGGGCAATTAAATGTAAAGTAAGTATATTATTATGCAGACGTGCAGTTATGACTTAAAATGTACTCCATCTAAATATTTAATTAATATTCAATTTGAAAACATTAATTTTTATTAAGATTTTGGAATAATATTTGAGAATAGTTTTTTGTTTAATGTGCATATTTATTATATTTATAGAAAAAAAAGTTAGTAATTTAGTAAGTTTCACCTATAGGGTATAATTATAATTGGAAGATAGCAGAGATATGATCATAAATACAATAATATTAATACACTTTACTAGAATAGTAATTAAAAGATGTGTAGGATATAAAAATTCAACATAAATTAATTATAAATTCTTAAATATAGTTTGGAATATTTTAATTTTACAATTGAACTTATACGATTAAAAATAGATTCATAATTTTATAAATACAAATAATTAAGGTTAAGAGTACACATTTAATAAAATAAATTATTATGATAAAACGATTAGGGGAGGGAAGGGGTAGTGACCGAGGATGGAGTAGTTACCGTTTTAATTAATGCTTAAATGGTGCTTGATAGGATAAAAAGTTCTATATACAATATTTAGATAATCTATAAAATATCTATAATATACAGTAACATTTTTTTAAAATAATTAATTAATTACTTTAATTTATTACATAATCATTTTTTGTCAAATTATAACAAAAACATGATTATATATATTTATACTTATTTATGTGCGTAAGTGTGTGTGTATATAATTAAATCATTGAATCAAATAAGGTGCGTATGCATTATAAATATAATTATTTAATATTATATAGTTACAAAAATATAAATCGAATAAATTACGAGACACCTATCGTATTTTCTGGTACTAGCGGCCAATACTAGAGCCTTGCCTTATATTAGTACTTTTTTAATGCATAATCAAACGTTTATATTAATAGGTTAAACAACTAATATATAAAATTGAAATCACAGTATTCTAGAACTATATGATTTCTAGTTAATTCAAAAAAATAAGAGCCTAAAATTAAGTATTTATCGATATATTCGAAATCTTCTGAGGCATATTAATTATAGGTCACTACTCCCTTCCCTCCCCTACAAATATAATTAATAATAGAACAGTTGATATATGGAATCCATTTGATAATTAAATAATTAAATATATTTTTTTTTATCTTTTAAAATAAATAAAAATAAAACTTATTTTGCAAATAAATTGTTGATGACAACACTATATAAAATGAGTTTAATTTATTTTTCATTATGTATTTTTGTTGATTATATAATTTCTTCGGTTTTATCTTCATAGAAAATGTGGATTTTTATATATATTTAAAAATTATTCTATATTAATATTAAAATTAATTAAAATTAAAAATGTTCTATCATTACCAATATAAATTTATAAGTATTACATTATATTGTCGTTCTGTATTATATTTCTACATATATTTTTAATTTCCTATAATAATATAAATATATAAAATTATTAATTTATTATGAAAGATTTTAAAGTGTATTTTGTTGTATTATAAATTAAAATATTATAATTAGTTATTTAATTTTGTAAAGGTTGTTTGTAATATATATTTAAAATTAAAAATCTAATTATTAACATATATAATCAATAACGTATTACTATTACAGGAGTTTATATTGTTATGATTTATTCAATGTATTTAAATTCTGAACGAAGTTTGCAAATATTTAGATATTTTCATTGGCTATTGTTCACATTAAGCAATCTATTCCTGAAATCGGCTGAAAGATTGCCTAACTGTTAACGTATGTATTTTTTCAACGTTCTTTGTTAAAAGTTCTATTTGAATATTTACGCAGTTGATGAGAAATACACACGACGTGTATACACACGAGTATGGAAGTAGACAAAATAAATAATTTTAAACTTGCGTAATTCTTTCGGCCTATTGCAGGAAATTATTGCAGGAATATATTGCTGGAATATATTGCGCATGTGAACATTCCTTTTGTGTTAACAACTGTTAGTTTATTTATTATATTTTCTAGTGTCGCTACATATATGTCGTCGTTCATTTTAATTGTTAATTGTAAATATGTTAACGTTATTTGTTGTTATTTGATTGTTTCTTTATAGTTTGTATTGTTATTTGTATATTTCAATAACGTGTGTTACTTATGGTATTATGCTATGC